>LR539872.1:0-395982 GCA_900536315.3 Caenorhabditis becei | reverse complement strand
TTATTATTTTAACACCCCCATTCCCATTCCCATCCCAAAATCGTATTTTTCTATTTTAACATCCCCTTTTCACATAATTTCGTAACTGTTTTCACCGTATTTCTTAATTTTTTGGACTGGGATGAAATAAATTTCTGTGAATTAGTACAATTGCTTGCAATCTGAATCAAGACCAATCTTATCATCTGCTCTCATTCCTGATTCCAACTCTTCTGCTTTCCGTGACTGTACAGTTTCTGTGTCTCGAGTATGAGTACTCTTTCCGTTTTCCCCGCCGGAATCCGCCACCGATTCCAAATGCATTCCGTCTGAAAGTGAGAATTGAAACCAGAATCAAAACGCGCGCTTCCGCCCTCTTATACAGTATATGTTGTGAAAGTGAATCACGAAACCACTCGTCGCTGTAAGAAGAGAAGTGACAAGAACGGACCGAGAAAGAACATTGTAAAGATAGCAGCCGCGACCTTCTCGCCACCCGACTGTCCTCTTCTCATTCGACGTCTTCATGCTTCTTCGACGATTTCTTCTCATCGCCTTCTGTGGCACTGCCGTCGTCGCGGACTTCTCGGCGAGCTTCAACAAGTTCCTCACGGACCACTACGGTAAGCATATCAACGATCTGCTCGCTCGGAGAGACATCGGACCACACGGAAGTTATGGAGGAGGCACTCACGACGGAAACACCAGGACCAGGTGAGTAAGAACTTTGTGATCTGAAGAGACTCTAAATTGCTTCCAAGACATTCTTCGAATCTCTCCGAAGATTAACTCGATCGTTCCGAGTTGAGAGCAGTATCTTGAGTAGTCTTTCAGGAAACAAGCCGTAGTTCTCGTTCACGGCATCACAAACACCGCCGGAACGTTCGGAGGTCACCGAAACCATCTTCTGAAAGCCGGCTGGAGCGACGAGTTGGTCAGTTGAACCCCCGATTACACCTTCTCATTGTTGTAAACAAAGTGAAACCTTGATACAATGTTAATCTAATTGTTAGGTTAACCAAAACTAGTTCTTAAACACGAAATGACATCATTCGTCAACCTCCTTCGCTTAACTGATCTGCTGATCCTTTTCATGTGTTCGCCACGACTTACGGTGATGGTGGAAAGACGTTGGCGCCGTTGGTGGATATGAAGTGTCAGTACATCAAACAGGTTCGTACTTTTGCTTTTTGAATGCATCCGACCAGACTATAGGTGCGGTACATGATTCAAGTGGTGGCCGCATTCACGCACAGGAAGGTCGACGTGATCGGGTATTCGCTGGGATCTCCCATTTCGAGGAAAGCCATCATGGGAGGAGCCTGTGTGGACACTGGAGAGAATCTCGGACCACCGTTGACTGCTCTCATTGACACGTATGTCTCGGTCGCCGGAGCCAATCGGGGCTCTTTCCTGTGTGCTCTTCCGTTCCCGGGAGCATGTAATCCGAACAATGGATTGTCTTGCAACTCGAGATACATCCAGGATATCAACTCGAGGCAAGTGGTCCGTAAGTGAACATAAAGACAAGGAAACCTTCCAGACAACGATACGAGGGAAAGTACATCTACTCGATCTACGGGCCTGGGGACGATAAAGTCGGATTCCGGAACACGTGTGGTCAGCTGACATCACAGATTGCTGGAGCTAATGGAGAATTCCAGGTGGGCAAGTGTGCTCTACCGGAATGATATATTCTTGGATTTCAGCGTCCCGGAAACCACGACGATGTGCTGATCAAAACGGCCGGGATGCAGTTCAACCTGATTGACAAACACTCTCCTTGATCTTCGAACCCATCCAACTTTTCTGTACATTTCGTCAATAGCCGCGGATAGTGAATAAATTAAAATACCATTTATTAAAAACCATTTAAAACACATATTAGTTCAGAATTTAGGTGGGCAACTCGAGATTTCTGGGATTACTAATCTGGAAATGAGACATTTTGAGAAGAGATCGCGCCAGTCGATGGTTGGGAGAGGAGCGACTCTAGGGGTGTGGAACTAGAATAAGCAGGGTAAAACAGAGCATGGAAAGGCGGGAGTGAGGGAAAGTGACAATCACATTTGAAGAATCGGGGTGGCTGAAAGTGTTGTAAGCGCACTGAGAACGTGTTCTAGAACAGCGGGAAAGTGGATGGCTGGGGTTCGCTCCAGGCGAATGGGACCTCGCGGACAGGGTGCAATTTGATTAAGGGTGGGGTTGGGAGAATAATCGATAAGCATGAAATTATAATACATATCAGTGACACTGATGTTTCAGTCTGAATCACACCTCGACAGCAAGCACGGCATCGACGACATCCTTCATTGAGATTTCCATGACTTTATCGTCGGTCTGCTTGATGTCTGGCTCAATGATAGCTCCGTTGGCAGCCTCTTGAAGTGCTTCGACTGGTTGGATCACTGGCTCGACGGGAACGCTCTTCTGGCGCGGAACGGGGGCTCGTTCGCGAGTTGGATCCGGGAACACGTACTGACGAGCGTTGAAGGAGGGTGGCATTCCGTATCCGAAGACTGTCGGGCGCTCTATCACTGGGGGCTCTCTGCGAATGCAATGTTATGTATTCAAAAGTTTTCCGAGATATAAGTCGTTTAAAAGAAAAACTAATGAAGCTACTCACTTGCCCTGCGTCGCAGCTGTCGCACATTTGATCATGTGCGAGTAGAGGTCGCCAGTACTGGTGAAGTTGATGGCTTTACACAGGGTGCACTGGATGTGTGAAATGTCCCTTTTCATGGGAACATGCTGCACTAGACTGTGACGATGCTTCTTGTTGAACATTCCAGTCTGGTCCACTCTCTGAACGAAAAGATTGGGGTACGGATGTCAGATTTTGCTTACCTCTGTGTAGTAGTAGTCTGGCAGTGCTCTGCTGCATTTTCCGTCGTTGAACTCGGTCCTCAGATGAAGATGGAACTGATTGTAAGTTTGGAAGGATCCCTTGCAGTTGAAGCAGAAAACACCAGCTTCATTGTGTCCGGCGCATGCCAACGAAGGGAGTGTCGTCTTCGGACGGGTCTGTGTCGACGGGACGAGGACCTCATTCAACGGGAAGTGAGGCGTCTCGTCTTCGAACTCTTGCTCCTGTGCGTCGAAGAATCTGAAAAGTGAGGGGTGTCAATAGAAGAGTGCTCCTCGGCTGCTCAACGAAAGAGAAGACGACGTGCTAATCGAGTTGCGACTCGCTCTTCTCTTTCGCACTTCAATCTTCTTTCGTCGTAACTTACTCCTGGTCCGGCTCCTTTTCGACTGGCTCCATGGCCGTCGACAACTTCTCCATTTCCACTCTTCTCGGGATCACCTTATTAGGCTTCAATGTCTTCTCCAAAACCGCCATTCCGTTGTATCTCCACTGTTTCTCGGGGTTCAGTGCTTGTTTGATTTCTGAAAACAAGTATTATCGGCGTGCGAGAACGATTCCGATGTACCAGCAGTGCAATCGTACGAAGAATACTTGCGAGTAGCCTCTCTCCGTTCCGCTTTCCGTCTCTCTTCCTTGTCGCAAGTGTGATTCTTTATGAGACTGAGCCTGCGCGATGCCAATCTGCACTTGTCGCAGAAAAACGGGAGAACTCTTGGCTTCGGTTGTTTCTTGTATCTCCGGACGAGGTTCACTGCGATCCGGTGCGATGGACTTCCGCTGTTCCATCTTTTCTGGCGGCTGAAAATGTTAAATGTGGTTCCCTCGAGTCATGAGACGAATAAAATAAATGCATTATCCATCTCCCAATGCTCTCCGTCATCTGTCGAAATATTACACTGGAGTGGAGTGAGAGCAGTAGGAAAAGAACACATGCTTCTAGTTCCCAATCAATAATTTTTCCCGATATTTAACAAAACTAAAAAAACTTACTTCATCAGAATCCCGCGAAGCGACGGGTGCAGCAGATAGGCCGCTTCGACCGGAAGATCGCGAATCATGAGCTTCCGATTCTGGGGACGCTTCATCCTCGTGCTCTGCTGGTTGACAGTCGTCATCGACTCGAGAGGAGGACGACGGGGAGGCAAAGGAAAGGGAAAGAGCAACCTGCAATTCGCTCAAGTTGCCGAGTTTTCATTGGTTCAAACGGTTTTGTCGGATAATCGAGTGAGAAAAGAGAGAGAGAAAGAGAAACATTCCATAATTGCAGAGCGCTCAAATCATAACTGGCTCGCATTTCAGTCAGACGTACCGTCTGGGATACAAGCTGCTTATCATATGCAAGGCTCGTGGCGAGCCGAGACCTACGATTAAGTGGTACAAGGAGGGTGCGGAGATTCAGCCGAAGGCCAGTATCCATGTAAGCTTAACAAGAATCCACAAATTGGTAAAGATTCCTTACAGTACTACGAGAAGCCAATTGAAAATGACACAATCTGGAGCAAACTAGAAGTTGGTGAGTGAGATGAAAACGAGTGACTTTTGGTTTTGGTGATAAGCAGTTAGTGTCTTTATTTGACAGCCGGCACTTTTACTTCCCCCGGTTGGTGTGTTCGGTTAAAAGTCTAGAAAGCAGAGAACCTTTGAATGTCACTCACTTGAAAGAGTGTTTGCACATCGTTTACGAGTTTCAAGCTCGTTGACGGACGAGTAAACGAAAAAAAAGAAACATAGTTTAGAGAAGGTAAAAGCAAACTCAAGATAACTGCAGCTACAGTAGAAACGAAACTTTCAGACCCGGCGACGATGGGAGACCAGGGAGTCTATGCGTGCGTCGCAAACAACCCGCACGGGGTTATGGCGAAGAACTTCAAAGCGGAATACACGTATTGATATGTATCCAATAAACTTGCGTTCTCACCTAATCTATATGATATAGCTTTGCGGATCGCGTGCGTTTGAAACTCGGTCTGTGTCTGCGGGCGCACGAGCGACAGAACAAATACTGGAGGCAGGAACGGGGACGAACAGGTGTGCGGCCGAGGGTATTTTGGGCGGCCGCCGCTGCGGAAGAGTTTAGAAAAACGGTTTGTGACGCCAACGCGGACGGCATCCATGCAGAAGCAGCACATGACGACGAGGAAGCGGCAGGGAACCGGATTGACGGACTATTGATCGCGTGAAAGGCGGCAAGGAAGGGGACGACGGCGGAGGCCGGCACTCGACTACTGCAGTACTACTGGTACATTCTGTATTCTAGACGCTGATGGGAGTACGAAGTTCGAAGAGGATATAAGTAGGAGAATCTGAATCTAGGGCGAAGATATAACAGATATAATCTTGGGCGGAAAGTGAATTGGAGAGAGGAGGAAGTGAAAACGCAGTGAGAAAGCGAACGGAGTAGTGGGCCTAATAGAGGGTGAGCAGAGCTACGCACACTGAATCTGACCTAGTTTTATGAAGGGACCCAATTGGTCTAACGTAATATTGAGTGCGTCGGGCGCGCGTACGACCTACGCCTGAATGGGATACCAAATGTACGAAAAGAACGCGCTGTTTTTAGTGTCCCCGGAAGAGCTAAACTTTTCAGCCGTGCTTTCCTTTAGATTGTCACGTGCAGAACCCCCTGGCACAAGTATTAGGCATGAGAACGTTTATGGCCGGGAAGATGACTTTACTCTGCGACAAGTTGTCCTATTTGCTTGATTTGCGAGCTTTACAACCAAATAATCGCTTTGAAACTTGTTGGGGAGGTTCCCGGGAGAGGCCCAATCGCATACCTGCGGTTTTCGAAAACGTCCGAAGAGTCGTGGCACTGGAAGAGGTCCCGAATTTGAATCCAATAATTTGGGGGGGGGGTCTGACGACCCTATACTAGACGCGCGGACGCGTCTCCACTCTCTCAATGCTCTCTCTCACCTCTCTCTGCGTCTCTCCACCATGCAGTGGTCTGTAGTCGCGAGCGGCCGCGTCGCGGTTGTCTTTAGGCTCGCCGACAAACTGTCCGCATTCTTCTTTTTCGCTTTTTTCTTGTTCGACACTGCTTTTTTTTCACTTTTCCCTTATACTTTCCTTTATCTCTTATCGATAAGTTACTGTTTTTGCGCGCAATCGATCAATATACCCCCGCTATAGCAGCAGTTTTCAATAAATATGCCGACATATGTTTTAAATGTTTGCATTCAACATTTCAAAGCTGCATTTATTCAAGAGAAATTCGGAGTCCGTTTTCCATAGAATCGATATCTGAAAATTCGGATTACAGTTTCGCGCCAACGCTGTTTTCCATTCTTCAAGAGAAACTGCTGTTTGAAGATAATTATCGTCGTGATTTTCAGCCGTACAAAGGACTTTGGGCGGTTTAGTAAAGTCAAATAATTATTGCCGAAGATGACTCGAAACGCTTTCGTTTTCTTCCCTCCGTCGCGATCATGAGTCATTGTGATTCCTCATCAGAAACTGACGCATATGTTGCGTTGTTGTGGTTGTTTCAAACGATACCACTTCTTTCTCCAGGCGTTTCCATTCCTCATTCCTTCCTCTTGCCATCCATGATGCAACGAACACGTGTTTCGCTGCTGACTACTTTTCCGAATGCACTATCGATTTTCCGGTCCGGTGTTTCGCAATTCGCCGTGTTCTCTCGTTCTCTCTCTCTCGTCATCCTTTGCTCTCCGGCACTCTCCGCGTGACTCATCACACCCGTCGAACTCTTAAAAACATTATTCACTGTGTAATTCTCGTCCTTCTTTCAGACGAAATGCAGACGATCAAATGCGTTGTCGTCGGTGACGGAGCCGTGGGTAAAACCTGCCTCCTCATCAGCTACACCACCAATAAGTTCCCGTCCGAGTACGTGCCGACGGTCTTCGACAACTACGCTGTAAGTTCATTCTCAAACGCTACCACCAAACAAAAATTGTTACAGGTAACGGTAATGATTGGTGGGGAGCCGTACACCCTTGGATTGTTCGATACCGCCGGACAGGAAGATTACGATCGCCTAAGGCCTCTCTCCTACCCGCAAACCGACGTGTTCCTCGTATGTTTCTCCGTCGTTGCCCCGGCTTCATTCGAAAACGTTCGGGAAAAGGTAATCGGATTCCCCCTGTTTTGAAATTCTGAACTTTCTCTTTCAGTGGGTTCCAGAAATCTCGCACCACTGCTCCAAGACGCCGTTTTTGCTGGTGGGAACGCAAGTGGATTTGAGAGATGACCCAGGAATGCTCGAGAAGCTGGCGAAGAACAAGCAGAAGCCAGTGTCAACGGACGTCGGAGAGAAGCTGGCCAAGGAGCTCAAGGCGGTGAAGTATGTCGAATGCTCCGCCCTGACACAGGTAAGTCATGACATCGAGTTTAGAAACGGTTATCTGTTTCTATTGTTCTGAATTGAGTCCTAGTTTACCTAGATGAGAAAAATTATATTTTCAAGTCTGTCCGTTTTCAGAAAGGCCTGAAGAACGTCTTCGACGAAGCGATCCTTGCCGCCCTCGACCCGCCACAGCAGGAGAAGAAGAAGAAGTGTACCATTCTCTAGATGCGTTTCCTTACACAGTTCGTCTTGTTTTGTGAATGTGTGTGTTCCGTTCTATGTCCAAATCTTCTTAGCCTCCTGATGTCCCTTTCTTTCTCCTATACCTAAAATTTCCATGAAAATGCCAAAAAGAGAAGTGACGGCCCTCTGTTTCGATGACGTCATCAACGCTTACCCTATCCAGTAGCATCTCGATGAGCATGATTCCAGAACATTTCAGTGAGGGGCTCTCGTGAATGTCTTTCCGGAGTCTCTCCAAAATTTCCCAAAAGATTCCTATTCATCCAAATTAACTAGATCACCCTTCTTTCCAATTACCTTTTCTCGAACCCCTCCCTTCCTTAACATTTTCTTCATCGTTTTCCTTTTCTTTTTTATCTCAAAACGTGTTAATAGTCCGGATACCACAATACGTAATGCGCCTTCTCCTTTCCCCCATTTTTATGAAATAGGTGTTGTATAGCACAATATGGCTCAACCCGCCGCAACCCGAGTCGCTTGTTCTTTTGCTGCTCAATAATACCGACCAGTTTGTTTTTGTGCTTGTCTGCCTTCACACATCGTCCCATTTCACCGTCTCTCCCCTCCCACTTTTAACTGTTTCCTCCACTTCGTTTTGTGTCTCTTCCCTCTAAACAACTCTGTATTTTAATTTTCTACATATTTTGTTGTTATATATTTGCGATCCAAAACAATAAAGGTGTGATATTCTTAAAAACGTTCATTTAGATCTTTTAGTATTCAATGTACAAAGCGAAAGAAACCGGAAACAGAAGGCAAAACTAGTTAGTGACAGAGACGAGACGGAATAGCAGAAGTATCACTGAAGTACTGTTTTGACGAGGAAAGGGGAATCACCGTGGAGTCGAGAAGATTTGGGGCCAACTAGAAGCGATGAGAACGGAAAAGCGGGGCAAGGACTAGACGGGCGGACCGGAACATCGGATCATTTGACTTCGATCAGATGACGGAGAGACTTGGGAGTCGACGAGTCGTTGTAGTGCTTCGTCGTGAAACGGAGACCCGCCAGGAGACAGTCCGTCTGAAAATGGACGATGCTTGAAAAGGAAATCTCTCTAACGAACTGTTACCTGCTCACTTGTCGTGTTCGCCTTGATCAACCTGACGACATCTCGGATATCGATTGCCGAGTTCGAGACGAATGCTCCATTCTGATCAACGTGGTCGAACAGGATCACCAATCCGGTCATGACTCGGCAGCAGAGATGTTTCGACGAATCGGTCAGCCTCGAAAGACACTCTTCATTGGCCAGCATGAAGCGGCAGACGCTGCAAGTCACTTTGTTGCGATGTCTCGGATTTATAATCACTCACTTTATGATGGTGACGAAGACGTCGGTGGTGTTGTGAATCGGAAGTGTCCTGTGGGCTTGCATGTAGGCGTCGACTCCGTTGCAAAGGGCACGGAGCATCGGATTGCCTTCGCAGAGAAACATCTGGACTTGCGGCAGTTCGGCGACTCCTTGATCTCTGCAATCACAACTCTAGATCAGTTACAATCATCTGTTTCTCACTCGAAATCCTGGAAAACAATGTGTTTCGCTCTTCTGTAGTAGCTGTAGTCGTTTGTGATTTCGGCAGATTGCATCTGAAAAGAGATGAATTATGAATTAATCGGAACTTTTTTTCCGTGCTGGACATACTTTCTGCACGTCAAAGTCGAGTACGAATCCAATCAAACGGGCGAATTGCTTGGCAATCGATTGCTTGTTGGCCAGTTGTTCCTCGAGCGGAAGAGGTCCAGAAGACAGTTCCCACAGGATCACCGGCACGATCTTCTCGATCTTCGCCACGTGTTCATAATACGAGTAGGTCCTGGCCACATACGGTTCCAACTTGTTGATCAGAACCTTCAGTGCCTCGATGTCACTGTCGTTCTTCAGCTGTGATCTCTCCGAGTAGCATCCTTTTCCGTAACTGTTCACATCAGCCAACACGACTTCACAATCGTGCAGCACCTCCTCTGCCATCTCGTAGATCTCCCGCTCTTCACTCGTCGGCTGTGCATTCTCAAAGTCGACGAACACCTCGACCCACTTCGAGTTCTCGTCAGCCGTCGTCCGGATTATGGATCGTAACATTTCCAGACATGAGGCTGCCTCTGGTTCTCGACTGTTTGACGGCATTCTGAGAAGCGTTTGGGTAAGTAGAGAATTGCGGAAAGTGAATGAGAATAAGCGCATAATTACAGACGGATCACGATGCGGCGCATCGTTTCAATCATATGATGGGCACGGAAACAGAAAGAAGAAGAGTATTGGAAAGAACGAAAACATGGCAACACGTGAGGGATCCTGCAAAATAATATGAAAGGATCTTTGGAAGAATGGATTGATTCAGGAAGTTCTAGAAGCCCCTGATGAGGTTGAACTTGAAAATTGCTGTGATGGATTCAATCGATGCAACTAATGAAATCGTGACAGCTGAACGCTGGAAGTAAAAAACTGAACTCTCGGCGCCGCACCTGTTTCCTTCGGCAGCTGCTTTGAGAAGGATTCGAGAAGTATTCGCGAACGGACGGGGTCAGAGCGAGAGCGTAGGTGTGAAGAGGGAGCGGTAACCGAACATATTGGACTTGTCAAAATGCAAACATATTGGGTGGCCGTGTTTGAATTGTGTACATATCGGAGGCAGTGCGCGGGAATGCATTTCGGATGCGTGGCCCCTTCGGAAAAATGAGAACGACGAGGCGAAAGTCGCGAGAAGCTGGGGCTATAAAAAGTGCAGCCGTCTCGTTGCTCCGAAACATAATGGCTCATGGATAAATACGAAATGCGGGAAGAAGCGGAGAGACAGGAAATTGGGTTGGTTCAACAACGACGTCTTCTGGTGGAGGGGGAGCCGGAATGGGGCGAGAGGGAGGCGATGAGACAATGCAACTCATTTGGGAATGGAGAATACGGCGGTAATAAACGACGGGGTGAGGAAAAGTGAAAAGTTTATGGATCGGGGGAGGAGGCGTGTTACGGAAAGTGGTGGAAGAGACTTGTCTCCAGAATGGAAGAATGAATGGAAGACAGAAGAAGACATGATTAGAGCGGGACAGAGGCGAGATACTTAGGAACAAGTAGGGATGACCTTGGACACGGCCGAGGAGGTCTGCCATCTACATATTTATCAATTTGATGCCTTTCAAAACGATGAAGGCGTCAGAAGGTGTGGCATCTGAATGGGTGTAGAAGTAGAAGTAGCGGAGGAGGAAATGATGTGAGAATTGAAAACTACTGTCACATTCAAAGTGACTTTATTGCAACTGCCACGTCATAAAGACGAGAAATCAGATATGAAGTGAGTGACTCATGGGAATGGAAAGGAGGGGAAACGCGGGAAAATGTATACTTCACGCCAGGGGAAATTCGATCCTGGAACCGATGAAGACGTGCCGACGAGATGGAAGAATCGAAACGAAATTCTCTTTTTGTGTTGGGTGGTTTCTAGCTGTAAACAAGAAAACGGGCCAGGGAGAATAGAGAAAAGTGAGGAAAGTCTGTTTACGCAGTGTCAGAAAAGTTCCGAAGTCTTTGAGAAAAAGGTAAGAAACGGTTGGGAAAACAATCGAGGCGAAACGGCTTTCATTGAGCTCGACTCGGCTCGAAACAGAGCAAACAGAGCGCCTGAAATGAGAATAGGAGACGGGCGGTGCAATTGGATTGTGATGGTTGGAAGCGGTCGGACGTCTGATGAATTATTCACCCAACTGCTTGTTTTTCGGGTGTTATTTCTCTTTTTCCCTTATTTTTAGCTTGTTTGTCCAACTAAAACCGAATAAGTGAGTAGAAGCTAGAAGAGGTCTGGAGTCTACTCTTCAAGTGGAAACAAAGCAAATAAAAATCGAATTATGTTGGTGCCAGATGGTGTCGATTTACAATTTACAAGCTGTGGAAGACGGAAGGAAGGAAGCTTCAAGTGATTTGGCAACACTTATCGGCCCTTGGAGAATGGGAAAGAGGAGGAGGAGGTCTAGGGGGAGAACGACTCGAAAATTTGATATCAATGGGAAACATATGTCGGACGGATGGAACCGGAGGATTAGAGAGCGAGAGACGATTTGTTTTCGATCGAAATGAAATGAAACAGGGCGACACGAGGAGTACAAGTTCGACACACAGAGAGGGGCAAAGCGCGCCGCCCGTGATGACTAATCATGGAACGGCGGCCAGCTGGCTGACGAAATACACTCGGTTAAGCGAATATTTTAATTCGCAACGGCCTCAGGGGACAATGCCACGTCATATCGAAGTGATAGACGGATCTTTCGGATCTGTCGGTTTGACTTGAGAGAATTGAGCAAGAGCAGAGAGAGAGAGAGCAAGAGAAAGAGTCGCCGGCACTTCCGAGACACTCCGTCTCGGTCTCTTATCCCCACGCAGTGACTCGGAAGTGTCTATCAGTTGACATGTTGTGCCAGCCACTCTGCGTCGCCACACATCGCACTGTATTGTGTTTCACACGCCACGATCCTCTCGAAGTCGCGGACAAGTGATTAGAGATTGGGGTGCCGATAGTATTGAAGAAATCAAATTGGAAGACTTCGCACAGAAAAAGTGACCTAGGTTCCAATGTTGAATCAAATGAACTCAAAGGAAGAAGTGCGAAATAGAGATAAAGGAGAAAGCACCCGCTAGATTGTAGGGCTGATCTTCAAGTAATCTTATCACTCGAGGAGAGAGCAGAGATAAGCGGAATGTGGTCAGTTGGGTAAGTGACCCTCCGGCAGCTGCCCCCGGTGAAAACGAAACGAAAAGCCGCCGGGGCGGCAGAGCATGACTCCGCGCGGACACATGTCCGCCTTTTCAAATATTTGGCAACGTTCCAAACACGGGCGGTCTGCTTCCGCTCTCGACAATTAGCAGCCTTCCTCATTGATTTTATGGCTGATCGAACGAGAACGGATGCCGTCGAAATGTCGCATAAATAAGCCGGCGAAGCGGCTGGAGAAAGCATATGGCATATTACGGATGACGGTGTGGTGCGCGAAAATAAACTCACGTAATTTTCCGTCAATGTGCGGGCATAAAAGCGCTTATTTGCCGGCAAAAACAGTCTAAGCACAGCCGCGCACAGCCTAGGCACAGTGTCTCTTTTCTTCCGATCAGGATGAAAAAAAGCACATTGAGGGCACATGGTCGCAAAAGCCGGCACCTGTGCTTAATGAAAGCACTGTATCCGCGCAAGTGCCGTCATGGATAAGCACGAGTGCCTGAAGCAGTACGTTCTTGCTCATCACACTTCTAGCAAGGGAGGTGCGTGAGATGGCAAGCTGTTATAAGCTGAAACTTGACGATGATAGGAGTGGACCTAAATGACCCAAGAGGATTTCTGTAGGAGAATCCCCTAGAAACGGAAGTTGTGTTGCGGGGATATATTTGGCTTAAAATGGCACAGCGGTACGTTAGGATCTAAACAGATGGGATTAGAGAGGAGTTTCATGGCATTGGTCGAAAAAGTTCCGAAACGTCAAGGTCTCGAATCGAAAATGGTACGCATGGAAAGCTGAAGTTTTAAGAATTTCGAATATGCAATCAGATCGTTAATATCTTGCAATTCGATTCAACCCCTATTCGTTAGCCGATTCACCTCATTGCTACTTCTGCGCAACGTTTCAGTTTTCTGAATTGTCTTCACAAACTTGAGAAGAATTTGCGAAAGATGTGTGAAGATGTTGCGCGCACTTGCCAAGCAAGGTTCGGAACATGAAACTTGCGGCGCACAGCTTAATTTGGAATACCGCGCGCACATCTATGCGCCTCATACCAGCTTTCCGGCAAGTGGTAAGTGGTAAAGTGGGTAACCGGGTTGACTAGCAAGTAGTGGGTGGGTGTTCGTTTCCTCTCCTCATGTAAGCGTTGGGCACATTGTAGGCATTTGTGCGCATGCTGCCTTTTTTCGAGACAGCCAAAGCGCAATTGCCTACAGTGCCTAACGTCTTCCGCGCGTTTGCCGTCCAAAAAGAGCGTATTTGCCGTGAACATGCCGCACATAAGCGCTTTCATGCCCGCACATTGTCGGAAAATTACGTGAGAATGAATGAGAAGCGGCAGGCCTCCGCTCACCTGATTTATGACTCTTTAATCGTTGCTGGATCGAGTGAAGTCACAAGTGAGAGTGACAGAAGGAGCTATTCAGTGGGCGTAACTCGTCGGAATTAGCATAATCGAGCGAAACGACTGGAAAAAAACAAGCGGCGTTATGTACGGTTGTGATCGAAACGCGAGAGTTTCCATGTTTTATGATCCCTCGTAAAGTTGGGTTGGACAGTGATAAGTTTTCAGAATGTAAGAAGTGTCGCTTTCCAGCACAACCCCACAAAATTTATGGTTCCCTTGGAAAAATGGAAAGAAGAGGAGAGAACACAGTCGAGCAGGAAGTGCCGGAAGCATCTTTACTTAGGTTCGAGACCAAGTTGTTCCTCGGAAGAAACCAATTTGCAGGCCGGGGGAGAATGTGGAGCCAATAAGAGTTGACGAAATAAATGTTAGTGGGAGGGAGGGTGGCTCTGCGGCCATTAGACGAAAGTCTGAGGAAATGCTCTGCGAGGAGAGACTCGCGCGTTCCGGCCGCAGCACTCACTCATTTAACTGCGATGAATAATTCATGCTCCACGGCGGGGACACCTTGCTCCATTCATGACTAGTGCCTCCTTTCGAACACACACACACACACACAACGAAGTGGAAGAGGAGGACGAGCCAACTTTTGCGAATGTTTTGATATCTCGAGTTGGGAACCGAATCGCTGGGGGATTCGGATGCGCACACGAAGAAGTGACAAATTGTGTGCACAAAAATGCGACAAGAAGGCGGCAAAAGAAGAAGGGAAAGAGACGGCTTTATCTGATTCTGAGCAGTTTTTGGTTTCTTCAAAGTTTCTTCAAAATCCGACTGATTGTCGATGACGTAGGTTGACTAGGATCCGAGATCTCGACCCAATCCAATGCTTGGATGGGTTTAAAGAAGTCCCAAAAGTAACATATGATTCGCTTGAACCTAGAAAGGTTTTTCAATTGAATTCTGATTTCAAGTGGTCCCAGTCAGGATGTCGTTAGTTCCGGCTGAAGTCCTTGAACAATCCGCTTCTGAAGTTTCAAAACACCTCGAGACTAAAGAATTGAATCTCATTTATTAGAACAAAATACCACATTCGACGGAATCCATAGTATTGAATAGAAATCTGATTTAAAGCGGGAAACATGCAATGTGTACATACAGAGAGAAGCTGGAAGAGAAATTTGAACATTTTGGTGTTTTATTAAAGAAGTTTGAGAAAAGATTCAGAAGAGAGACAGGGGGAGAATCTACAGGATCTAATCAAAAGGGGAAGAAGGCACCGGAGAGTGCAGAGAAACATCTGAAACGAGGAGGAAACCCGAAAAATAGACAAAAGCAAAGAAAAGAAAAAAAGATGAGGATGGAGTAGAAATCTAACAAGGTCCTTCGACAGAAGTTGTTGTTGTTTTTGGCAAGTTTCAGTCTCAGTTCATAAAGCAATCGGTTGGTTGTGAGATGTGTCGGTGACGGTTTGAAGGCGGAGGAGTACAGAGAAGGAGAAGGGTTCGGTGGGACGGAGGAGAATTGGAAAAGGGGAAAACATGTGACTATAAGCTGGCACCCGCGTCTGTATGTGTGTTAAATCTGAGTACAATTGATCACCTAGCACATCATCATCATAGTCGAAAAGACACGCATTCAGTTCATTGGTCCTGTTCTTGATGAAGCCGTCATTGTCGTCGTGCTATTTGTGCTCATCGTCTTCCGTTACCGTCCGAGCCGTCTCCGGCTCTTCGGGTATCCTTGATTGGTACCATTCCCGGTTCTCTTCGAGTTGGTCAAGGATGTTCTGCGCGTCGGGGTACACAAGATCTGCCCACGTTTCGTAGAGCGGATGGACGATGTAATCGATGAATCCGACCTGAAACCGATAAGTTCAGTTGGTGATGAGGATTGCTGCTAGTGTTACCTGTGATTTTTCGATGGTCACGTTCCCCCGATCGCACATTGGCGAGATCTCGAGACCGAGTTCCTTTTCTTTGTCTCCTTGTCGCCAGTACTCTTCCATTATCCTCTGATTCCACTGCTGGTACAACTCGATCGGTTTCGTCGGATTCGACAGATCAGCAAGATGAATCATGGATTGCAGCACCTGCAAAATAACGGAATCAATTTCAGGTTCTTGTGATTCTGGGCAAACCTGAATCTTGTCGTTGTACTTGTCCAGCACGATCACATTGTTTCCGGCCACTTTCTTCGCCTCCACCATTGTCTTCAAGTCGGCGAGAAGAGACATGTGCTTCGACATGTCAGTGGCGAGTACCTGTAACAATCGAATAATCAGAATCGCGAATTACAGTTCAAAACGAGGCATCAATAGTCGGCGTCGTTTCCGTCTCGCACGTGATCCACTCATGACTAATCGTGATTGAGGCCGTGTGTTGTCACTTTTCAAATAAACACACGCAGCCAGCAAGTCCCCGCATTTTCCTAATTTAATGTGACACTTCCGGTCGCCACCACTGATACTGATATCACCACCACTTACCATATCAATGACAATCTTGCGGAATTGCAGCCGTTGTTTTCGTGACAAATTGGCCAGGAAGTCGCAGTTCGAGTCCTGCAACAGCTTGAACGCCACAGCCAGATGGTGCTGCTCAAGGACGCTTTCGTCGTTGTACATGATAGCAAGTTCGTTATCTGCAATGACTCATTCGAAAATTTCTTTGAAGACGGATGGCCCAGTGAACTGTGATCCTCTGCAGGTCATTCAGTCAGGGACACGAGATGTTTTTGATGGCTACTTAAATGAGGAAGTGTACTCACTCGAATTGATCAGGTACTGGTTCGTGAAGCCCGGATGGTCGACGTCGTGGATGGCACCGGCGAAGATCGCAGCCAGCACTTCCAGATCGGAGAAGACTTCCTGAAAATGAAATGAGTGAATCCAGCGATATTCTTGGAGACTTACAGTAAGAACCGGAGACATGAGCAAGACGTGCATCGACTGTGCGACGTCGGCTGCGTGGATGAAGTTGTGATAGTGATTGTTCCGGTAGTGATGTTCCAGATTGAGCAAGTAGGTGACCAGAGTAGACGGATGGATCTCGAACACTTTGAAGAGGTTCCGTTGACGGAGCAGCGTGAACGTGATCACGGTGAGCGAGTGGTTCTTGGAGAGCTCGTCGATCTTGAAGACGTCGGGTCCCCAGTCGTCGAGTCGTTGCATGTGCACTGCGATCTCTCGTGCACAATTCACTCCGTACTCGGGGACATGGCCGTCGTGTGAAGGTGCTCGCAACTTCCGGACGCCAGAGATTTTGTTCATCGCCGCCGTTTGAGCCTTCTTTAAAATGGACAATGACATTGGACCGGAAGTGGAAGGCCCTTGCACCTTAACGAAAAGACATTCATTGATGAACAAGAACTAGAAGAGGGGGTTCTCCTCATGCATCTGACATGTGGTTGATCTTTGAAAATAAAGCGAAGGGCAGACTCGTTTTGTTTATTTACCAAGTTTTGGAAGAAGACATTCCGGAGGAAATCCGAACAGTTGAAGGTTGAATGAATAGAAATCATAGTGATTAGTAGTCCCGGTCAGCAGAACACTCTTCAAAAATCGCCGCTACTGCTGCTGCAGAAGTGTAAAGTGAGTGGCGATGCGCAAAATGGCCGAAAAGATAAGTGACCACAGTGGGAGAAAGACGAAGACGCTCTGTTCTGACCGGGACGTGACTATTCGAGAAGCAGCCGGTTCTACATATTACTTTCTTTTCAAAACCACCAAACCGTTGCAAAACGATCAAACGGCATCTAGATTCTAGATCTACACATCTATGTACAGTACCGTGTGCACGGAGACTATCGAGTTGTTGTTTCCATCCTCTTCATCTTCCGAAATCATGGTTTAATCAGCAGGGGGCAGAAGTATCAAAAAGTAGTACAGAGTGGATGAATGATGTACTCATTGTGTGTTGCTTCCATTTTTTGAAGAACAATCTTCTGCCCCCAGCCCGCCCCCCAGACAGGTTCTTACCACAGACACACACCAACATGCAGTCAGTTTGTTGTTTTTATCAAACACACCTCGGTGGGCACTTCGATCTCGATCGACGGTTCGTCTTCTTCCTTGTCCATGTAGGTGGTTATCAGAAACTTGGAGACTTGAGTGCCAGACTTGGATGACTCGGCGAAGTGTGACAACTCCTTGTTGAGCATCTTGCGGAACTGCAACAGACCCGACGATTATCATATTATCAATGCGTGGCGTGGCGCGCGATGCTAATTAGTCGGAAAGTCCCCTCCCCCGTGTAATTCATCTCATCCCGCCCAAAAACAGTGAGTGGAAGAAGAAGACGGAGAAGGCGAAGAGGCACGTCTTCTAAAAAATCGAAAGAGCCTCTGCGTCTCGTCGAGAAGTCGTCGCAGCCAACCTGTTCTCCTCTCCGCTCCGACTATCACTGTGTCTCTTCCTCTCTTCTCTCTTTTGGCCCCCCTATCACTATAAAGTATATAACAAATAATGACACCATCAATCTACAGCATCAATCACCGGAAGTCGCGCTTGCAAACCGCTACTAGAAGCCAAAGCACTTCGGCGTCTGACGCCCTCCGTGATCGACACGCTTCCTCGGTTTCTTATCATACAAGATGTGCGCGAGGGCCTGCGCACGGGGGACAATTAGACGGTATGAAGCAGAGAGGCGCAGCAAGAGAGAAGGTCCCATCGGAAGGGAATCGCAGTGCAACAGTGTACATAATTGATGAGCGCGGCGCCTCGAGGCCGACCCCGAACGCTCTCCCCCGGTTTCTTACGCTGGCCTCATTCCAATTTTTCGGTCGGTCGGTTAGGCACCTGGCGCCGGAAACGAAACAGAATCGAAACACGGCCTCAACTGATTCTTGCCCCATGACGTTTGCCCGTTTCGAAACCAGCTATGCATCTTGGCGCGTTGCCAACTTCTAACTGCACTTTTGCGGACGCCGACCACACATCGGTTACGGTAGACAGACTGGATCCATGTCCCGTCTTTCTCGTCATCTATTCCTCTCTTTTGCATCAACAAATTTTACGAGGGGCTGGCAATCAAGTGGAACGTGATATCAGCTACCGTAATCACTGCGCGGCGACGTTTTCTCCCCTTTTCAGAACTGCTCCTCTCCTCGTCCCACTCGTTTTTTCGGGTTCGCTGCAGAAGACAAGTACTCTGCGAGATTGAGTTACTCGGCCCTCATGAACCGCCCCTCGATGACATTGCTCGGATTGAATTTGAATTCAGGGGCACATGAGGGCTCGAGACGGACGGGCACAGCTGCGCGCCTTTCGTGGACCCAAATCGAGTGAAAAGAAGAGAAGAAGGAGCAGAAAAAAGAGGAAGTGCAGAGACGGGATACGCGTCGAAAGGGTCCGCTCACCTTGCTGCTCGCCATTTCAGACACGGATCGATGTGTTTGTATAGTCTCCAGCTGGTCGAGACACCAATCGAGTTCTTCTGAAAATCAGGAAACTTTGAAAAAGGATCTTCAAGCTGTGGGAGAGGTACTGTCAGAACCCCGGGAAATGTTTGTTTTTCTTTGGAAATCAGTACTCATCATGATTCGAAAAAGATACTCTTCTGCACGACGGAAGAGAACTGAGGAGAAACAGAAGAACGCGCGAATCGGAATCACTAAAATTTATAGTTTCTTGGCAGGTCATGCGTGTAAACTCTTTGGCGCCCGCCAATAAACAGTTTCCGGTCTCTGCGAGGCGAGAGTGTAGGTTCGAGTTTGATTGCGATGGTTTCTCACCGAGTGTTTCATGTGCACATTGCACCACATCGTCTGGCAGCGGAGTGTTGTGCAGCGGAGGTCGTTTCGCACTTCGGTTCGCGTGTCGACTGTCGTCGCTGTTCTGAAAAGAATCAGATTATCTGAAAATCCACGTGATCCGAGCCTTCTCGGAAGCCGTTTTCATATTGTTCTAGAGTGTCGCAAAGGGTCCCGCTTCGCAGTTATTTACATATGTACATACACGCTCTCGGTTGTCGTGCGCACGCGCCGAAAAACCTTTCTTCTGAGAGAGAGAAATGGAAAAGGAAAAGTAGTAGAACTCTTTTTTTCGCTTAAATTTGTGTGTCTGTCTTCCCAGAAAGGATACTGGCATCGTCTGCCTTTTCCGAGAGCCCACAATATTTTCTCCGAGCTTTTGCTGCTGATGAGATTTCTTCTTTTTTGCCTTATCTCGTCCAAAACGCTGAAGAGTATGAGATATGACAAGGGGTCCTACGTCTTCAGACTTCCTTCTCTGTTTATTTCTCTGAATGCAAGAATAAAAGACACTTGCAAAAATAACATGAAATACTGTCCTCGGGGAGTTGGTTATGGCATGTGGAAAGAGGTTTTTGTTATTGGCGGCCCTTCAGGAAAAATGAGATGCAAGCGGTGGTGAGAAGTGGTCCGGCGGGGGAAAAAGTGTTTGATCGGGCTCTTTCTTGTTTTCCACACGAGACCCTTACCTGGATGTTGGATATTGAAATCAGATTGGACCGAACGTTCCGGAGACTGGCCAGAAGCTGCGCAAACGGTGTCACGATCAGGTCGTCGCCGTGTCTGCAAAAAAGGATTGTTTTGTCGAGAGACCACCAAAACTTCATTTTTTCCTCTCCTCCTAGCTTCTTTATTCTGTCTCCGTGTTCGTGTTCAAATTTTCGTTTCTTTCTAATTATGTGTAACCATGCGTCGAAACGAAAAACATAAACGAATCGAGAGACGAGAAGACGTCGGCGGCGGAGCCAACTCGTAAATAGATATGACTCCTAATCTACCTCATTCATCTTGTCGATGACTTCTCTTCCAGGCACCGGAACGAGAAACGACCCGACTACTTCCAAGCACACAAAGACATTACCCGGGGACCATCATCGTGCACAAAACTCAGGGGAGAAGGTGCTCACCGAAACGTGAATCCGGACTCGCCAAACTTGCGCCGGACGCTCCGGTTGTTATTATTATTCAACGAAATCGACATATCGCCTAGCCACAGAATATTCGAGTGAAAGGTTCCGTTCGAAACGGACCAGAGTGTTCAGAAGCAAAAGAGCCTGACGGGTAGAAGAGTTGAAGCAGCAGGAATGCCGAGCGACACAACGTCTCAGCTGCGGCAGCAGCCGGAGGAGCAGTAGACTACTACCCGCCCCGTCGCCTGACTCCGCCCATTTTTGTTTGTCATTTCTTTCAGGAGAAGTGGAAGAAAGTGAGGATGGAGGAGACAAAATATGAAAAACCACAGGGTACTGCACCTCTTTATTGTTTTTCACGACGGTGCAACAGATGGCAAGCCGAAGATGATTGACGGACGGAAAGGACGAAATCGTTTGCTTCTTTTCTTGTTTTTTTCAGCCTAACCTACTTCTCTAACTTGACTTTTAGATCGTTAGACCATAATCTCTTCCGAGGAAGGCATGTGATCCTTCCTCTTCTTTTTTCTTTACTTCTTCTTCAAAAACGACAAGGTCTTATGACCTGTCGCTTCTGAAACCCATTACCAGAAGGCATAAAAATGAGGGAGCGGAGCGATGTTTTTGTAATGAGTTGAGCTGATGGAAGAGGAAAAGAAGAAGAAGAAGAGCAGAAGTGATTTGGTTGAAGACAAGGCCAGGACTTAGTTGAGCATTAGAGAGTGGGAAAGTCGAAGAGACGCAGAAACGTGAGAAGCACGAACCTTCTCGATGGTCTCCGCGAGGAAGACGACGTGGCGACAGTGTGATCCGAGGGGGCGGCCAAGTTTTGAATGAGCAATGATAAAGTAGTGAGAATTTTGCGAAGGTGTGAAACTAAGGTGTGAAATCAGCAGTCCGAATACACACGACAACGACCCGCTCGCCTCCCTCTCCTCCCCCAAGAGACTCCGGGACGAAGAGGAACAGAGAAGGAGAAGGAGAAGGAGAGAAACGAAAGCGGCCCCGCCGGTATTTGTTTGTTGGTTTGCCCTCAATTGAATTGCAAGAAACGGTGAGGTCTCTTTATGTGCGAGTGTGTATGTCAGTGCTCCGACGACCCCGTCCTCCTCACCCTCAATCCATCCTTTATTCGGCGTGGCCACAAAAGTACGAGCGCTAGCGCGCGAAACGAATGGTTGAGGGGAGAGGGCGCGAGCGCCTGTGCGCGGCGCGGTACGTGAAATTGTCTGTATACACACGCACGCACACATGAGGCACACGCACGCAAACATACATCGCTACGTCACACGGGGCATACACAGAGGATCCAACCATCCGAGACTCGACCCAGCAACACCTGGGGTCGCGAACCGAACCGGCGGGAGCAGCAGACACAGATCTGCAGACTGCCAGTCTGGAGCCGGGAGCACACATGCGAGAAGCACGGGATGTGCGCGGACAGTGGAGGAGAGAAAGGTGCTAGGAGGTGATACGGTTGATGGGAAACGAGATGATAGTGTTTGAATTCACGAGGCTGACGGGCTTGACCTTCGGACCTCATCAGAAGTTCAGTATGACAGTCTTCCGAATGTCTTGAATACAAGGATCAGTAATCAAGTGAACACCTCTGTGATCTACCTAGCATCACTTTGAATCCCATCAAAAACACAAGTATCGTATGAGTAATTTGGAACAATTGTATCTGTTTTTCTCTTGCTCAACTCTAATTTGGCAGTGGTTCGTGAATCGGAGGATCAGAACACACACACATCGGATCACATGAAATCTGAAAAATAACTCACTGCCGATTCGAACGCGCCCTTAGGAAAAGGCTCTTGAAAGAGCCAAAACAAGATGGAGTATCTGACGGATGGCGCTGACTGCGTCGACGTTGCATTTCAGAAGATGGAAGTGACTTGGCGACAGGAGAGCCTGTCGAGGACGACATCGACTGAACGAGGGGCGAGAAGAACACTCCGCTTGGAGCCCCTCGCACGACGACGACGATGATTTGGCGGGCGCGCCGAAAACAACGGATAACGACACACGCGGAGTGGGCAGAGCCTCGCAAGGAGACTCGAGATGGCACAGAGTGGTCGCAGAACAACGAGAAGAAGAAGAAGCAACTAATACACGACGGCTTTAGACACTGGCGCGGATTTTCGGCCAACTCGCACGTCATCACTAATCACTTATCGCTTTTCACCTTTTATGCATATCAAATTCTAAGATTATCTGATCAGCAGGAGAGAGAAAAAAGTCTTGAAGACCGGGACCGATTCGCATGAAACTCATGTGAAGGCTATCAGACAGGCGCTAAATGGTGACCCTCGATAGTGCGTAGTGTGTGATTCCGTGGAAACTGGGGTATATTGGAGTGGATAACTAGAACGATGATGATAATAGGAACAAAAAGAGAAAGATGATAAAAAAACGAACTCAACATCAACTACCACTTGGTCTTCGTAATCCGTTTCGTGGTCATTCATACGGTCAACGTCAAGGTGGCGGCGGGCGGAAGTGGGGGGGGGCTGCAGAAGCAGAAGAGACAGTCGGGAAGGTGACAGTACGGAGCGTCGTTGCCTTCTCGCGTATTTAGTCGATTATCATCACCAAGTGAAGATGAAGAAGCAGCCCTGCTGCTGCAGAAGAATCAGCGAAGATACACGGCGAAAAAAGTGGGCGGAAATGGAAATGGCCTAGCCACACGAGACGACACTTCGACGATACTGTTTCTTTTCGGGGCGATCCCCGCTCCACTGTTTCAACTTGTACTATTATCATCGGCCCTCTGATCCATCGGCTGGACATTAGTCTCGTCATCGTGACTTTGAATGTCTGGAAGTCACGACAATGGAAGGACGAGAAAGTGTGGTTGGCGGAAACGAAGCTGCTGAGAGAAGGCAGGCCGCCGCGGTCGACGACATCATCATTCATCATGATATCAGACCGGAAATGAGAGGACGGACAGAGGCGCAGATCATCTTTGAAGGTGTGTGTTCTCCTATCGGATTTCATTTGATTTGCAGAACGATTGATAGCATTCTTCACTTTCGGACCGATTGTAGGACTCGGACATTGCACTGATCTTTAGACGAAGATCAGACTTCAAAATTAAGAAGAAAGAGAAGAAAGAAACTTTAGAAGGTAGTAAACAATCAAATGAAAAGAACTGAGGGCAGACTAACTAACTCACATCATGTACTGTCTCGACTCATCTTCGAGGTTGATTAGGAACACCGACTTGGGTGGTGCCGAAGTGGGCGAGGAAGCGCAACACGGCATTACCACAACCATCGTGAGCAACACAGAATGGTCGATCAGGCAGGCATCGCGGTGTTGCAGCTTGATAAACTCGGTGACGACGGACGCGCTGATAAGCAGTGACAAACGCTTGTGCGTAGACGAAACCGCATCGTTTCAGGCGGTCGAAAACGGTGTTTGTTGGGTGCATGAGTCTTATTCGAGCATTGATAGACTAACTTTCACGTGCTCTTCATTTTCTGATGCTGATGCTGGTGGAAGTTCAGTTTAGGAAAGTAAGACGTTTCAAACTACTTCTGAGTAGGGGTTTCATGATTCTTGAACTGTTAACTCTCCCGGAACTGCTGGAACTCTCCCGGAATCGGTACGATCAAAATATTCTCCAGCACACTATTTGGCCGTAAGTGCGGCAGTGACGGCGACCTCGCGACGTCACACAACAAAATGCAAACAATTAGGTGATAATTACGAAGCACGCTCTCACACACGCTCACAACCGTTTGCATTCGCAATGACTATGGAAGCAATGAATCAGTCGGTTCGTGTGCCGCGGAAATCTCTTGTTAGCTTACTTATTTTCAGAGTGTCTTCCCCTCGTTTTCCCACGTTTCGCCGCCAGCTTCTTCCTTTTCTTCGACTGCTTCTTCTTTTCTTCTTCGGCCCCCCAATATTTTTCGTTCTCTTCTCGCCCCGCGACTTCTCGGGTTCGAGTATTGGCAGAAGAATCATCCGGCAGAATGTGCGTGTATTCACGGAGACACAGCTATCACGAGAGGCCGAGATAAATGTTTTGGGCCAATGATCTCGAGTCTCAGAGCCTCGACCAACCAACTGCCGTCCGTTTTTTTCTAACACAAACTGGCTCCCCTTCTAATTGTGTTCCCCAACGGAGAACAAGAAGCAGAAGAAGAAGGAGAAGAAGAAGACGTGGACCCCCATGTCTTCTCGCAGACGACAGCTCCGATGAGGCGGTTGATGACAGGAAGAAGACGTCGGCGACGACGACATTGATGATGATGCTTCAGAAGACGTTGAGCGTTTTGACATACCACTCAAGTGCTCCCCGGGTCGAATCGTTTCGTCGTCGCCGCCGACATTTGATGAGTATCCGAGGTGGCAACCAGCCCCAGCGCCGCTTTATCTTCTCTCCCAACTCTCTCGCGACATCGGTCATTCATTCGCCGTCGCAACATTTATGGGGCCGTGGTGGCGGGGCGCCTGTGAGAAAATAGCAGAGAGAGCACCTCAATGTTACACATTTTGTGGTGCCAGTGACGTCGGACCTCGTTGATTGAGGAATATAAATGTGGGCTTGATACTATCTTCCGGAGGTCTCCCTGGCTGCCTTCATTGTTGCCTTCTTGGCTCTTCGTCACCAGAATAAATGCGATTTTGGCACAACTGCCTGCCATGTGCAACTGGGCGCCTAGAGTTGTTTTGTGCTTGCGCGCCTCTGCTTCTGGACTCTCTTACTCGCGCCACCCTCAGGGGGCTCATATCGGTCACACCTCAAACATGCGCTGCTCTCTTCTCCCCTTCTCGGCACACAATCGTCGTCGTCACAACTAACACTTCTTCTCCTTCTTCTCCTTCTTCAACTTGCTTCCCTTCGTCTCACTCGTGTAATTCATTCTTTGATTCGTCTCAGAAATAACAACACAATAATTTTGGGCCATAGTGTTGGGAGTAGGAGGAGAAAGAAGAGTGGTGATGGTGGTGGGACGAGAAGCTCTCGGAGCCCCCATCACATTTTGCTCCGGAACGAAGGTGCTAGCAGCCAACAAACCAGTGGAAGAAGACAAAAGAAAAGACACCTAGATTTCCAGAAAGCTGTCTCTGGCACTGGCAGCCGTCTCCCCCGCTTGCTCAAGTCATCGACTAGACACTTGCACAACACCAACAAAATGTTCGGTGTATTCTGGCAGCTACTTGTCATGGCATAAAAAGTCATATGCAAACGATTGTTGAATGGAATACAAATTTCGATGTTGGCTGGTTATTGGGAGAATTGACAGAACATGTGAATCGGAGAGACATGGGACTCAAGGACTTCTTCCTTCCGGACACCGGATTAAGCTTAATCTTGGAAAAAAAGACGAACAGAAATCAAAGATGAATGAGGAGAAATCAAAAAGAAAACTAGAAATAGGGTTGAACTGATTCAACAAAATTAGAGGAATGGAAAGAAAAAAGAGGTCATGCTGGTGAGGAGAAAAGGAATGGAATCATGGTTAGTAAGAGCAAGATAGTTTGGCAAAGATTTGAAAAATGAAGAGAACGTACCCGTGTTCGTTGGAAGCAATCGACGACGCCCGACTGACCGGCCGCAACGAAGACGCTTCTCGAAGATCATCACTGGCACGGTAGAGGAACGATTCCCTCCGAGCGTGCACCGACGAAGAGAGCGACGGCGTGAGGTGAGCGCCTCCGAGTCCATCCGCTGCGTTTGCCGAGCCGGCGCTGAACGTCGACACGGTAAGCTCGCGAGGTGGATGGTAAGAAGAGGCGGATGAGGTCAACTTGTGATTGCTGCCCGGAATACTAGTAGCAGAAGTACGCGGTGGCAATGCTGCAGGCGGCGTCCTCGTCGTCGCAGGCGCCGACGGGGACGAGGTGCGGAAGAAGTTGTGCAGGTGGAGCTCGCGTCGGAGGCTCGACAAGCCGAAGCCTCCGCCGCCTCCACCACCTGCTGCCGACGACGACGACGACGAGCCTCGTCTTCGTGGCATTTGATATGACGAACGACAACAAGAGCAGAGCAGAGTGGCCCCTGGGCAGGACACGACAACCCGCGACTCTGTGCTCTGCTCCGCTGCTTCTGCTGCTGGCTGCCCCAACTCGTCTTCTTCGTCGTCGGCCGCGCTCGCGCCGAGCCATCACTCGCCTTTCGCTTCTGCGTCTCTCCACAGCCGGCTCGCGTTATTCCGACTCTTCTTGTCCGCTGCGGCACGCGCGCGCCACGCCCTCCGCAGACTAACCGGGTCCCTGCCTCCTCCCCATTTTTGTTGCGTATCACTGCGTCTCTCATCAGTGGTCCCACCCCTTCGGACAAGCCTCCGGCACACTCACAACACGCCCCAAGCCCTCCCCTCATCTTTTTTCTTTTTCTTCTTCTTCTCCTTACTACATTTTTCGACTGCCCGTTTTTACACAATCACTCAAACACACGCACACATTGAAGACATACGCACGAAAATCTCCGCTCTCTGCACAGCTCTGGAATCTTATTTTGTTTATATTTACTCGCTATTGCCCCTTTGCCTCTCACGCAAAGCCGTTTGTCAAAGGCATGCCATTTGAATGATTGTTCTCGGTATTTACAAGCGCATTCATTCCGGTACATTGTATTTCGACTACGGTATGACAGAAGAAGGAAGTTGAGAAGGAGGAGGAACAGGGCACGGAAAGGAACAAGGTCGAGAACTGGAGCGAGAAGTCGGCAAGAGAGAAACACGTACGAATGAGCAGTGGCGACTGGCAAAGGGCCGGCTCGATTTCCATAGAAACATCAAACACACTCATGAATCTAGGCTCTATGTGGCAACAAATCTCTTCTTTTTTTCCTTTTTTTTCTAGACCTAGTCATGCAACCGAGCGTTACCTCCTGGATCCTGGCACGAACCACACAGTGTGTCGTCGAGATGTCATGTCGTCGTCGTGGATTTGGAACGAGACGCCGCGACTCGAGTCGTAGGCGGTGGTCGGCAGCTTGGAGGAGGAGGCCGGCAGGCTTCGAGGATCAGGCAAAGTGAACTACTCTGTAGGAGGTACTGTATGAACGAATGGAGAGAGAGAAAGAGAACGAGAAGAAGATCGGGGACGGGGTGGACTCGGAAAGTACTCGGACTGTGATCATAACATTTGTCGTCAGATTGATTCTCAGAATGTAGGCGTTGGGATGTACCGTAATAAACATATTTGTTCCGAGACTCGAATGGACTAATTATTTTTTAGCATGTGAGCGAAGACTCGAGAAGAAGAAAAGCGTATCAAAACAAGAATTGTATTCGTTTTTCAGTCAGAATCCGACGACAGGCCGGGGAATAAGGGAGTATATCATCGAGATATTTACGCGGGGATGCGGCCGCCCCTGTGAAGCCGACGGTCTCCCGAGGTGTTCTGGAAGGAACTGAGAGAGGGGCGACGAAAACTGTTAGTACACTTTTAGAGGGACGCCGGGGTCGGGGAGAGAACTTGTTTTATCACGAGGTGTCATAGAAAACATAACTATGATGGGCGTGCGAATTCTAGACAAGCCGATCAGGATGGCGGTCCGGCGGAATGAGAGCCGTCGACGAAGCATTCATTACAGCCTCTTGAAATGGCGGAAACGGGCGGGACGATAGAAAGAGGTACTCGAGAAGACAATAACGGCGACATCGAGAATGATTCATTTTGAGGGGCATCTCGGATTGAGATTCTCTCAAAAAGAGCCAATCGAGGCGACGAGGAGCACATATGTGGGTTGGAAATGAGTTGGAAGCGAGATAAGTTGGCGAGAGACTGGCGAGGTACTTGCCCTCCATTCATTCACAAACTGCCCTTGTTTCATAAAAGGGCCCGCAGTCGCGGAGAGGAGAGAGGACCAATTGCAGCAATGTGACCTCAGAATTTATAATTCGTCGAGCTTTTGGAAAGAAACATTTCGGCGAGCGAATCAAATACGCCTTCACCATTCGAAGACAGCAGAATTTCTTATGTAAACTGGCAAAAACTGTTTCCTCTCGTGAGCTGTTTCTTTTTCTGGGGTCTTGTCTAGAGAGTATTAAAGAAAATATTTGAAACTACAGTAGCCAGAATAGCTCGAAGGATAGGTACTTTTGAATGGAACTGCTCCGTTTTTAGAGAAGCAAGAAAACAATTGGGTCTCCGGAAAGTGCACACACACATCGAGCAGAATATTCAGGTGGCTCTGAGCTCTGTGAGAGCCGAATCCCGGCCGCATATTCCATGCTCGAATGAATGCCTCGCTGGCTCCCGCAGATCCGGTGCTTTCTCTCACGTCCCAAAGTTTGGGAAGAGGCAGGAAAGAACGATAAGAGTTTGATCAGGAAGATGGATTGAAAGGGAAAACAACAGCCGGGAGACGGCGAGTCGGGCCAAAAACCTACCTGCTGAATGCACCGTTCTCTCGCGAGAAACAGAGAGAGAGGAGCGGCTGATACGAACAATATCATGTGCGACCGTCGGAATTCCGACAATGTCTCGTCGTTTTTCAGTCAGTGTCCAAGTCTATTTTGGGTGCGCAGTACACTGGAATGATTCGAAGAGCCAGCAAATTGGGCTAAAGCAAAAGAGGGAACGGACGACTGCTGGCGAAAAATATTTGTTCGGTTTCTAACTGGCTAACTCGATGAACGGCCAAGTGGTGCTGACTTGACTGACGGGCATTTTGCACAGCTGCGGATGAACTCCCGCCAAAAAACGTGTCGAAACTATAGATCGGAAGGGGCCGAAGAGACGCGAGGACTTTATAAATAAATAATGAAACGGGCACAGGACCGATGGTGTCCAAGATTCTTTTGTGGGGCATTAAGGAGGGACCCTATCAGATTTCGTAGGTCAAAACAGGTCGCTGCGCCTGGCAGGAGCTATACAGATGTGACGAAGGAAGCGGGATGGGATGAAGGAGCGCTTTGCGATTTTATGGCCCAGCTGTTTTGCTCTAGACGGGGGCCGGGGCAACAATGGATCCATTCGATCCGGAAGTTTTCAGGAAGATAAAATTGGATAAGTCTCACGTAACAGCAGCTGAATGTGGGAAGGAGACGGAAAAAAGAACAAGTCGAAAAAGGAAAGTAGAAGAAGAAGAAGAGGGAAAAGAAGAAGAAAGTAGACTAAGAAGGAGAGTCGGGATGAAGAAAATGGAGAAAATGGAGAAAGAAATCAGCAAAAAAATGGGAAAGAGGAAAGGGAAGGAATGAATGATTAGTCGGAGCAGATAGGATGCGAATCAAGAGTGCACACGCTCGTTTCGTATTTCAACTTGTTGTGTCACCTAGAAGAACCAGCGAATCGGGCGAGAAGCCGCATGCATTTCGGAATGGAGACCACAATCAAACTGGTTCGACTCGCGTGTCAGTTGGGACCGAACATGGGCTGGGAAAGGGCACAAAAAAGGGGGAGCGGTTTCTTTCTAACAGATTGGTTCTAGACGAGAGATAGGGCAAGTGGGCGCGGAGAGAAGCGGAGGGTACGAGTGATGACGAGTCGACCGGATATGCAGCTTTCTTCGTTTTTCGCTCTGGATTTTATTTGGCACGACGACCTCGAAGAGCTGGCCGAGCAGCTATTATCAGCACTGTTTGGATAGCATCACGTCATAGGATTCAGATGAACGAAAGGGCGGGAACTAGACGATTAGTGAAGGGGCTGAATGCGTTTCGAGTCAGTGCCTTTCAAGAATCGATTCTGGACGAATCCTGGAAGTATAATCGGAAAACCAGATGTCATACGGAAGTTACGATCGGAAGACTGAAAAAGAATGAATCTGATCGGAATTGGCAATTCAGAATGACGAGGAAAAGGGAAATTCTCGTTTTTGAACTGGACTCATTGCATATTTATGCACCAGACTGAAAGTTTTTCCGCGTCAAACATGTTCGCGTCCTTCGTCATCTCTGCCGTTCACAAAAACAACAACGAACGAATTTGCAGTGGATTAGAGAAAATTGGAACGGGGAAAGGAGAAGAGTGTTCTGGGCACAAGAACATAGTATAAGATCAGATGAATGGAAGAAGTCTGGGTCACGAGAGAGAAACGCCACGCATATCACGTTACCATAATGCGCCAGTGAAAACGGAAGAATCGAAAGAAGAATAGAGGGCGAAACACGAGAAGAAAGGTGCCAAGAGGCACATTCAGATGCAAATTCAGAGCCGAGTGCAAGAAGGCGACGGGACAACAAGTGCCTGCTTATGGGTACTTTCAGACAAGGAAGGCGACGTTTTGAAGCTCGTTTGGCAGCATGTCTCGCAAAACAAGAAGTGGAGAAGAAGAAGAAGAAGCGGACGAGGAGGACGGGTGAAATTTTGTCAAACCCCATTTGATTTCTTTTTTCTACTGATACCGGAAATGTTTTGGAAGGGAAGGCGTGACGCTAGACGAGACGCGGCTCCCACTCAAACTTCGGACCTGTTGGACCGATTTGTTTCAGCCTTTGCATGCTATGTCACAATTTCTCAACTGTTTCGAATTCTTTTCAAAAACTAGGCTCCGACTACGCCAAACGATCAAAAAAGTTCTAACAGTTTTCGGGAAGTTTTTCATATTTTTCCAATTTCCAAGTTTTGGTTAGTTTTATTTCGTACAGTACCAAACCATTTGACTGTTGTGCTAGTTTCTGATTTCTAGATCTTATAGTTCCGTTTTCAGTTTTCGCATCGTAACCCGGAGGAGGCAAGGCTTTGGAAAATTTCTCAGAATTCGCAGATTCCGGGAGCAATCGCAAGACGCTCTTATGGCAGTTCTCAAAAGAATCGACTTACCAACTGTAGTGATCGTGTCGCAACGGAAGAGCAGTCGACTGCCACGGTCGCAGCTTGAACTGCTTCCGACGGGCCACCCCGTTCATTCCGTCGTCGTTCCTGAAAATATACCAAAACAATCAAGAGAAAGTCGACAAGAGGTGTAGGACCGTCGCAACTGCCTCCTAGATCCGCACATAAGCGTCTCGTATCGAGTTAATGTTTTTCAGAAATGGGGAGTAGCGGACATGTGGAATCGTGGCGGTTGGGGGCAGTGCGGGCCACTCACAAACAAATCTTTTTTGGCGACAGGTGCAACATTGAAGTTTCATGACTGACCCCCGGGCTCTTTTTTCAAAATAGTCTGGTCGGGGGAGACGGCTCAGCGGGAGGGAGCGAGAGGTCAGCGACCGCTGCTTTTTGAACTCTATTAGCTGCTCAACCCACCTGTCCAGAGCTGTTGCTGACATTTTGCAGGTTTTAATAGGAATGTGAAAAAGTTTAGTGAGAGATCTGTTTTCTTTTTTGATGGGATAGATGGGCAGATCGAAAGTTCTGATTGATCTCTGCCAGGGCGCCATCTCTCCGCGGAAGCTTCTTGCTCACGTACACGAGCACGCGGAGAAGAGGCAACTCCTGACCTCATTAGAACAGCTGACACTCTGCAGAGATGACGATCCACGAAAAACAACGAACCGTTTGATGGAAAAGATGGGCATGAGGACGGCGAGCAGGACGGCGAGCGAGGCTGTCGACGCGTCACACTGATCGGGCAGCAGGAAGGCGTGGATGGCGAAGAGCTGTGTGATGAGTAGAAAGAACAGGATCGAGATGGGGTGAATGTTGAAATACAGACAGAATAGCGACAGCATTGTGACCGAACAATAACTCGTCGATTGTTGTCTCGTTTCGACGACGGAAAAGGAAGGAGAAGGGGCGAGGGCCGGAGGAAAGACGACTTGCTGACGCGGCGGCCAGAAACATGCAAACCTTCTCGAAATTTACGCTTTTCTCGGGCCGTCCGCAATGGAATTTTTGTGCCGATGACCCGCGGGGCTTTCCCTGATGGTCACCTGACACAAAGACTATAATAGGCAGAATCGGTGCCGCGATTATCTGAATAATGGTGGTGAGGAGGTCGTCCGTCTTGTTCCCATCATTATTATCGTTCGAGGCGGCGGGTGAGGAAAAGGGGACGGGCGGGGCGGCGGGAGTGGAAGCCTCCTTCTTCTTCTTCCTCTTCTCCTTCTTGCAGGCTCCTTCTTCCTCTTGTCGCCGAGAGTGGGAAGGAAACGACGAGTGGACCCCCGCCGAAACGAGCGCAGAGAGCAGGTCGAATCGGACAGGGATTAGAGAAGGAGAGGCAGGAGGCCGACGCGTCGGAGTTTCGATAAAATAACACTGATTTCTCGCATTTTGATGTCTTTCTTCTAGCTTCTCATTCCGACGGCCATTTTATGATGTTTATCTTTTTCTCTCGTTTTTTGGCTCGTCTGCCTCAGAGAGACAATCGTTCAGAGACGTAGATCGGCCAGTTATGCTCTGAGCTTTTGATGTCTAGCGAGTTTTGAAATGAGGAGAACTTCAAAAACTTGATAATTTCAAAGCTTTTTTTGAGTTCCGAACGTATGGAATTCAGATTTACTTGGTTACTGTAGCTGCATTCCAGATTATTTTTGGTCTCCGAAACTGTTCCCGATGACTTTCTAATTTCATTTTGTGCAGGTGCACTCTAACGTAATGATTTGCAAAGAGGAAAACGAAAAAGCTCGTAGATCAGACTAATGAAAACTTTTTGATCAAACACTCCTCACTAGAGAAGCCTTATCAGAAACATTTTGCTCGAAAGATGACCTATGACAAACTCTATTAGTCAGCTGGAAAGAGCTCGAACATGTTCTAGGTCGACAAGACGAGCAAATTACTTTTCTCGTTCTAGAAAACATGGCCTTTGAAGAAAACGCACTTGGTCCAAAAAAGGGCAATATATTTCTGTTTTGGGGTGCCGAAAGAGCTACTTGAAAGAAGGAAAAGTTTGTTCAGAATCGTCTCTCCTGATAGTCATGTTTTGTTTTTGGCAAGTTTCGGAAGGGCGTTGATGTGATTTACCATCCGGCAGCTTACTCGTCATGACAAAAAGAACCGGATCAGCGGAGAAGGAAAGTCCGTCCGACGGAAGGACCTAACAAATCCAATTAGCCGCCTGGTTTCTGCCCGGTTCTGGACAGAAGGGGACAAAACAAAGGAGAAAGAAGAGAAGGAGAAGAAAATGGAGGAGGGAAGGAATCGTGACCGACTGGCTGATAAATACTTGAAGTGGGAAGGAAGGGGCCCCCGGAAAACAACTGGGGGAAACGAGTGGAAGAGTGCACTGGAGCCGCCGCCGTCCGGTCCGTCGTCGCCGCGGTTTCCACTAGCCATGTGAAAAATTCTTTCTTCCGTGAAGCAGAAAATATCATTCGCTACGACGAATTCGAGCACAACAAGGAGAAGAGGCGGCGGATGGAAGCGAAGGGGGTATCTGTGCGGCACAAAACAAAAAAGGAGAAGGCGTCGACGAGGAATCGAGTTGCGAATTTGAGAAGACAAGTGTTCTGATATATATTTGCGACGGGAATGGAGACGAGAATACTGCGTTCTTTACGACGTGGGAGAGAAGCAGAAAACATGACCGAAAATTTCATGGGGCGGATATGCAAATCAGTCGAGATGGTCGGTGCTTCTCTTCTAATCTTGTTGGGAACGTTGTTGACGGGAGGGCGGAGAGACGGCCGGCATTTGAGAAATTGCTGAAATTACAGAGGAGGAAGAGGAGAGAAGGACTTGGAAGAGCCTTGGCGCTGGGAACTTTGAAATGGGTTACTGTAGGAACTTTTTGGTCGCGGAGAGATTGGGAAAGGCGGAGAGGAGACACTGGAATTGGGCGGATTTCGGAGAAGAGACGGGGGAAATTATTAGATTACTCAAAATGGAGGCCCTCTGTCAGGCGGGAAGAAAGACAAGATGGCACAACAGAAAGAATGCACAATTAGTTTCCAGATGCACAACTTTTGACTGGAAGAATGGAGAAAAGAGAAATGAAGTTCTTCTGCAGAACAGGTAAACACTGAAAGGACTTTGGGGAAATGGAGCTAATTTGGGGGAGAACTTGGAATGGAATGTTCCAAAAAAAAAAGGAAAATTGGGGTTTTCGGGAGCTATCCCGGAAGTGAGAACGTGCAGGAACTACTCTCAGGAGACTTTGTGTGTGTGTTTGTTTCTTTGAACTCTTACAGGTGATACTCCAGACGTTTAGAAACTCTTCTGAGCCCAGTGAAGTAGGCGGAGTTGAAGGTCCGAAAGAGACTCGAATTCGGAATGGTTCCGAACCCGTCAAAACACAATCCGGGCTCTGGATATCACCAAAACACCTTTGGAGCAACGCAGAAGCAGTGTATTTTGAGCCAGTCACGGACCTATTGTTGCACCAGAAATCGGACAATGCACTCACCTTTTGAATGCTCTCCCGCTTCTAGAATCTCATCCACCAATGTTCCGAATATGTTGAGAAACGAGCTGAAAAACGGGAAAATGAGGATGTTGAAAAAGAAGAATGCGGAGAACGGACAGAATCAACTGGTAGCCGAGGCTTGTGTGCTTCACCGAAATTGGATTTCTTCCGACGACTGGTGACACAAAATTAAGAGGGAAAGAGCCATTAGAGGACAGAAAAGAAGAGATGAAGAGACCGGGAAACCTTTCATCAAAAGATGCGCGATATGGCTGACGGCGGTGATGAACTCGGGTTCTGGTAATGGAAATTTGTTGGAGAAACATGCGGAAAGAAGGGGAATCCGATAACGAGTTTGTTTAGAAGACAATTGGACAAAGTTATGAGGGAAGGGAAGAGTTCGGAGGTTCAGGACAATGGGTCCAGGCGACTGGTCACTCGAGAAGGACTCAACGAGCACAAATTAAACTTTTTGGGGGCAGTTTGATGGATGAATGGACTGAAAAATGGAGAGAGGAGAGTTGAAAGAATAGAGTGAAAAGAAGTACACGTTGGTTTCAGAGGGATATGTCTACAGTAGGCTCTGTGCCCGTAGTCACAAGTCAGCACATCTCAGGTTTACATTAGTACAAATTTGAGACCTAGTAGTGGGGAGTACTGATTCTACTTGTCAAATGGAATAACTCTCTCTGAAATTGATGCCTCCTTGATTCGAAATGAATGTTTTTGATTCTGAACATTGTGAGCAGCAGCCGATTTTTCACTATTTTCCATTGCAAACACGGGATTAAACGAGCTTGTGTGAGGTCGGGATTAGTTTGAAGAACCGCCAGACCGACGTTCGTCATCGACTCTGGATGTATGTTTTTTGGCGGCTCCGAGAGTGTGAGTGCCGTGGTTTCGAGACTCCAGGAAGTGACAATCATCCGTCAAAAAGGTCGGTTGGCTTGAGGGAAACGGGTCTGGAAGTGAAGCAGAAGGCAGCAAGTGTCCTTCAATGCATTCATAATGAGACTGCGGGAAACTGGTGTTTCTTTGGATCAGGAGCCGGTGGATCAGACTCTAATAAGCCAAAGGGACACCAGAGGGAGACAAATTACTTTTTGAAAAAAAAACGCAAAAGGAAAAAGAGGAGAGGAAGACACCGAGAAATAAGTATGGAGGATTAGAATTGGAAGATGAAATGTTTCGAGAATGACTTATTTTGCCGAACCATTTTTTTGTAAGACGATTTCTTACTGTGGTTTTCCATTGAGTCTATTTAAATAATTCTGAACATCAGAATTGACGCGCCCGATTTAGGTTCACTACAAATCATTCAAAAAAAAGGTGTGTGACGTGGAAAAAGTACAAGTGTCGTTACGAAAAATTGATCGCTTCGCTAGTCGAGAAAAACGAACACACTGAGAATTGAATTAGAAAAACGAACGGCTCTCGCGAGAGGTGTGACGTGGGGAGACAGCTGCAAGCCGGGGCGTCATTCGTCCCAATTTATCAACTCTGATGGGACGATCAAAGAAAAAGAGTTATGGTTGTGTTATTGGGGTGTGACGGAGGGACAGAGGAAGCCGAGGGCAAAATTATTTGTTTGGCTGGCAAAAAGCTGTGGGATGGACAAGGCGGCAAGCGGCAATCCCATTCAATTCCCAACGGTCCTGCCCTTCTTCGAATCGGGGGGCAAGGACAGATAAGGAGACGGGCGAGATCGTACCGCCCCTCTTCTCCTCAACTATTTTTAGAATAATCAGAGCGAGTTGAACTGATAAAGAAACGGTCAAGTGGAGTACGGGGCTAAAAATAATTTGGAAGTTATGTTTCGATAAAACTTTCCATTTGATACCGACGATTCGAGAGTTGGGGGAGACATCAAAACAGAACGAAAGTTTTCCAGAGACGCTGATATTTTGATGCAGAGAACGTAGGTATTTAGAGAGGAAGAAAAACAAGCAGGCATGTCGAATTGGATTCGGAACTCGTTGTCGTTTTGAGCGGCAAGGACGGCGAATTTCGAAGAAGAAGTAACAACTTCTTGGAACCACAAGCTGTTTGGTCACTTTTTGGTATTCTGGTATTGGGAAGAAAACGATTTGAGATAGTTCATCGGTAAACGGTTCTTGCACAATCCAGAAAACTTCCGAAGTTAGATAATGGAGTTCACGAGTCTGGGAAACGTTTCCTAAACTTCGGAAGACTCATCCCGCAGATGTGCCTAATGAAAAAGTGGATCGAGGTGGTTGACTCCTGAAACCGAAAAAGAATTGCACAAAGTTCCTGGAGATATACAGTTGAGTTCTGGGGTCAGAACAAATGGGTAGTTGAGAAGATAAAGATGGGGGGGGGGATTGTTTGGGTAACACTGGCTTCAAACCAAGACAACTCAGGGAGCATCTGTGCCACATTTCATAGCGAATTCTGATTAGGAGAAGAGGAAGCCGACTCGCGGGCGTGAAGTCGTCGTCGCGACGTACTATTCTATTCTGACAACAAACGACGACGTCAACATGGAGGCGCACAAATGTAGGAGTTTTTCTCAAATTACCACAATTATATGGCTCGAAGAGGGGGTGAAAGAGGAGAGAAAGAGTTGCTCCAGAAGAGCCCTCGCACCCTGATACCAATTATCCACGTTCTTCTGCTGAAGGAAGCGAAAAGGTGGAAAAATGAAGAAGAAGCAGGGACTAATTATGAGAATGGTGCAGTGCTGACACACGGGATAAAGGAAGCGAGAAGACGAGCAAAAGGGGACGGCAAAACAAAATATCGATGGAATTTCTGAGTTTGCGACGGCGAGAAATTCGGTGAAAACAAGTAAATGTTGAAATAATTATTAGGTGCTCAAATGATGGGTTGGCAGAGGCATGCTACAGGCACACTACACGCGTCATCCGAGAAACGGAAACTGGGGGCGGAAGCAATATCCGAACTCTTTCGTCACTTTCTGTTATAACCTTCGAGACAGGTTTATTATAGACCAAGGAAAGTGAGCAGGGTAAAAGTAGGACTGATTAGAATAGAGAGTTCTGTTCATGCTGATAGTCTTGGGTCACGTCGCTTGTTACACGCACTCCCCAACACCTCCCCCATTGAAAAAGATTGAGGGGACCAAGTGATTGTAGCAGGTACTTGGTAGTGGTTGTTGACGACTTGGTGGTGACGATGTTGTTTGGACAGGCACAGGAACTCTTAATATGAAACTATACGACTTGGTACCTACGGATTGATTTGGAGACTGTGATTTTTAGGTTATTTAGTGACGACGGTTTGCAGAGTTCGGCTTCGGCGACGGGTCGTAGAAGTCAGGTTTCCTGATAGTCCGTGTCGATCTTCGCAGTGTGTGTTGTGGTCCGTATTGGTGTCCAGTTGTTGGTCGGTTTGTTGTGGCAGGGACTCTGGGCGATGGGTTTGCTGAGTTCGGCTGACGGTTCGTGGTGTTTGGAACAGTCGGTCTCCGTCCAGGATTGTGGAGCGGTTTCGATACGGATGGAGTTGGTTGTGGAGCGGGGGTTGTGCCAGTAGTTGTAGTGGTCGTGGGCGTGCCGCTGTCAGCTTTTACAGATGTCGCAGGAGTGTCTGGAACCGGTAAAATGAAAATATCTAGCAACTTGTTGAAAGCCTTGCGGTGATCCGCCTCGATACTATCAAACTTGCGAGACACCACTTGATTCTTGTGGAATCGTCTTAGCTTTCCTTCCACTTCAACTCTCAGCATTACTTTTCCCATCTTCTTCTTTATGATTCCATCGGCCCATTTCCACGAATTTCCTGTATGCAATTTCACTTGAACAGGATCTCCCAAGGACAGACTTCTTTCTTTCACACTGTGCTTTTTGTCAAATTGATGCTTCATGTCAGATTTCTTTCCGTCAAGAGCGTTTCTTGAAGCTGTAGGTAGTATGAGGGTCAGTCTTGTCCGAAGTCGTCTTCCCAAATGCAGTTCAGCGGGGGACGAGCCTCCACAAGTTTCGGAAGGGGTGCTTCTGTAGTGTAGGAGGAACTCATCTAATGACTTCTGAGTCACTTCTTCGGTTCCGCGAAGCTTCCTGAGCCCTCTCTTCAAGGTATCGACGAATCGTTCAGCTTGACCATTCGACTGGGGGTGGTACGGCGGACTGAACAGGTGTTGGATGCCGTACTCTTTGTACATCTCTTCGAACAACTCCGAAACGAATTGGGAGCCGTTGTCAGTGACGAGCGTTTCGGGATAGCCGTTAGCGCTGAAGATCTTCCTCAACGCAGCTACTGTATTTGCCGCAGTAGTTGATGTAAGCATGGTGACTTCGGGCCATTTGGTTTTGGCGTCAACCGTGACCAGGAACCATTTGCCCCTTGTGGGTCCTGCGTAGTCAATGTGGATCCGTTGCCACGCTTTTGTCGGTTCGGGCCATGGTTGGAGAGGTACCTTTGTTGGCAACTTTCTTTGCCGCTGACAGTTCTGGCACTTGCTGACATGTTCTTCGCAGTCCTTGTCGATGCCTCTCCAGTAAACAGCAGTTCTCGCGAGTCGTTTCATTCCATCTACACCCGGATGGTTTCGATGAAGTTCCAGCAATACCGCACGTTTCATGCTTTTCGGGATGACGACTCTGGTCGACCACAGAATGCATCCTTTCGAGATTGACAAGCAGTCGCGTTTTAAGTACAATGCCTTCGTGTCGTCGTCCATTTTGCTTGGTTTGGGCCACGTTCCTGAGTGGATGTATCCCATCGCTTTGCGTAGCGTGGGGTCTTCCTTGACTTCGGCGGCTACTTCACAGGCTAGTAGTGGTAGCCTTCTCATCGACTCGGTCAGGTAATCAATATCATCGTCTGGGGCCTGGATGCTCGCAATGACCGTGTCTTCGTGTTCCACTGTGGTGGCGGCGTTCTGTATCATTCTTGATAATGCATCAGCTTGTCCAAATTGTTCTGTCGACACGTATTCAATGGAGAAATTGTAGCTTAGCAACGTAACCGCCCATCGAACCAACCTATTTTGTGAATGAACTGGCAGATCTCTTTTCTCACCAAAGATGGTTAATAATGGTTTGTGATCTGTTTTCAGTCGGAATCTTCTACCGAGTAGGTATTTGTGGAATCGTTTGATTGTCCATACGAGTCCGAGAGCTTCCTTCTCAATTTGAGAGTATTGCTTTTCGGCAGCGGTTAGAGAACGGGAAACATGAGCTATTGGCTTCTCAGTTCCATCTTCAAACAAATGGGAGATGACGCCACCAACTCCGTAGTTGCAAGCGTCTGCGGCAACGATGATTGGGAGCTTTGGGTTGAAATTGGTGATGTTGAGATCTGAAGCGAGTACTGCTTTGAGTTCATCGAACTTTGCTTGCTCGCGTTCTCCCCAATTCCATTTCACATCTTTGTGCAGTAGACGATCCAGTGGTCCTCTCATGGCCTTGAGCCCCGGCAAGAAATTTCCGTAGTAGGCGACCATGCCAAGAAAACTGTAAAGCTCCTTTGGATTCTTGGGAGGCATCATTTCAGTTATCGGCTTTATTTTCACTGGATTCGGTCGTCTTCCGTCTTTGCCTAGAATAAATCCCAAATATTCTATTTTGTCTTTTGCGAACGAGCACTTTTCGAGTCGGAGACGGAACCCATACTCTTGAATTCTTTCGAACACCTTCAGTAGTCGTGTCCAGTGCTCTTCTTGAGTCCTTCCCACAATTAGAATGTCATCCAAATAGGCAGAGACACCCTCGATTCCGGCAGTCAGTTTATCCATCAGTTTCTGGAATATCATTGTAGCTGGTTTTACTCCAAATGGTAGTCTGGTGTACTGGAAAAGTCCACGGTGGGTATTGATGGTGCAGAGTTTCTGGCTCTGCTCTGTGAGAGGAATCTGGAAGTACGCATCGCTAAGATCCAGTTGTGTGAAGATGGATCCTCCGTTCAAATTTGCAAAGATGTCCTCTGGGAGCGGAAGTGGGTAGTGATCATCTTCGAGAGCAGCGTTTAGTCCACCACTTTTAAAATCCGCGCAAACTCTGAGTTTTCCATTCTTTTTTTTTACTACAACGATAGGAGCTGTCCAGTCAGAGTGTGTGACTGGCTTGATCACTCCGAGTTGCAATAATCTGTCGATTTCTCCGTTGACGGCTTCCAGCGAGCCGTAAGGCACAGGCCTCGCTTTTCGGAACACTGGTTTGACGTTTTTCATGACTTGGAGTTCGGCCTCTTCTTTCACGCATTTTCCCAATCCGGGCTCGAAAACAGCTGGAAATCTTTGCTGCAGTTCGACGTGGATGCTTGTTGGCACTCGTGTTTCCACGCTGTTGATCATTTCATACAACAGGTTTCGCATGTCTTCGGATCGATGTAACCAGTCGAGACCGATTAGATTTCCTTCCTCCCTGACGTAAACCGTGCCTCTGCATTTGGAGCCTTTCAGTTCAAAGTCGACTTCACTTCTTCCGAATAATTCCATCGAACTTCCGTTCGCGCATCGGACATGAATGTCGGCTGGTTCGAGCGTTGGACTTCCCAGAAGTCGCCATTCCTTTTGACCAATTAGTGTGATGTCGCTTCCTGTGTCCAGTTGGAAAAGTATGTGATGTTGGTTCACCGCAATTGTGAGATACTTCCGTGCCGATATGGCTGCACATGACGCCTCAACCGACTTCGTGGCAGTAGCCTTTTTCTTCCTCGGCGGGTACCCGACCAACTTATAACATTGCTCCTTTGTGTGTCCCATTCGGTTGCAATGCGTGCATCTGATTTCACTTTTGGACTCGCCTTCTGGTTTGGGGCTCGTCTTCTTCTTCTTGCTCGTGTTCTCCTCACTGGTATTCTTCTTCGCTTTTGGCTTCCACCTACTGTTGTTTCTTATTTGGTTAGCCATTTGCGTATGACTCTGTCCGCCAATGTCCAATACATCCCTTTTGACAGCTTCGAGTCGCAACCATTCTGCATAGCAATCGTTTAACGTCGGTTTCTTTTCAGTCGAAGACTGTATCTCCACAAATTGAAGTAGATGACGTCTAATGTCAGAATCTTCTGGCGAGTCTAGTCCTTTCAAAAACAAGAATACCTTCCAGTCCTCAACGGAAAGTTCGCCTAATTTGGCTCTTTCACATGTCTCGTTGATTTTGTTGGTGAAGGTTCCAGGAGTATCGTTTTGTCTGCTCAGTGAAAGACACGAAAGTCGAATCGCGAACACAGAACGTTTGAGGTCGAACAGATTGGAGAGAACTTTAACTAATTCCAAAAACGGAATGTCAGATGGTTTCTTGGGAGCAATTGCGGAGATGAGTTGGTCGAAGCACGCATCCGAGATTTTCGCCAAAAGTATTTGTCGCTTTCCGCCATCAGAAAGCTTTGTCTCGTTTTCGACAACTTCCGAGTGTCGCCGCCACCACTTTGGGAAAGTTCGTTCTTCCTCGAGGTTGAACTCGAACGGTGGGATGCGGTTTATCAGCGTACTGACGAGGTTGGCCTCACTGTAAGTGTTCTTGTGTTCGGTGGGACCTTCGGGCGGGATGACGTTTGACGAGTTTTGTACTTGATCGTCAAAAGATCCTGATCTCATCCTGATCTCATCCTGATCGCCAAAATGTTATAACCTTCGAGACAGGTTTATTATAGACCAAGGAAAGTGAGCAGGGTAAAAGTAGGACTGATTAGAATAGAGAGTTCTGTTCATGCTGATAGTCTTGGGTCACGTCGCTTGTTACACGCACTCCCCAACACTTTCTTGTTTTGATTGATTGATTTTGAGAGGAGTTTCGAGATGGTCATCGGGAAGACGAAGTGCTCTGAAGTTGGAATGACCTAGAAAAGAGTTTGAAGAGCAGCGCCGTGCTCGTTCGAGTACAAAACTTGTTATGAAGGAACGGATGAACAGTAGCAGAAACTTTGACGAACAATTACGGTGTTTATTAGTCTGACAGAGTTTGAAATACTACAAAATACGCGGAGATCGGAATAACGTGCAACATGATTAGCTTGTTAGATCGGCTTGACGTCGTCGAACTGCTTTCTAGCCTTCTTCAGCTCTTCGGACATCGACAATAGATCCTTGACTCTGGAGAATTTCTTCGGGTCGCGACGGATGAGGTAGTGGATGTCTTCGAGCGCCACCTTGTCCGGCTTTCCGACCTTCATTGCGAGCTGGCACAACTCCTTGATGTAGTTCAGCACGATCGCTTCCAGAGTGTCCAGAGTCTTGTCGTACGGCTCCTGAAGAGTAATTTAGTTTCGAATGCTGCACCTGGATCCTTACCTTGTCGTCGCCGAATCCGAAAACCATGGTGCGAAGGTCTCTTCTCAAAACGTGTTTCTTGTCTTCCGGATTCACGGTCTTCTCCTTTTCCTCGTCGTTGTCCGAGTTGAAAATATCGTCTTCGTCATCCATTTTCACTGAAAACACAGGATGAATAAACAAAAAAGCAAATAAGGAAAGAAATTTAGATAGTTATTCTGTACAAAACAGTTGTGTAAATAGATATTATACGTATTTAAAGACGTTTTAAATATTTATAAATCACTGAAAGGTAACTAGTACATCAAGGAGAAGTATCAAGACAAACCAGGAAAGGCACATGAAATGGGAAGATATTCTGAGCTATTACCAATCGAAACTTAAAGTAGTAATGACGAAAATCGGGGTGGATAAAAACGAAAAACGGGGGAGAGAAAGAAAGTAGAAATGGGAATTGCAGATCCGGTGTATAAAGTGATGAGTGCGAGGATGAGAACAGGAAGTGAACACATGCAGGAGTCGAGTAGTGGTCGATTAACACGTCTAGTAGATCACAGTTGTCAGTTGTTCAGGGATGAAGTCGACCCGTTTTATCCGCGACGCAGTTTCTCGTTGATCGTGCGGACTATCATGGTGGTCTGGAAGACCAGTTGGTTCGCAGATACTGATACCTGAAACAAATGAATTTTCAACAATATTGAAAGAAACGAATGCGTACCTGATTTGCGTTCTGATCTTTGAAATAGGTCTTCAATGTGTTACTGAATCGTTTTGAATAATGCACAAACTCTCTCTTGCGCTTCTCGACGGCCGGCTGCGCTGTGATCGGAACGATTCTGTAGACGGCGTTTATTGCTTCTAAAAGCTTTTTGATAGATGACGCGATCAGTTTGATGGTCTCGAGGAAGGCGTGACGATCTGACATTTCTTCTGGCACACGGGACAGAACGCGACGAAGCTCGATGGCTCTGAAATCAATAATTTGTCATCTGAATGGTCGGAAAACACTCACCTTTTCGTCAATTCCTTGTAATCGGCGTTCTGCTCGTATCCGCTGACAATCAAGTCATTCGTCGGAGAAGTGTCGTGCATTCTCAAGTAGGACTCCTTAATTGCTAGTTGCTCATTTGCTGACAGTAAAGCTTTCACAAACCTGCAAGTTGACGTTCAACTCAGAATCATCCAACATCACTTTTGTGAAATCGTAGAGAAACGACGGAGAAGCTTGTTCACAAGTAGTCAGTGCATTGTGCAGTTTCTGAATCACTGATGTTCCCTTTATTTTGGTTTGAACACTTACGTTGAGGGCAATTGAAGCTCTTGGATCATCGCGGTGCTGTTGCCTGAAAAATAGAACGTGAATCAGATTAATGTATCTCGTCATACTTGAGTTTTTCCATGACTGGATTGTACAAGCACTGATAGGTCATCGCACCGAGATATCCGCCTTCTTCGTTCATTGTGAAACTGCTGAAAATATGTTAATAGTATGAAGAAACCGGAGAGAAACACGACGGGTACAAGAGAAACGTATGCATTGATCGAATAGCAAATATGCAGAAATCGAAGCGAGACGAGACGCAGGCGCAATGACGGATGCGCGAAAAGATAATGGGTGGCGGTAGAGAGGACAAACACGCGGAACGTTCCAATGGAATGTGGGGAGCTGAGTCACAGTTGGAATCATAACAATTCCGATTGATAAAGGGAAACGACACGACGTGCACGGCGAAGGACTGCGAGAGGCGCGACAAAATGACCGGCGGCGACACGAAAAAGCAGTTTAAAACAGTATAACTTTAGTTAATTTTGAAGTCGTGAGTTTAAAATATAGGAAAATAGGAGAAACTTGCAGAGTAAAAACAAGAGTTCGGCAGAGTTTCAAGCGTTGCTTGCTAAAAACCGTACTCTATGCGTCTCTATTATTTTGTTTCGAGACCCGCGAGACAGATACACGCCATGCGCCTTCAGTTTACTGTAGAAAGTTTTGAATAACAACAGTTTTCACAAAACAAAACGAAAAAGTTTGAGAGGTAAATAGACATAATTTTGCAAAATCTACATAAATTAAAAAAAAATGATTTAGATAAATCAATGTTTGAGAAAAAGGAGACAGAAAGGAGTATATCGATATCGTGCAGTTTTGAAATAAAAACAAAGGCTCTCGTACATAGCAATTAGAGCGCGCTTGCTGACTCGGCTGTGGTCCCGGTTCGGCGAAAAAAGCTCACGAGCTCGTCAAAACGAGTTCAAAAGTGTTCGAAAGAAAGAATTCATAGCACATGCTCACCTACAAAACAAACACATCATTGTGAAAACGAGAGAATAGGTGTCATTTAGAGCTATTGAAAGACGCATTGCAAACGGAAGCAGCTACCACTCTGACACGTTCTCCTCACCTCCTCAGCCACCGGATCTGCTGCTTTTTTCCTAATTATAAGTGATCGGTTTTGCGGCAGGAAGGAATCCTCGAAAACATTGCGATTCGTCCTCTGCGTCTCCGGTTTCCTCGTCTACGGGATCCCACCCGTGATACGCGTCTCCGCTGATCCGTTTCATTCTCTCCGGCTGCCGTTCGATCAATAGCCCTTCACACCTTGATTTCTCTGGAAGCAGCTGTCTCAAAAATCATCTGTGATTTGAAATTCCGCCAGTTCTCTCTTCCAACTTTCCCAGATTTTCCGGTGATCTTCCGATTCCTTTACTGACTGGTTGAACGGGGAGACAGCGAAAACCAGAACCTGTTCACATCAAATAACCAGGGAATTCTATCTTTTTGAATGCCCGAATGTATTGCCCGGAAGTGATGGAATCTAATTCTCGAACTGGGGACTTGAAGATTTTATGACACAATGTCTCTGTCACAATAGAATTTTTAATCTTTTCCCGTCAAAAAATGTCTTATGCTGTTTCGGCGGATTGAGAATTCTCCACCCTCCAAGCTTTTCTATGACTTCATCAAGCATTCTCGTTCTCCGTTTCAAAATAAAACTTTGGAAAACGAACTTCTCTGAAAAGTAGGACAGCGACAAATTGGGTTCCAGACGAATCGAAGCGTGTCAAATAGTCTCTTCGAGTACACATGAACCGCCGGTCTCTAATCGAATGACAATGTTTCTTTCTCATCTTCTCTTCTTCGATTCTTCCGTTTAGTGAGTGACCCAATCAGAATCCATTTCGAGACGTCTTCTTCTTCTTCTTCTCTGTCACTCACTCACCTCTTCTTCTCTCTCCACTAATACAAAACTAGTTGTTATTCGGAGCGTATGTGTTGTGTAGACCCTCTCTTCGCTTCGCTTCCGAAACGTTCCCCTTCACTTTTGGACTCTGAGCCTGATCTTTCCCTTCCACCCACGTACCTTTCGTCCGATGAATCCCAAGAATCTAAAGAATCTTAGAATAAGCAAAGGAATATAAGTAGATTCGAGATTTTAATGAGAGCCCCCTTCCTGCTCCTTTTGTGTGCTTCTCGGGGGCGGTTTCATATGCTAGAGCACGTCTTCCTCACTCATTATCTCACGAGCTCTCACTATCAAAAATGCATTGTTGGGTCCGGGATCGGATCGTTTTCAAGTTTTATGTGAGTTTTGAATTTTCAATTTTGACGCAGAAGAGGGCTGCACGTATATAATGAGTACTTGTCGCGGAAGTGTCACTCAGCTACTCGCGTTAGTTGTTATCTTGAGTTCAGTTGCACGCTGTTCCTTATTGGTAATGAAATTTGAACTGCAATTGATTGATTCCAGTCAGAAATGCCGATACTAGAAGAGAAAGAGGTCAGTCAGGAAACCTCAAAATGAAATGTCCAGATACATTTATGTATTTGCAAATATTTTGAAAACTTTTTGCAAGGGACTTCCACATACAGTTTGGCATTCTTTCCACCCAGAAAGTGAACTGTGAATATATTTCCGCGAATCTATTTGAAGTAGACATTTGTTTGACCATTGAGGAGATAGTGAGAATCGAAATATTGGAAAGTTGCGGAACTTTTACAGTTTTCAGACACAAGCTTTGATAGGTTATAAAGACGGAGATCTCCCCACTTTCAGAAGAGATTACCGTGTTACGAAAAGGAATATAGGAATGGGGTATTACGCAGGGCCTACGGAATCTCTGAAAATCCTAAAATCCCTGTGCTAAATCCCATTCCAATTAGCCACCGCCCGCAAAACAAAACAGACCCGTTCCTGTTATTTAGCTATTTCCTCTCGTCCCTTTCTGTTTATTTACAAACAACACACCGCTGGCTGACCTATGGTTCGAGCCTTGTTTTCACTAAAAATTATCGCAAGTTTTGTGCTCAACAACTCCATTTCTGTTTGCCTTCTCGTCGGCCTCTTTTCTGGCCATACTGTCTCGGATATAGACGAAATGCATCCGCCTCGTCTCCTCTGTTTGTGCTTTCTCGCGCCCCTCGCCCAGTCACCTCCCACACCAAAAAAGCGTCGCCGTGTCGTTTCCGATGACTGAAAATGCCGATTGCCAGATGAAAAATGATCGGAAGTACTGGTACGCGCTGCTGCTGCTCGGAAGTCTCGCACTCCTCAATGCACTGTTCTCGACAATCACAAAACCGGCCGAGCTGATGCAGTGAGTTGCTTTTGAAGACTTCACAGTAGAAAAAATATATCACTTTTTGTTAATATTTTGAATGAATTCCATGACGCATTCAGAACAGCCTCCACTATCTGAAATAGGTCTCCAAATATTTCAGACACTTCTCGGTCATCAACATCCACTGGATCAACACAATCATTCTCATTGCTGGAATTGCTCCATTTCTGTTTCCTCAGAAAACTCTCAAGTTTGTGCTTTCATCCCTCTCCGCCTTCATAAACCCATTCCCAGATCTGAAACTGTCATTGTCGTCGTCAACGTTCTCAGTTTCTGCATCTGTGTCAGCTGTGCCTTCGCAGACCTCGGCAACCTGGCCATCAAGACATTCGGTCGACCCAACAACACCGGCTTCATCTCCAACTTCATCGGCGAAGATGAGATCGAGACCGTAAGTCCATTCTAACGTTTCCTTTTCTCACTTTTTACCGGACAAATCTTAAAGAGAATCCCCTATCCATCGGAAGAAATCGTCGAACATCTAGCCGAGTTAGCCCAACGATTTGTTAGTTTCCTTTGCCCCTATCAGCCATAACCACTCGCTTTTCTCTCATTTCCCCTCACAAGATGTTTGTCCGTTCTCACCCCTCACACCTCTTTTTACTTCTCGACTTCTGATTCCAGAGATCGCACCTCTTCGTCTATAACTGTCTTGATCTTATCATCTGCGTCCTCGCCGCATGCATCTCCCACAAACTCATCTCACATCGTATCGCCGCTTCTCCGAACGTACACTTGGTCAGTTGTCCCAGTTACTCATATGTTTGTTCAACGTCTTCCTTTCAGACGGACGGTCGTCGTTTCCAAGGTTATGGAGTCGCTCTGATCATGATAGCAGTCAGCGGAATCTTTAATCACATGTGGCAGAGAATGATAATGATAAACCACAAGCAAGCGATCTTCCTCGACATGCACACCATCGACGAATTCTCCTGGCTCGTAATCAACCTTGCCACCGGGATCTTCGTTTTCCTCTCGTCCCGCTCCAATCAGATCGTACAAACCACTTCCTTCGTCCTCTCCGGCGCCACGATCTATCCGTCATTCTTTTATGCCTGGCTGGATTACCGGTACTTTCAACTCTCCACAGCTCTCGCAATTAACTCGTTACAGCATCATGACATCTGCCCACTCGAAGTTCCTTTTCCGTCAGGCAGTTGTCTCTCTGACAATCTCGATTCCCCACATGTTCGTGCTCCTCGCCATTTTCCTTGCTTTCGTTGTAAGCTTCATCACCACCAAGCCTCTTCAAGTTCTCTTATTCAGCTGACTCGCCGTGACGCGACCCGCGTCAATCTGACTCGCCTCAACAAGTTGATCTTCGTCGGCTTCTCGCTCTTCTTCCTTGTCATCTCTCTGTCTCTCATCAACGTCAACCTCTATGCTCTGTTCACCAAACAGTTCTACAAGATCTTCCACAGCAGCGAGCAGAAAGTAAGCCTTCTCCCCAGCCCTCTTCAATCAATTCCGTTCTTCAGCTCCCGTTCTTGACCGCCTTTCTGGCGTTATTCACTGGTCTCAGTGTCACGACTCGCTTCAACTTCATAACAATTGCCACTTCGCTGGTTATCGGAATTCTAGCAATTAACGCGACGTATTTGCACATTTTCTCCTATGTTTACCTTCGAGTCAACGGATATTTCATTGATGGCACTAGCTCCGAATTTTTGGTGTTGCCCTCCGACAAGTATGACAATGGAACTGAGAGTGAGACAGTGTTCTAGTGTCCAATTTACATGGATCTATTCAGCATCAAGTGTGCACACCATCGAGACATCTCTCAACGTCTTGTCGCTCATTGGGTCTGGCGTCCTCGTCTTGTTCCTCAGTTATCTAGCCAGGTAGGTTTTCTGATTCTCCTCTCTCTCACCGATGATTTCAGGACTGGTCTTCCACCTCCAGACAACTCCGAAGAGAGCAGTGAACGTCTTGTCGAGAAAGTGAAGTACGAGAAGAATGTGCTTGGTTTGGGAGTCGTCATGCTCTTCTCGGCAGTGTTCGTGCTTTCTCTCGCCTTCTACGTCTTCTTCCGAACTGTCAGCCCACATCCACTTGTTACAATCTACTCTCAGCTATTCCACGTCGTCCTGGCTCTGTCCATCACGTCATACGCACTCTTCCAAGTGAGTATCCAGCCACCGACGCATCCAAACTGCTCAAACTTCCAGGTCCTGGTAGCAGAGCATCTCTCGAAGTATCCCATTTTCTCCTGTGCTCTGGTAATCCTCTCCACTGTCAGAGCCTTGGACATACTGACCCAGATAGATTACAAGGATATTGGAAACCAGCCATTGACCTGGACAATCCACGCACTTGTAGAGTACATGGCAATGTTCTGTAAGTTCCTAAGACTGTAAACTGGATAAGGAATGTCTTATTTCAGTCCACTTTGTCACAATTGCAGTCGTTTTTCGAATCGAAGGAGCAGGAAGACCTTTGATTGAGCCAGCGGAGGTAATTGAGTGAAGGAACTTCAGAAGCCAAGAAACTTTTCCAGATTCCCTTATCATTTGAGAATCCACTTGGCAACGCTACTGATGAAAACGGATACATAATGCTACGAACGGCGGAAAACGAGCAGACCGACTGACATATACAGTATTCTCCTAGTCGACCCAGTTTAGAATCATTCCCTCCCAAAGATCTCCGTACGTGTTGCCAAAAACTATAAACTTGTCACGTTCACCGTCTTGTCATCATCAGTTTCTAATAAATCCTTCATTTTATAAAAATGACTGCGGATGGTGCGAAAAATGCCACGAAGCCAAAAGACAAAGTGCCAGCGTGCAAGCTGTCCACAATTATAAACAGGCAATTCATGGTGACCTACTTCCCCATTTCCAGACGGTTTTCTCGTTTTCAGACAGTCCAAATGATCGGCAAGGGCGGCTACGGTGTCGTTTATGAGGTCGTCCGACTCGACTCGCCAACAACTCGTTTCGCGTGCAAAGCCGAACTGGCTGTGGCGCATAATAACTTGAAAACAGAATGGGATCTGATGACATTACTGAAGGATAACAAGTCGAAACACAACATAATTGGTGTCGAACTGGGGGCCGAGCGCAACTTCAACTACATCATCATGCATCTCGTCGGTCCATCGCTTGCTGATTTGCGGAAGAGCACGTCTAAGAAAGTGAGCAGTATCGGAAGGTCTCGACAGCATTGGACGTTTTCAGACGTTTACTCTGTACACGACGACGGTGTGTGCAATTCAATGTTTCGATTCTCTGGTCGAACTTCACAAACTCGGGTACATTCACAGAGACGTGAAGCCGTCGAACTTTGCAATCGGTGTGTTAGGATCGGATGAAGAGAAACTGGTGTACGTACTGGACTTTGGGCTCTGCAGGAACATGTTTGTACGTGTTACCAGGTGCTCAGATCATCATTAACAAAGTTTTAGAAAAACAAAGAGCTTCGAAAGCCACGCATGAAGGCGCCGTTCAGAGGTACGATCATCTACTGCTCAATGAATATTCATCAGAGGATGGAACCCGGACGGCATGACGACTTCTGGTCGCTTCTCTACATGATGATCGAATTTCATTTGGGAGATTTGCCGTGGGATAACATGAGCAAGGAGGAAACGAAAAAGGCAAAAGAGAAAAAGATCGACGAGCTGTTGAGCAAGTGTCCGGTGGAGTTCAAGATGATGCGGTGCTACCTTTTGACTTTATCGTACTCAAGAGAACCTGGTTGGGATTACGGTATCAACAGCTGTTCAAATGAAACTTTCAGACTACGTGAAGCTGCGTGCCGTTCTGTGTCAGATCATGCACGTCAACAAATTCACTCCGGAGATGCCACTGGATTGGCAAGTCGGAGGGGAGTGTGAGAGTATTTTCAAACCGAGAGCAGCGTGAGTTAATTCTGTTCCCTCATCTGGAACTGTTCTTTTCTTTCCAGAGTTGTTATGCACAAAGGAAGCAAAAAGAAGGTAGTTTTATCCGAACTTCTGGATCTTACGAAGCCCGGAGATAGACTTTTGACGGAAAGGGACTTCCCGCAAGTTGGAGAACAAGAACCGCCGAGAGACGAGTCCGTTTCGAAGAGTGACGACACGATCATAGAGAAGGAAGGGCCACCGCCAGCAGTGAGACAAGCAAGATCTCCAGTCCATCAGAAGCACTCCGCGGAGACTCCAAGACCTCCGGCAGCTCAAGCATCTAATCATGCTGTTCAAGCGACGAAACCAGCTCAGCCAGTGACTTCTATTGCTCCAAAACTTGCCAAAGAAAAACAAAATCCGGCGGGAACAACTACAACTCTACCTGCACAACCGGCAGTTGTCCCGCTTGTTCCTTTCATTCCAATCGCTCCAAAGCCGACAGTGACTGCAGTCCCGAAACCACCAACTACAACCACAACCACAACGCTTCCAGTGGCCCCTGCTCCTCTTGCTCACCCACCAAAAGCCCCGATGGCTTCCGTTGCCGGCCCAGTCACTGCGATGCCTCCACCACCTCCTCCGCCAAAAGTTGCTCCTACAACTACAGTCACACATCCTCCGAAAATGGCAAATCCAGGAGCATCAGTAGGGATGCCACCATCTGCAGCAATGCCCCAACAAGCAGTTCCTCCGAAAATTTCGCCCACAACCGTGCCGCAACCAGTCAAACAAGCAAATGCTGGAGCTATTCCGATCGTCTCGAAGCCACCTACGAAGAAGTGAACTCATATGATATTTTAGTAAACTGTATCAGTGTTTTTCCTGTTCTCCCTTATTTTTCTCACTATAAACGGTAACTGTTCCGTGTTTAGTTATTCGGTCAGTCCCTAATAGAACGCGGAAACACCGTCCTTGCTACCAACTGTTGCGTCGTCGTTGTTGCACTTTACTAATACATACAACCTGCCAATTACAATGAAGGAATTCAAAAGGTGTACGGCTCGTTTCTCGGAATCGTTCCCGAACCGTTCTCGGACACTCAGCAATACAAAAGACGCAGCGTTATACGATCGAGCGCGTCCGTCGGCCGAAGGGTGCACACTGCGAGACGGCTATTGTTGGGCCGGTGCAAGGGCAGCAGCCGACGGCCACTAATTACAGTGTGCAAGGACGAATCGGGGCGAAGACTATGAAGAAGACGTCGGATGGATGACGACAACTACGGCAAGGGGCACATTACACAAATCAACTTGAAATTCACGCGCCTTATTGTTTCGCGCAAATTGAGAGGATGATGCATGTGCTTTGGTAGTTGGACCTTGACGGGTCATTCGGCTGGGAAGGTTGTCGAGACGCTTCGAGAGCATTCCGAGACACTATTCGCGATTCGGGAGATTACAGAGAGTTCAAGTTCTGAAAAGATCCATGCCGTTAGCTGCTTTCTGAGCAGCCGCCGAAAGTTGTTTGCTTCGAACGTCAACGATTTCAGAAACTTTCAACGGACTGTTGGATTTCTGAATTATTTACAAAGTTCGCAAGAGCGTGACTATCAAAAATTGATCTCTAGCCGTTTGAGTATCTTGTATCGAGTTTGGACAATTATTCCAAAGATCATCCGGAAGCGAGATCGTTCATCAAAAGTTCACAGCCCTCGAATCCTTTTGTTCTCATCTCTTCAAACACGGACGACACCTTTCCAAGCGAAAATGAGGTCTAGGAGTTGCTGCACAAACAGTGTCGTCCGTGGTCGTCTCTCCCCACCTCTTCTCGCTCAATTTCTTCCATTCAAACATAAGGCGACCAAAGTGGGCGGGGCGATGCCTCCGGAGACGTAACCCCCACGCGCATGCGCATTCCTCACCCGCATGTCCACGAGTACGTTCCGCCAAGTTTGCACTTCTAAATGATCTTGCAACTGCTACTACTCATCCCATTCATTGAAGTGAGTTTGTTCGAGTTCATCTCCTAGTTTCTCACATCATTCTTCTAGGTAACAGTAAGGGCCAATGATCCGTCCGCACTTGACAATGCAATAATTGGTAGGTTGTGCACCTGGAAATCGTCAATCTCTTTTAACTTTCTCAGGTCAACCATACATTTCTTGTCAACGTGACCGCATTGTCATCGAAGTGATCACCGAAAGACTGTTCACAGGGAAAGTATTCGTCAAGGGAGACTACGCGAACTCACAATGCACCAGAACCTTTCGGAATGGGGCTGTTATCACTGATAACGACAACAAAGCAACAATTGAAGAAGGAATATTCATGGGAACCGTTACAAAGTCACGGGAACCTTTTGTCGAAGACCAACGAAAAGCATCCACGGCACCAGCTTCACAGAGAAAGTCTGTTCCAAGTGATCCTGATGAACCATTGGTCAAGTCATCTCAATCAAGCCAAAAGTTTGAAGGACAAAATATCAATTCGGTTCCTGATATTGCTGAAACCTTTCTGCTCCCACGGAAAAACGAAACTGTTGATTTGGAGGATGGAGAATGGAAAGGAGTCGGTGGCGCATCTGCTGGACCGAATGCAATCTTCGGAGGAACACGTGGCGAAGAGCTTCGGATTTTTGGAAAATCTGTAACTCCAGCAACTCCAAAACGACGCGGAGGGACTCCAACATCTTCTCCGTTGGCTTCAGGATGTCCCACGACTACATGTGAGCCGTGTATCTGTGAAGAAAAAAGAACTCGAAGAGCCACCAATTCGATACGTCTTGAAGTTCCTCTGAACTCGTGCAACACCAAAAGAGATCGAAAGGTGAGACTTTTCTGAAACTTTTTTGTTTTGTACATAAGTAGTGTATCGCATTGGCGGATGAAAAAGCATGTGCCAATTATGCGAAACCAAGCCAGAAATCCTTTACATCCGGTTTTTTCTGTTGGCGGCAAGCGTTTCCAACGCAAGGCTAACCAGAGATTAAACCACTAGAGATCGTCTTCAAGGACGATCCAGATCCTCCAGCAGGTCAACCCTTTTTCTCTTTCAGCTCAACCCACCTTCACTGGTCGTTTCTTTCGTTGCTGTTGTCTCATTCCACGACAGTTTCATAACTAAACTCGACAAGGCTTACAGTATCCAGTGCGCCTATGCAGAAGCCGAGAGAACTGTCAGCACTGACCTGGATGTCAAGTAAGCTTCTGTACGACAACAGAATACACTCCAGTTTTCCAGTATGTCTGACGAGCAGGACTTGAACGGTACTGTCGAGGCGCCGTCTTGTGACTACCTCATATCCGATCAGAGAGGTGTTCCAGTTCAGAACAGCCTCGTCGGTGAACTGGTCCGACATCAATGGAGTTGCAAAGGCGGTATGGCGAGCAAACTGAAGATGTTGGTCCATCAGTGTTACGTGAAAGACGAAGGAGGTCAGCAGTTCGAAGTGATAGACCAGAACGGATGCACCCTTGACCATCTGATGCTGCAGACTCCGACGTATTCTGAAGATGGAATGACTGCCCAAGTGGATGCGTACATCTTCAAATTCCCTGATAAAGCAAGCGTCGCATTCAGATGTGTCATTACTTTCTGCTCTATTGATGATGCCGAGTGTCAAGCTATGACGGTATGCCTCTAAACACAAGTGTAGCACAGTCACATGATCCAATTTCAGCCACCAAAGTGCGACGTGAACAACAACTTATTAAGAAGAAAGCGATCCGTGCACGGGTTGACTTCGATGTCTCTACACTCCAACAGCTTGACAGTCTTCGACCTGGACTCCTCCAAGTCAGACATGCTTCCGACGCCTTCGATGCTCCGATCCTTCGAAGAGGACCGTCCGTTCTGCGTGTCCGTCGCCAGCTTCGGCATCCTCATCTCCGCTTCGACTTTTTTCGCGACCATCTCGCTCGCTGTCATCTTCAGCTACTTCTTCCTCCGTTTTAATCACAAGTTTTCTCTCGACGATCACATCTGACCTCTTTCCCTATTCCTCTTTTTCTCGTTTTCTCCATTTGCTCGGGTACACCTTTTTCATTTCGTTTCGCAATGAACAATAGTTATGATTCAAACGATGCGTTTGCTTCGACAATCAAAAACTGAATGGTCTGATAAGAGATGCACAGACAGTGAGAGACGTGTCAAAACAGCACTCGGCTTGTACGATGCCTCTGCGCTTCGACAGATTCCGACACTTTCCGGAGAACGGCAAAACGGCCACGGTGGTAATTGACTCTTTCTTTTTTCTACTTCCAAGTTTTCGAACGTTTATTTATATTCCATTCAGTTCATCAGCGCTCTTCTTGGGTTCCTTCTCACACTTATAGACATTCATTACCCTACAGGCAAGTCAGAATAAGTTCCCTCTTTCATAACATAGCCTCTCATCAGAAACCAAGTTCTTCTGGGCAAGTTTCTGGATTTCTTTCGGATTCGATGCCATCACTATCTTGATCATCCTGAAGGAATGGGACGAGAATGTCGACTGGCTCCGCAAGGGTCCTTATGCTCTTTACGTAGGCACACTCTCATTTCCAGTAACGATTCCGATTTGCAGCACACCCTAGCTTCTCTCGCAGTTAGCTTCCTGATCTTCGTAGCTGGAATTCTGTTCATAATCAGTGAATCTTATTCGGGTCAATGGTATCTCTACGTAGGAGCGGTTTGTCTGATTATTAACGAGATGTTCTAAAGAAACGACATCCAGATATTCTGCCTCACTATCTTCGGAATCAGAATGGCTTCTGTTCTAAAAGTGCTGCCTCGTCTGAAACAAGAACTCCAGTTTCCAGGTACCCTTTCCTAGCTGAATGCAAGCATTCCATATTCCATCCAGGTCGTCCGAGCAACGCAGACTACGAGAACGAAGGCACTTCGATCGCCTAGCCCCGAATCTCTAATTCTCTTAGTCTATCATTCGCCCGTTTTCTGTGTATCATGTATTGAATAAAACGATTGGAGCAGTCCGTTATCAGCACGCGCAACGATAAGAGTGACAGAATGCAGTAACCGAAAACACTATGAAAATGCGACTTTTCTTCTCTGTTTCTCTTTGTTTCGAGTGGAAATTAACGACTTCTTTCAGAATCAAAGATGCCAATCAGCGTCTCCAGATTTCGAAATGCTCCAGAATTCATCAAACTGTTGTCTCTGGTAAGTGATTCCTTAGAGAGAGCACCAATATATGCGACTGCTTCTGATGCTCCTCTGCCTTCCCTAACCCGAATATTCGGCCGAATCGTTCAGCTCACTTCGCTCGCCCTCCTCATCTACCTCGGCACAATTAAATTCCGTCCGCCAGGTGCCTCCCTCTCCGAATCGCTCCCCTGTCACCTTTTCCTTCAGGCATGTCACTGATCTGGTTCACCATCGGCTGTTCGATCGTCTTCGACACGTGCACCATCGCTGTCCTTCTCAAAGAGTACGACATCTCCATCATGGCCATCCGAATGTTGCCATACGCTGCCATCGTCAGTCCTCCTTTAGTTCCGATGACCATTTTGGTTTGACAGGAATGCGTCGGATCGATCCTCGCCCTCATCTGCTACGTCATTTCGATGGCCATATCGATCAGCAGCGAAGAGGTCACCAGCGAGTTCGGATTCATCATCGTCGCCGTCTTATGCTTCACCGTCGCCATGATTCATCTTTTCAACATAATCATCAATGTCAGAAGATGGAATAGCGGATCTCATCACAACAGTGAGTTTGCCTTTTGTTTCCGAAACATTATATTTTCAGCTCCTCCCAATGTTTACGAATACACGAACTACGGCTCGGAGCAATAAGCTAATTGACATTGTTGCTTTGTTGAATTTCATTGATATGTTTATGTTTTCGAGTTTTTTCTTAAATGAATTTATTAATAACAAGAAAATAACAAAAAATGAAATATTCGTGGGTTGGAAATACTGAATATCTTATCAATTCTCATCGATCGAGTGCTTCCTCTGCATTACTGAACGGTAGAACTCAAACATGGCCTCTGCGGACGGCTGAGCTAAGCACCACGCCGCCTCGAGCTGCTGGTAGTCCCACGGACCGACGGCGTCCATCGAGCACACCTCCGGGAATCCCTCGGCATTCTTGCACACGGCGAACAGAACCTGTCCCGTCGAAGCGGCTTCTTGCTTGGAAGTCGGGTCGATGATGAGGTCATCTTTGACGCGGACCACGAGAACTCCGCAGAAGACAGTTCTGAAACATGAATTATTATGGAGATTCGTGTCTTTCCGACTAACTCGAAGGGCATTCCGTTGTCGAGAAGGGCGAAACACGCTGCATTCAGTGCCACCGCTCCCATGCTCCCGTCGTCTTGGATTCCGTGAAGAGTGACTGCGAGGGTGGTGTGCGGGAAGAGTTCCAGGTTGATAGCCTTGGCCAGTGTCGACTGGATGATGTTGTTCAGCTGGAAAATAGATAGTGAAACGATCAGAAAAGAGATTCACTCACCGCGTTAAACTTGTTGTCTCCGCAATTGGACCGGTAGCTCACATCCAATGTCATCTCTTCTTCGCTGGCCTTCGAGGCGTGCACGTCTCCAGGGCCACTGCACGATGCCCAGACGCACGTCGATCCTTGACTGAAACAAGCCGATCCGTCGGCATTTTTCAGAAACGACAGTTCGCATCGCATTTCACGTAGTCGGGCTGCCATCTGAATCTTGTTAAGTAAGAAAATTAGTTTGGACATATGAAAGTATCAGTTAGGTTCTTTTTTAAGCCATTCAGAGTAGAGCATTCAATAAGTGAGCGAGAACAATTCATTTCAGAAAAAAAAAAACAGTAAAATAACAAGTAAAAATAACAATGGCAACACATAATCATCGAAGATGCGTTCACTTCTTGTAGTTGATGGTTCCTTGTCGATTCGACGACTTCTTCATCGTCATATTCTTCTTCGACTTGTTCTTCACCCGATACTTTTGATGGAATGGATCAAAGTCAGCGTTGTTGTCCCTTACAGGTTTTTCTGAAATGAAAAATGAGAAGAATTCTTCAGCACCGAATTCACCGAAAACGCTACTGTCCTCCTGTTCATAGTCAACTTCCTCCACCTTTACATCTTCATCAGCCTTCTTCTTTTTCGGATCGGAAGAGCTCGATTCGCCCAGCACAACGGATACATCTATGTTTCTTCGAGCCACCTGACGTTTCCGCTTCATCGCCTTTTTCGACATCAACTGATCGTCCGAAAAACGAGATGCATCGAATACTGGTGGTTCCGAATCCGTTTCCATCGGAGTTGTTTCGTTCGTAGCTGTCTGGCCTCCATCGAGCATGATTGTATTCACGTTAAGGAGCTGAAATAAAATGGATCAATGACTCAAAACTTATAACTTTTACCTTTTCATCAAACACTGGCTCTCTGTTGACGCTGGGGTCGTGATGCGAGAACATCGTCTTCGGAATGTCTCCTTCCTCGCGCTTCTTTCTCTCCGCTTCAAGTCGTTCTTCTTCCTCTTGCTTCTGCTTCGTGATCATCATCATCTGATAGCATTCGAACGGTGTCACAAACTTGTCCAGACTGTTCACCAGCTTCTGCATCTTTTTGCGATCAGCCTTCTTTCCCTTCTCCACGATAACCATCGAATCTTCATCAGCAGGCACAGCTGTCGGCTGAAGAACAGGAAGCAGCGAGTCCTGAAGCCTTTTTAGGGTCACGGAATCGCTTTCTTCAGCTTTATCGATTTCAACTTCTCCACGTTCTTCATCGAATTTCGTGTGTGAGAAGTCGATTTTCGAGCGGAGAACCGAAGTGATGTGGTCCATGGTATCGTTCATGACTCCTCGTGCCTCCTGAACATCGTTGATCTCCTTGGCTGAAGATTCAATCTTTTCCAGCTTTATTTCTCTTGCTTCGACAATGATTCTGAAAAATGAATAGGTATGTTCAGACAAATAGGTTTAGGAACTCACTTGAATATGTCACCAGTGCGTTGTTTCACAAAATGCGGAAGTGGATTGCAGCACGCGTAGATACCTCCAACGTCTCTCGGCAATGACTCCGAAAGTGCAAGAAGCATGTGATTTGGCAGGACGAACTGCGGACTCTCGTCTTCGTTCCTCGCAATCAAATCTCTCCATTTGTACAAGTGCGTCAGAGCGTAGTCCTGTCGACTATTCAGAGTGAATCGGAACTTTATATCAATCATGTATCCTTTTGGATTGAAAACAGGCTTCTTGTACACCTTGACACAGAGATCTGTGCATTCCGAGTACACGTCAGCCAGATCCTTCGCATCCTGTCTGAGCAACTCTTCGCGGAGCATATCGTAGCAGTACAGCAAGTAGTGGGTGTCTTCTCTCGCGTAGTTCGTCATCGCATTTCGAAGAGGTCTCGCTCTCCAGTCCGCCAGTTGATATTGTTTGTCGAGAACCACATCGGCAAACCGGCAAACGAGATAAGCGAGTCCAAACTTAGGATACTTCAGTTTCTTCATTGCCACGTACGTATCGAACAAGTTTACCAAATGAACTCCGAAGTCTCTTTGAAGCCAGAGAACATCGTTGTCGGATCCGTGAAGCACTTTTAGAATTTTTGGATTGGCGAACGGTTCGTTTAGAATCCCGACGTCGTCCCAGATTGGGAAAGGATCCACGATGAAGTCTTCGTCTCTTGTAGAAATTTGGATCAAACATGTCAGACCCAAGTAAGATCGCGTCTCATTGTGTTCCAGATCCACTGAGAACTCCTTGACCGAGTTCAGCTTGTCCCTCAGAGCTTCCAGTTTTTCCTTGGTGTCGACCATCGTCAGAGACGTGTCTGCCAGTGCTTTGTATTTTGTCGGTTCTTTCGATTCAAGTTGGTCAGAAGGAACTTTGAAGTTCAGAATCTCCGCAACGTATGGATGTTCCTCCTCGGTCTCCTCGACAGCACTGCTCCACTCTCTCCTTCCCGACTCGTCATCGTCCAAAATGACAATACCCGATCGTTTTTCAATCGCATGATGCTTCACCTTCATCTTCGTCGAGAACGGTGCCACCGAGTTATCCGCTCCGATTCCGTATGTCTTCTGCGGCTTCTCTGCTACTATCATCTGCGCCGCTTCTTCCCGTCGTTCTCGGAACTTCTGAGCCAGAACAGTTCCGATGTTCGCCGAGAATGTTCTCATCGCTGCAGATATCTCTGCTTCCGTCTTCGGATTTGTCGGCGCAGCTTTGAGAATGAACTCTGGAACCTTGACTATCTCGTCTATGTGTGCCTTCTTCAATGCTTCGTGCAGTGTTGCTGCCCGCTCGGCAATGTTGTCCTGTCCTTCGATGACACACTCCGTGTACTGCTGCACTGAAGAACCCACGTCGGGGACTCGCATCGCACATCCTATCGACTTTGTCAACTTGCTCATTCTGAAGAATGCGATTCATATGCTGGGAAACCTGTTCAGTAGAACTCACAGTGCATTCAGTCGTTCTTCTGACCGCAACATAAATGTGTTGAATGCTGGATACGAGTTGTACAGTTCGAAGTCGCCTCCCGCCTTCGGTAATCCATTTGACTCGCGTACAAGAGCCGCTCCGTTCCTCATCAGTGCTTCTATCTTCTTTCTTGTTGCCTGTATTTTCTGTCTCGCCTCTGCGTCGTTGTCTTCCATTTTCTCTTCCTCCGGATGCGACATTTCGATTACTCTGAACGTGTACCTGTTGTTATTGTTAAGTGGATAAAAACAAGTTTTCAAGTATGCAACGGTTGTAAAAACCGATTTTAAAACAATGTTAGATGTAGAGCTTCCAGCAGTTTTCTCTTATATGAATTGAGAGATAAACCGATAAATAAATAAATTAGGAATACGGCAAAATTGCACAATAATGAAACAGGAACTAGAAAGAGAAAATAACCCGAGTATGAACATATAACCGAAGGAATTAAAGAAAGTGAACATAAAAATTCTATGTGGATCAAAGGCAAAAGTGAAAAATCATGTACATGGAGGCGCCGGCGAGACGGATTAGTGGTTGTGGATCTTGCGGTACAGCGTGTAGGTGGAGAACACGTTGTACTTATCAGAGAGGAATGGCACATAGAAGCTGCGGGATAGGAAGTTCGACTTGCTTCGGTCCAAGAACGGCATCGATACGACTGGCTTGACTTTGTCACGCTGAAATATTGCGAATAAATTCTTGAAACTATTGGGAAATTGACTCACCAGAACTCTGTAGTCCGGTTCCCTTTCCGTGGCGACCGTGTCCAAATCAACGACATAGTCGCATGTTTCCAGTTCCACGTACCGCGACGGCTCCTCCTGATTCAGGTTGTTCATATGAGACGGAACGTGTCTCGTGATTTCTCCGAGATTACCCAACTTCTCGAACGGCTTCGGGAGCAGGCCACGGAACTCGCTTTGCAGAAACTGCAGCTCAACACGTACTTCGGTGCCTTTCTGGTCGATTGCGACGGCCGGGAGGAAGAATGAAGACGGGAAGCGATGCCATTCCTTGCCGACGCAAACTCTGATTGGATCCTAGAGAAGAGAAGCTAAATGATGAAACTGGGGGAAAGAAAACTCACATTGAACATGTGGAAATCATGGTGGACAGACAGTTCGTCGTGGAGAGCTTTGTAGATCTCCATGTGCGATCCGTAGTTGTGGTAGAGAGAGAACGATCTCGACAGGGAAACCACGACGAACAGACTCATGACGGCGTAGATGCCTTCTTTTCTCAACATACCCATACGGTGAACAGCGTCCACCCCACAGGCAGCCAGGAGGGCAAGCATCGGATAAACTGGGAACATGAAGCGTTCTTCCTTGTGTTTCGAAAGAGACAGAATGGTGAACCAGGCAAAAAAGCCGAAAATGATGAACAGAAGCGGAAGGTACCGGGCTGAGAAAAGACTTCCCTTGCCAACCTTGACTTTGTCTCCTGGGTTCGGCAGACCGAATCGTTTGAAGCAGATGTACGTGAGTGGGACAGCAAGGAAAACAAAGAGGAATGCGATGTTCCAGTTAAGTAGAAGGTTCACGACGAAGAAGTAGTACGGCTCCTCCCCGTAGATGGTGGCTCCTGGACCGGACAGGATGTTGTACGAGATGATGTTCCAAGGAGCCTGCAAGTGGAGCGCTTTGATGATTTCCATCTGACTGTGAGCTTACAATGACAAACTTTCCGAAGTGGAAACCATCAATTTGGTGAAGAAGGGCAAGAATGGGAACTCCAGCAAGAAAAGACTTATACAGGAATTCAAAGTACTTTTGTTTCATGATGAACATATCCAGGACGATGGGGAGAGCGAGAACGGCTGCGAATGGCCATCCAATCAGCGTGGAGACTGCGGTTGCGCCGATGGCGATGCTCCTGAAATTGTAAAAAAATCAGACAGTTGAAATTATAAAACAAACCAGTCTTCATGCAGGTAGGCCCCCAGAGCGTAGAATCCACAAGCCATCGAGAACGATGATGGTAAGAACGCAGTGCTCGCGATGAACATTCCTGTAGAGAAGCACGTGAAGACGACAAAGAAGCGTCCCGTCGCGATGTTGATCTTCTTGCAAACTCCGAGGTACGCATAGTACTCTCCGAAAAGACAGAAGACACCGAGAGCCAGGCGGACGAGAGTGAACACAGCGATCTTGGCATCTCCGAACATGGCTGAGAACAATTGGGCAGGCCAAACATGCAGGTAGATGTACAGGTACGAGCGGATGCTGTAATCCGGCGAATACTCCCATGTCTGGAAGCCCTCTCCGTAGAGGAACAAGTGAAGTGGCTCCCAGTAGTTGAACACCTCATCGCAATCATTGATGATGCCCCACAAGGCAGAGGCAATCCGCATCGAAAGCAACATCTTGACTACGGCGGCGAAGCCCGGCTGCCACTCGTTGTCTACGTCCCTGGTGCCATGGTAGATCTTCACTGGCTCCTCCTTCGCAGTATTCTTCTTCTTGTCGTTTCTGAAAATAAGTTGGCTTTATTTGAAGACGTTCTGAAAAATTACTCACGATCCTCTGTTCTTTTCCTGGAAACCTTTCGGTAATCTTTTATAAGCCATGGTGACTGTCACGGCTACCCTGCAACCGATGGATTAAAAATGGGAAAGTTAGAGAAGAAGCACGGAGAGATACATTTCTGGGGCAAAACCAGTGAGAAATAACACAAATTTGGAAAAAAAATGAAAAAAAACTATTAAAGTTCATGAAAACAATGGGAAAATATTTTTTGAAAAAGGAAAGAAACAAACAAAAATAATGAATTCTCTAATCTCCTAATAATTACAAAACACTGTGAACTTCAACGATTTTCACTCTTTCTTGTTCTTCCCGTCGTCCTTTTCGCGACTCCTCCATCGCCCTCTTCCCCGTCCCTCGCCTTCTTTTCTTCCAGAGTCTTCAGCCACTTCACCGCCTCCTTCGCTCTTTACAACCTTCACAGAGTATTCGTCACTCAAGTCTCCGAGTGGCCCGTTGGAGCCACGAATGTTTGCTGAAGTGATGCGTGCTCTTCTCAGGTCGTTTCGTCCTCCGATGCGCTCCCGTACTCCCACGTGCTCTGATTGTTCAGCCTTCAGTTTTCCAGTGTTTAAGAAGTTCAGCAGATCGCCCATTTCGTCACGGAAGCGGTTGTTCTGCTTGACAAAGTCCTTTACAATCTTCTCGTCGCTGTCTCCTTGAGCAATCGTTACTCTCCAGTCCGGTCTGACCGTTTTCAGAAGTCGAACGAGATTCGCGCAGTCCCCGAGACGACCGAACCCTCCGAAGTAGTTCAGAAGTCGCGGAATGTTGTCATTGAGAGCCAAGTAGAAGGCGAATGGTCCAAAGTGACGTGTAGAAGTGATGACGTGGAACTTGTTGTTCTCATTGATACGGTCGAAAACCAAGTGACTGAGTCGGAGGTACGCTGGATCATCAGGTTCGTAGAACCAACAGGCCCAGTCAAGCACGAACTCGTGGTCATTCTTGTTGAGCGCGTCTTGAAGGTAAGGATCAGAGAAGATTGGTGGCGGATTAACGGGACGATTCGGCTTCTGATAGTAGGTCCTGTTCATCCGGTCGTGCTCCTCGGGATTCGCAGTTCGCAATGTTCCGTCTGGTTCGCGGACGACCACTGTACGATCCTGATCGGTGGCATCGAACGTGATATCGGTGAAGACGAACTTGCTTGTGTCGAAGTCTTGAAGCTCTGCATCCTTCGCCAGAATCTGCACACTTTCTTGACGGGGCTCTTTGACTGGGACGAACTGGAGGAATCTGCGGGCTTCTTCTCGCATCCGTTCTCGTGTCTAGAACATTTTCGTAATCATAATCATCTAAAAAACTAGCAATACCTTTTCGAGACGCTCTTCAGTCATGAGAGCGAAGTGCGATCGCTGCTGCATCGAAGTTCTTCTCGGACGGAACACTTTGTTCTCGAGATCAATCTCTGTCAGGTCTGTCAAAAGCTTCTGTACATCTTTCTCGACGAACAACTTCTCCACGTTCACATCTTCCGGTGCTGCGGAGCTGCTGAAAATTCTGGAATTGGTTCAAAACTCGTGAAAATGTTTACTTCGCTTTGATCCACTGTGACGCGTATTTGAGTTCAGAAATTCGCGCCAACGCCGAAAATTTAGGTTTTAGTTTCAGCATTGAGATCTGTCAATAAGTAGGTCGAAATATTTAGAAAGGGGACAAGAAAAACGAAAGATATCCGATATGATACAAACAGAAAACAGAATCGCCGTTAACCACCGAAAATAAAGTTTTTATCAATCTATTTATAACAAACACGCTACGAACACCTATGAGAACTTTGAAAAAGAAAAATAGAATTAACAAAAACTGTATAGGTACAAAATCAGTTGAAAGCACACAAGCGCTCGTAGTAGAATGGGTTGAACGCGCTGAGGTGCATCAATTGCTTCCTTCCTTCTTCCGTGCGAGCTGCAAGAGATTGGGAGAGATATTAAAAGAGCGGGAACTCGTACCTGCTTTCGACGCCAACCAGTTCTTTTTGACATAGTAATTGTAGAGTGCGTCTGTCTCGCTTTCCGTGTAGTTCGTTGTTTCAATCGGCAGAAAAGGCTGCAAAGGACAACGTTCTCACTCGAATCGTTACTTCCGCCACACTTACTTCAATACACTCGAATCCTTCTTCTCCGAACAACTCCAGCGGAGTGTGTCTTGATACGCCGAGCTCGTCTCTGGCATCTGCCACTTCTTTCTTGTCAGCAACCATCAGGACGCATCCGTTACTCCAGTCATTGGTGATCATTCTGCGAAGATGCACGACCAAAGTCATATCGGAGGGTGGTGCGTATGTCCTGTCGGCTCTCTTCACCAGCGTTTTTCCCCACAGCGAATTGGAATCGTCAACGGCAATTAGAATCTTGAGTTTGTCTCCGTTTGCGTGTCGTCGCAGCTCACGGAACAGTGCTCCTACACAATCACTGGCGAGAAAAGGAGCCGATATTCCCATTTCGATGATCTCAGTGATTGGCTTGTCCTTAAGTGTGCGTTCGCTTTTCGACCATTCATAATCTCGTTCAGTGAAGAGTTCCCCGAGAGTTTTCCAAATGTGTTGATTCTGTTGTTTGAAGTTTTGAAGAATAGCCACCGCATTCGACGGATCGTTGATGCGTCCGGAGACGAACGAGGACATTTCGATCTCCTTGACTCGTCTCGTCAAATCCATGGCACTCCTGATGTGCACAATTGCCCACTTGTTACTGTGTGCGTGATGGACTGCTTGATTGAGAGTCACCGTCTTCCCAGTTCCGAATGCTCCCCAGAGAACAAGTCGGAGTGCTGGAAGGTTCTTGTTCACGGCTCGCATGCAACTGGCAACTTCTACCATTGGTTCTCGGATCTAGAAGGATAAATTTATCACTTGATGTTGTCTTTCTGCTCACCAAAGTCACAATTTCTCCTAACGTGTCCATTTGCTTTGAGAGTGGCGCTGGCAAATGACTTCTCATGTTCAGCTGTTTTGCGACAGTCATCTCGATTTCTTGAAGAGTTCCTGCTTCTGAACCCGAGAGACTCGGCTGTGCAGTCGCTTCAACACTGAACTGTCTCGACGCCGCGACGCTGACCTTTCGCGAGACCAGTTGCCGGGTCAGTTTGCACAGCAACTCTGAGCACGGTTTCATTCTGAAACAGGGTGATCAATTGAATAAGCTGAGTTCAGCAAAAATAATGATCGAATAGAACGTAGAAAAAGTAGTAGGAAAGAAGCAATCAACAGGTAAAATTTATGAGAACAAGAAATTAACAGGAACGAAAACCGAGGAAAACAAAAATTGAACGTGGAAGAACAGTCTAAACTTGGGCGTACTGAAGATCAGAGCTATTCTCATATTCGGCCATATCCAGGGCAACTTCGCAGCTTTCACGGACTACTCGCTCTTCATCGTTAACGTATTGCTTCAGAATAGCAGTGCACTCCTCGTTGGCAATGGCTCCGAGAGCTTCAGCACACTCATGGCGAACCATGCAGTTCTCAGTTGGCAACAGGAGGCGATCCTTCAGCTCTTGGATAGCAACCGGAGACTGCACTTGGCCGAGAACATAGGCTACTTCGTGACGGAAGAGAGCACTGTCCTCACAGTAGAGTCCTTGAGCCAAAGCCTTTATCGACTCGTCCGTGTTAATGTTGCGGAGACTGAACATGGCGCGATATCTGTCAAAGAGTGGCAGTGATGCATTCACAAGGTTTGCGGCAAGCTCCTTCACGTCTTGTGTAGACGCGGATGGTGTGGGATCTAGAACAATGGGATATTTCGAAATCGTCAAAAAAATCAACGCACCAACACTGTCGTACGGACTGTTGGTGTCTTTTCCGCTCTTCTCGACCCATTCAACGCGGCCCAATGCAATTTGGCAGGTCTCTGCGACTTCGGGGCACACATCTTGGGCGTATTTTTGCAGAACTTCTTTGACAGAAGGACATGCGATTGCTCCCAGAGCTTCACCAGCTTCGTGACGGACCATTGGCTCTGTAATTTGACTCTTCAGCAAGCTAAAGGACAAATCATTACTTACCTTGCTTTTCGTCTTCCAGAACATTCACCAGTGTGGGAATCGCACTCTTGTTCTGCATTTGGCCAAGACAATAGGCCAGTTCGTGCTTCAGAAGTGCCGATTCGTCGTTGAGACACTTTCCGATCCACTCAACTGATCGATCACATCCAATGTTCCGCAGAATGAACAGAGCGCGGAAACGAGCTTTGAGAGGTTTTCTGAAATGTTTTCAAGTTGTGAGCGACAGAAGAGTTTCGCTTACTTGACATCGTTCAGTGCTCTCCCAAAGTTGTCAATCTCGGCCTCCGTGAACTTTTGGGTGGTGACCATGCTGTCGCGAGAATGGGTTGATTCCCCTAAAATTTATTGGTTTAATCTCACAACATGGTTTTAACAAAGAGCGAATAATACGAACGGAACACAGAGATTAAAGTAAAAGAGGAAAAGATCGGAGATAAGAGAATATTATAGAGGGGAGTTAACAGAGGTAGATTGGAGCCATTTCTACCAATCAGCGAGTTGAAGTTGATCGCACTGCCAGTCTTCGTACGAGCCGTCCGGAAGGTAGCGACGAATAATGATCGGGATACGGTGCTGCTTCAGTTCCTTTCTGGCGATTTCCAGGGGGTCAGTCTCTCCTTCCAGCTCAACCATCACCGGAGCTCCCATGGCGATCTGCAGAGCACGAGTTCCCAGAACACGAGCACGCTCGTACTTCGTCATGAAAGGAGTCGTTACGCGCTCGTTGGTTGGAACAGCTTTTCCCGAATCGAACAACTCAAAGTTCTCATCGATGTTATCGTCTTCGTCCTCCTCTCCTTCTGGACGCTGCGGTTCCTCCTCGATGACGTCCTCCATCTCATTGTCATCGACGAAATCGTCGTTGTCCATATCTTGATAATCATCGTCATCGGCCATTTTCGGTGCTATAAAAATATATCAGTGTAAAAAAAAAAAAGCAAAAAAGCAACAGCAATAGGCCAGATAAAAGTTCTTCGGAAAAACCGAGAAGTAATTGGAAACAATAAATGATAGGCCTAAATCGGAATTAAATCGGAGTACAACTTTTTCTTAGAACTATTGAAACAAATTATAGAAAATTGCTAAAATGAAGTTGAAGATATGTTATTTCTCAAAAAAATCAACGAAACAATTGAGAGAAGAGACCGAAAAGAGAGGATTTATCGGGAAATCTCTTTTTTTTGCATTCGAAAATGTTGCGTCGATTTACGCGCTAAACACCGAGCAAACGGAATACTGGAGCGTCGTTATAAGCGGCAGTTCAAATCACGGGGCGGCAAACTCTGGCAAATCGCATTCAAATATTAGAAAAAATAGAAAACAACAAATTGCTGTATAAACCGTAGTTTTGGGCCTTTTGACATTCCGGTGTACGAACTTTTGCAGAAGTGCAGCGCGGTTTTTAATTCCCCGGTTTTTGCACGGAAAAACTGAAGCACATGAAGCAGAGCGCGTGTTTTCCTCTGCAGGCTATTGGAAAACTCGCCCACAGCTACCGATGATCACTGTGATCAACTGTAATCAACTGTGATCATCTCTTTGGTATGGGGATGTTAGAAAAAACACAGCAGCTCGAGGACTCTCGGTTAATTTATTACAGAAGTTCAGGTGAATCAATTGTCATGAGAAGGGGGAACAGGCATATCGATTGATCCGGGAGTGCTGACCTTGATCAGACAGCTCCCGATCCTCCTCCACGTCATCGTCCACGGCTCGGCATGTAAACGCCACGAGTTGGCTTCGGTCCTCCACGATTGGGCGTTGAGCGTTGCGAGCACTCAGCCGCTCAGCCGGTCGCTCCTCGGTGGTCTCGTTGCTGGAACATCTTACACCATTAACCTCATCACATAAACAAGGATTAATACCTGCTAGATCTTCACGTTCGACTCCACGGAGACCGGTTGGCAGACGGACTCTCGGTGCATCAAGTGGCACTCTTCCCGAACTTCCTCGTGCACGCCCCCCTCGACAGAGGTTTTTTCATTTTCGACTCTCAGGCACGGTTTTTTTTTGTGCGACGAGTTTATGGCAGCCGTTCGTGCCGATCTTCGGACCGGAGCAAATCAGTTTCCAAATTACAAATCTTCTGGAGGAGCTCATTCTTGCTTCGTTCAAACTCGGCGATTTGGGCGCGCATACGTCTCATGAACTCAGCTCAGCAATCAGCGTGCTTCTGCTGTAAATCCAGTTCGAGTGCATCACGCTCGGATATCTTCAGTTGGAGTTGTCGCTCGGCGTGCTCTCGCATCTGACCAGCTTCATTCTTGGCACTAGTCTCAGCGACCAAAGCGACGGTCCAGTTGTCCAATTCGGCTTGCAGACGAAGACGAGCTGTTTCGTTCTCGGATAGACGATCCTCCAACTGTCGGACGATGGTGTTGTGATTTTCCATGAGTTCAGAACAATTTTTCTCATCATTGTTCGCAGCGACCTCAGGATTCTCTAGTTCAGCAATGCGTTCCGATAGTTTCAAGGCGACCATAGCGTATTGTAGTCCGCCTCGAACCTTCGCCTGGGACATGATGCCCTTCTCCGTTTCTGTCAGTGTGACGTCTTGAAAGCTTTCATTCAAAATCAGTTGAGTTTCTTCTCGAATCTTGTGGGCTCTTTTCATTCGGGATAATCTGAAATTAAAAACGTTTATAATAGTAACTCGAAACATATCACATACTTGTTTCTTATCCCCTCCATCGTTCGTTCGGGGAGAATACCCAGGCGGTGTGCTTCCTGAGCAATGTCCACGTCTGTCTTGGCGGTATTGCTTTTGATGTAGAAGTTCCATAAGAGTTCTTCTTCTTCGTCCGTGTACTCTTTTTTTTGTTGATTGTTCGTCAGAGTCTTCCTGGCGTCGTCCTCTTCTTCTTCCTCCTTCTCAATAATGACCTCCTTGTCATTTACGAAGACGTCGTTTCCCATAGCTTGATTAGGAATAGCAATCGAGGCACTTGGAGCGTGAGGACGGGAAGGAATGAAGGCATGGGCATGGGTCCCGCCTGGGCGTGAGATCCAGAGCCTGACCTTTAGGACCATTACGTGGAAGCCATTACATGAAAGTTTTTCACGTTTTTCGAAAGAAATCAACTATTCTGAGATGGGTGCACTGTTTTGCAGTGTCCCGTGTGAGACTGCAAAAGAAATTCAGGAATTAGGAAGTTTCTAGTGATGTATGTTTGTCTGTTCGTTTGTTGGTCTGTCTGTCGGTCTGTCCGTCCGGACATCTATTTATTTCAAGGAAGTGGGATGTCACGGGACGCCAAAGCGTTCCGGTGAGACGGCTCCGAGTCTAAAAAACTCACACTAGATGGCGGCGCAGCCGACCAAACAGTCTGGAATTTATCAAATTCTGATGATGAAAGAAACAGCTCCCTCATCATGCCTCCCGCAAACAAAACTTCTTCATTGTGGTTTCCGAAAGCGCACCTTTCGCGGTGACAAGGCTGCTTGGCTTGAATAGGCACCATGGTTTTCGGATTCGGCGACGACAAGGTAAGGACCCAGATGCAGCATTCGGAACTTAATTACTCTTCAGGAGCCGTACGACTTCACTACCTCATCCGTCGCGACCCGAAGAAGTTCTCCAGAGTCAAGGATCTATTGTCGATGTCCGAAGAGCTGAAGAAGGCTAGAAAGCAGTTCGACGACGTCAAGCCGATCTAACAAGCTAATCATAATGAACATCTTTCGATATTGGCATATTTTGAAGCATATAAAACTCTGACAATTCAATAAACACAAACTTCGAATTCACTGACTCCAATCCTTCACTCCCCACAGAAACTGACTTGAAGACCTTCAAAATCTTCTTTAATTCTCGTTTCGCCGATTTCAAAAAAACAATGTTACAGGAAATCGTCAATTTTGTGCGTCATCAGTTGCTTTACTTTCCTGCAAAAGTCTACCAAATGTTTCTAAAACTGGAAATCAGTGAACCGTGTTTATGTGGGTATCAGCCCTCCGCACTCATGTGAATTCGTATAGTTGCTACTCTCAACAAGAGTCCAAAAACGCGACGTTCTCCAATTAGGCTCTCCGTGTCCTCCAGGTGACCACTGCCTTTCGTGTTTTTCAGAGCCCTTTCCCTTCTCGAAGACATGTCAAGTGTCGGAAATTCGAGAACCATTCGGTTTTTCGTCCAATTCGTCGTCCTCTGAAACCGATCCTTTCTTCCGGAAGAAGCCCTTCTCTTTCAACCCAGAATAGTAGAGATATAGCAGCATATGAGCCGCGCGTTGTTTTGTTTCCTTCCATCCAAAATCAAATAACGTCTTCTTCTTCTTCTTCATCTCGATGATGAATCTAACTCCGTCCTCTCGCACTCGTTTAATTGAAAAAGTTTGGTGCCCCGAGGAGCCGCCCGCTCTCCGCTTCCGCTGCTCCAGATTTCTCGGCTCATCGAAACAGAGCACTGCTGTAGCCCAGCTGCACAAGAAACCCGACGCTTTTGCTCGGATTACTGTCGCTTCCGGTTATTTATTCCCCCGTCGGCATTCATCTCCCTCTGTCTGAAAACTGACGTTATTTCCCTCCGATTTTCAGATGAATTACATCTACATCGTCGCTATACAAACCGTTTACATACTCATCAGTTTATTTCTCTACTCATTGATTTTTGTTTATATCATGTGGTCCCATGACCCCGAATTCAAGACTGCTTTCCACAGACTTTTCTTGTTACGAGGTCAGTTTCTCTTTCTCGCGACCACGAACACAATCGGAACCATCTGCAGCTCCCGCCGACTTCCTCCAAGTACTCATATCTCTTTTTGCGTTCCGGTTCCCAATTGCTGGATGGAAGGTAAACACATGACTTCTGAATTATAAGTCCCACTTTCTGGCTTGTGACATGGTTCTGAATAATTAGATGTTGTGTTCTTAAAGTTACAACCAAACGAATCCTCGAACTACTTCAGGACAACCTTGAACTTTCAGGATTGCACGTACGTCCCTCACCTCGCCAAATTAGGCTTCGTGATATCCCAATACTCGGTCCTTGTCGAACTCTGTGCCCAGTTGCTCCTGTCCGTCAACCGACTCTCAGCAATTGTTTATCCGATCCTTCACAATAAGTTCTGGACTCGAAAGATCACATTCCTGCTGTTCTCGCTCGGAATCCTTCTTTCCGTTATCCCAACAGCAAGCCGTGCCAAACAGCCCGCTGCCTACATTGACAACAATGGGAGTTACATTCCTCTCCTTCTGAATCCAGGAGATCAGGAGAAGAACTCGAAGATCTCCTGCTGGATATACGCATGTTTCGGAGTGTTGAGTCTCTCCTGCAATCTTTCTGCGTGGATGGTTCACAGGAAACAGAGAAGAATGCAGGTGAGCACTGGTTACTGTGACTATTGAAACTCCAGGTCTTTCAGTTCTTCGATAGTCAGCCTAAACTCGCATCTACAGTACAAACGAATCTATTGATCTACGCGTGCTTCTCAACGTTCGTAGTCCTTGCAATGCTACTCTTCCAGGTACCGCCCGAGTCCAACCAACTCTTCACATGCTCCTCTCCCCTCTAATTGCTGTTTGTTTGCAGCTTCTGCTCGCATCACACGTCTTTGATGTGAAAGCCGAGGCACACAAAGTGGTGATCGTGTCGTTGACGGTGTCAGCCGACGCGTTTGCTCTTTCGAACCCCTGGCTGCTCTTCTGTCTCTCGAGCACGTTCCGTCGAAAGTTCCTCGAGGCACGCCGCATCCCGCGCATCTTCGCCGCCCCCTCCACCAACGAGACATCCTGATCTGGTTCCTTTTTCTGCTTGTTTGAATTGATAAACGATTCGATTTGATTTGTTTGAAACAGTTCATTGATGTCATCGAGAGTCTTCTTATTAGGTCATTAATTATCAAGTTATTAGTTAAGTTATTAAAGAAATCAACAGATCAGATAGCCGTTCCGATAACGTATCCGCGATCGAATCCAGTAGATCCGGTCTGAGAGCACGAGACGGAAGTGATGGCAAGGGACGTGGCACTTCCGGTGGCCGAGGGCACTCTCCAGACTCCGTTCACGCAGACGACCTTGACGGAAAGGGAACTGGCTGGACTTCCGGTGGCTGACGCTGTACGGACTACTGTTGCTCCGTTGAAGAACTCGATTTGGATGGCAGTTGGCTGAAGATGAACAGTTCAGGATCTTATGAACTTTTGATGACTTACGTTGGTCTCCTGGGCAGCATCACAAACAACAATACCGTCAACTGGGCAAGTGGAAGAGACTCTTTGGAGGACGGAACACTGCTGTTGAGTGGAAACAGAAGGGCTGACTCGAGGCAGGGCGGATGTGGAAAGCATTGTACAGCATGCTGGAAATACGGATATAGTTCAGAGGATCAGGGGAAAGAGAGGCTTACGTGTCGTCGTCGTTGTGGTTGTGACAGGGACACAAGCGTTCGAGACGGTAATGGCGGAGAGGAAGAGGACGACGGCCGAGATCATGACGTCTGAAACGAAGGAATGTGTCGGGAGGAAGTGCGGATTAATGTTGCTTAACGTTAAGCAGCTAGGTAGCATCGAGAATGGAAACGTCCTAGATACGCCGGACGGCGCGGAAGCGGCGGGGCGGGGTGATAATGACTGATAACACTGTCCGAGAGGGAGGAGAAATCCCTCGTATATCTTTTGCGCGCGCACCTTGCGATGCGGTTGCTGCTGCTGGCCAATAATCTCGTTTTGCTACCTTTGTGTCAAACAAGAACCCTACGATAAGCGAAAGTCGGGATTTGAGAAACTAAGGCTTTTGTTTCAAAAACGCGATTTCTTTTCGTTGGCGCGACGACGTCTTCTCTTTTTCTGATATGGGATAGAGAGAAAAGAAAAGGATAAGAGTGTGGAAAGGTCAGAAAAAACAGGTTTTGTGTGATCACGACGTCTGGGACTGCTCAAGAATCGGAAGGTTAAGATTCTCGGAGCTCACGAGCGACCTCTGGAAGAGTGATCTTGCCGAGCTGACATCTCAACTAAATCGGTTTTCCGAGAATCGGTCCATTTACTTTCCAGATATAGGTAGCGTTCTCTAAGCTTCTACAGCTGTGTTTCATCCGTCATAAAATCGTCATGATACATGCCATGCCATGCTTCCATGCTGTCTGAAACAAAGTTCCATGTGAATTCCTCTTTCTACGTTTCAAGAATTCGGAGCCGACGCCCATACCGTTTCGTAAGTTTGAAACGTTCTGAAAGGTCACCGAAACCGTAGTGATTGTCACCGGCGCCGCCTCAGATTACTTCGGTCATCAGCGCCAAAACCAAGACGGAAGTTCAAATTATCACCCATTTTTAGTGCTGATAACATGGAATGCTGTCACTTTGAGATGCATTGCAAGGCATTTCAGTTGTTTTTGAAAGAATCCACAAAAATAGCTGTCACTCTTGCGAAACAGTCGAAACGCTTGTAGATGTTTTCGTTTGCCGTCACTTTTGTATGCTTCCTTCCAACACACATGCTACCGCTCCTTCTGACTGTCAACAGTACCGTTCTTCCCCTGGAAGGTGATTCAGACGGCGAAGACTCCCACTCGGTTTATCAGAGGACGAGCAGTACGTTGTTGTCCCTCCCTCTCTTATCACTCGCCAGGGATCCGCCTGCCCGAACCTTGTTGTTTCAGCATTCCCCACTTTATTATCATCGACCCCACCCCACCCATACTTTGCATTTTCAGAGCAATCATTTATTGACACGCCTTTCCATCGTCTCGCTCTTTGTCAGCAAACACTGTCTCGCCAGTGCATCCCTGTCCCCATTCCCTTTTCGCGTGTGTCGTATTCGTCACCTTTCCTGTAATCAGCACGTGTCGCCGGGACCATTTCTCGCGAACCTCGGTTCATTGCAGAGATGCTTCGTCTCTCGATAGTGGGCTTCATAGTCTTCTTTTCTGCGGCAGTTTCTTCGCAAACATGTGACGCTCCGCCACAAGACATCCGCTCAATGAAGCCGTCGTTCGGAGGGATCGAAGGCTTCTACGACATCGCCAAGGGCATTTCGGACGGACTGCAGAGCACTCCCGACTCGAAAACTTACAACGTACGTTTCCATTCTTTCTACACTTCATTCGGTTATCATTGTCACTGATAACCGCCGACTGTTCCACCTCACAAATTGCACTTGCAGGACTTGAACAACTTGATTTTCGGAAATGGCGTCGTCACCTACGACCAGGTCATCAAGGACATGGTCCTCAACCAGATCGGGGCCATCGTCTTCTGGAGTTTCGGATTTGTTTTCATTCTCGCCGCACTTGTTTTGGGAATTGCCACGTGCATCTGGCAGTGCTGTTACACGTGTGTTCCGAAGGAAGGGTCGAAAAGATCCAAGATCACTGGATATGTGTACGCAGCCACCATCTTCATCACTTTCTCCTTCGTCCTCACCGGCGTCGTCCTCTTCAACGTCACCGAAACGAAGCTGGTCTACTCGATCACCAATGCTCTCGACTACACGAAGGAGATCTCCACTGGTAAGCCACAGCACGTCCAGAACAACTATTCAGAACCTAATTCCAGATCTCAGCAGCACTATTCTCAACGGAACTAACCAACTGACTTGTGAAGTCGCCAAGACAACAACCGATACGTTCACCCAGGCAAACCTGCTCATCCAAAACTATTCGACTGTCGTAGTCGATGGAACAAGTCAAGAAGTCGGAATCACTGCTGTCAACAATGTATTTTTTGGTTGCACCGTTTAAACATTCAGATGGTTTTCAGTTTGACGACGCCGCGTTCGATACCCAAAACCAGAAGACTATTAAGGCTATGACCGATTTAGCAAATGCTCTGTCGAACACCGTCCCAACCGATCCAACGTGTTTAGGCAATATGAACAAGCTGCTTGGACAGACGCAGACAGTTCCCGTTACCCTAGCGGCATTCACAACTGCTGCTCATACTGTCAGACAAAGTCCCGAACTCAATCAAATCAACACCGGCATCGGCCAGATCAAAACAGAGGTAGAAATGTGAACTTCTCCGTCCCAACATCATCGTTTTCAGACTCAAACTCAAGCAGACGCAGCTTCTGTATCAATCAACAGCGCGCAGGACAGCATCAACACTGCGATGAGTTCAATCACGGACATGTTGAACAATGTTCAGTCGGACCTCAGCAATGTGATGAACTCCCTTGATTCGGCACATCGAGATGTGATGGCGGTGAGTTCTGTTCTTCATGTTTTTCGGAAAGAGAACAAATCTGTTTTCAGTCAAGTTCATACACAATGATCCAAATCTCGCTGCGTCTTGGTATCACTGTTCCTGCTTGCCTCGGCTGCTTCTTCATGATCCTCGCGTTCATCGCCATCGTCCTTTCTCTCAGAAACCCTGACGGACTTGCTCAGAAAATGGCTCCAGGAGTGCTCAGCACCTTCTACACCACCATCACCTTCTCTATCACCCTGCTCTTCTTCTCGAGTATTGCCTTCGTCGGCGGCTGGATCATGTCAGCAATGTGTGTTCCGATCTTCGAAGATCCCTCGTACCAGTTGTTCCACCTCATGAATCAAACCATCGCTCCAATCGGAGATGGCACTCCGACTGTCGTGAACATCGGAGACGTCATTGAGCAGTGCAGCAATCCGTCGACCACCCTCTACACTGCTATCAATGGATCCAACATCATCTCAGCCGACTCGATCACTTCTCAGCTCAGTCTGGACACGTTCCGAGATAAAGCCAACGCTCAGATCCAGAGCCAACCGGACTACCAGTTCCCTATTCCACAAGGTGTCCCACAATCAATGGATGCTTTGAACACGGATCTCTCTGTAGCACAAGGCGCTCCGTTGACAGCTTGCGGAAGTAACGACATCAACAACAACTACAATTCCTATGTCGAGTAAGTTTTGCTAATTTCCGTTCTCAGAAAACCTATTGATTTCAGGAATCTGAAGCTCTCCACAGTCATGGCCCAACAGTTCTATCAGAACTTGGTGAACTTGAACAAGAACGTTCCGAATGTGGTAAGCAAATCTGCTACAAAAATGTAAAATAGTCTCTCTGATTCCCAGAAAACCATCGCGATACAGCACAACAATGATCAGTTCAATCTTGGAGATGCGGCTGTGAACCAGTCTGTGACCAACCTCATGGTATTGCATTTCCCCCGGTATCCCGGTTTCACTTATTCTTTCAGTCCAACCTGACCACGAATGTCTTCAAGTGCAACCCGTTCGTCAAGATCTACCAGAACGGAGGTTTCGTGATGTGTGAGCAGTTTGGCAAGCCGATCCAGGGTCTCTGGGCTGCCATCGGACTCTCCGGCCTGTTCATGTTCTTCCTTGCCATCCAACTTCTGCTCGTCTTCCGCTGGCTCAAGACAGAAGACGCTGACAGTAAAAATCCTCCTCGTAGTGCTGAAAAAGTAACTGATAGTAAATCTGAATGATTAGTGTTCTTTATCTCTCCGTTTAGAACACGAGCAGTGACGGAACCAGGCGGCTGGGCGAGAAGAAGCCGTCGGCCGAAGAGTGAGTTGCCAAGTGTCCTGAACTGTGCCTTTTCCTCAATTTTCAACTCGTTTCAAACAATTGATAAAGTCTCTTTCCCCGCTGTACTCACACCTCTGTTCCACCCGTTTTGTTTGTCTTGTCCTTCCCATTCGCGGCCTAACTTTTATCATCACAGTGATGTTTTCACCAAACCGGTAATCAACTCTACATCAAATACCGGACGGCTTCCCAGGATTAGACCGTACGAAATGGACGACCAAGGGTTGGTTTGTTGACTCTAGATCACTTCAAAACTTCTCGTTGCAGAACACCTCCGTACTTCTCTGATGCGTCACCAGTCTACCCGAGGGTTCAAGTTCTCCCCGATTCGAGACATCCTCCGATGTCGGCCAACTACTACGACACTCAACAGAGTGGATCAAGACTCGCGAGATTCGACGACATCGATCTGTTCGGCGACCACTACAGCAACAACGGAAGTACGGCACGAGGTCTTCGGAGATTCTGATTGTTGAATTTAACTTCTTTGTTTTCTTCTCTTCTGTATATTACAGTTGCCACGCTTTAAGCAATAAACCAGTTGAGATCTCATAATCACCGGAAGAAGTTCACATTCCATTCGATTCCGTCACTCGTCTTCCTAAAGTAGCCTCTCTCAAAATGTCTTATCAGAGCAGGCAGCACTGAGTGATTTATTATCATAATCGGCGCCACCAACCGACCAACGCCCTTCCATTTCATTCCTCCACTACCGTCCGAAGCAACGTTTCTCTGTTTCAAAACCCCTTTTTCTTTCCAGATCGACGATGCTTCTCGTCGTTTTTCTTCTTGTTCCCGCCGTCCTCGGATACGATTCCAGCTTCAACTATGGATGTCAGAGTGGCAAGTGTACTTATCAACTCGTCGTTCCTAAAGTATAAAAACCTCTCAATCATATATATTCATATGCTTCAAAACTCAGGAAGTGGCTCAATACATCGACCAAAACCTTCTCGCCAGCGAGGTCACTCAAATCTCGGCCAGTCTGTCCACTTTGAATACCACTATCAACAACTTTGGAGATGCAGACACAACTGATTTCACTAATGTATACTGACAAAACTTTTCATCGAAGTACGATCAGATTTTCAGAAATTCAACGCCAACTACACCACTGTCAACTCGGCTGCTCAGGATCTGAACACCAACGTTCAGTCGGCTCTCCAGAACACCACTTGTCAGAACATCCCTTTGTCTTTTCCAAAACCATCTCATTTCCAGCTCTGGTCACGGACTCTGCCACCGCCAACTCGACCGCTCATCTTCTCTACGACTCCATCGCCTGCTTCAAGAACACCACTGCATTCAGTTACACCTGCTTCACTCGTCCCTCTACTGTTGCTCCACCCACGAACGCTCCAACTTCTGCCAACCCGGCAACCGACAGTGTCAGCACTGTTTCTCAGGGATCCCAGGGAACCGTTGGAAGCACTCTCCCGTTCACTGGAACTACTGTTACTGGAGGATCGACTGCTGCTCCCGCGACCGGGGGAACTGATCAGTCGACAACTGGACAAGCTTCCAGTGACTCTACTGACGCCTCTCCATCGACATCTGCTGGATCTGCAAGCTCTGTAGCTGACGGATCTTCTACTACTGTAGTTCCAGTGTCTTCCAGTGTGTCAACGCCAGGAAGCACCTAGGAACTTGTAGATTTCTCAGAACCGCATCTTCATATTAAACCTGTGAAACATCCTGAACATGACATCTTTCAAATTATTTCCAAGTTCCTATAAGAAGATGTGTTTCTGAGAAATCGTCCACATCATTGACTTTTGAATCCTTACAATAAACGTTCATATCAGTGCACAATTAATCAATAGAATGAGGGCCTAAAAGATCCAAAGAATAGTCTAGAATATTGATCGGTCTGCACTTCTCCTTCGCGAGAAGCTCACGTAGTGTTCCTCGTTTCAATGCGTCCACTATCGTCAGGATGATCTGCTTTCGGATTTCGAGACAAGAATCGTCTTTCACATCGTAATCAGGGAGTATCTGAGTGGCGTGGATGAAGAAGGCGGTGTGGATGAACGTCTGGAAGAACTCGGCTGCCTGCTCCGCTTCGTTCTTCTTCGACAGCATCTTCTTCTTCGCAGACCACAGCTTCAACATCTCCTCCATCACGTCATGATGATCGCAGACTTGCGGGAAAACGGAGAGAAGAGGATCCGAGATGTATTCTGAAAATGTACTGGTTAGCAAAGTTTGATGCAACCTTCTGATTACCAGCATTCAGCGGATTCTTGTTGTCCCTTATCAAAATAGTTCCTGCTCGTCGTCGATAGAAATGGAAAAACGGCAAATAGAGAAGGTTAAACACAATGACGTCAGGCAAAGAACTGCAACTATTCGGTTAGGAAAGGGCGGCCAGCTGACTCTGACTCACTCTACAAACGGCATCTTGTCTTTCGGAACGTCCATGACCTGCAGAAGGACCCTCTTCTTCGACGCCTCCGGCATCTTCATCCGCGACATGATCTCATCGTCCAGATACAAAACATTCGTCCGGCTCGGAACCGCCTTGTCATCGATCATCAGTCTGAGATAAGTATGACCCAGACTCTTCTCTTCGTAGCCAATCTGTGTTTGTACAATGTGAGAAGCTTCGACGACCAAGACGACAGTGGTGGAACTATAGTTGGAACGGAGCACAAAGTCAGAGAATTCGATGCAGCTCCTCGCCTGGCTCTCTTTTTTCTCGAAGAACCAGTTGGACCCCTTGACACGTGGCACCAGGGTGTGGACATTGCTAACGACTTGCGGTTTGTTCGGGTTTTCTACGTCGACGAGAGCCATTCGAACAAGAGCTTTCTTCTCGATCAGTGGCATCTTTTCGAATCGAACGAGACGGACAATCTTTGAAACATGGACGGTTCGTTTGTAAACCTGAAACACTCATGCAGACAGTTCTATAACACTGTAACGTACCTGATCCTTGTCCTTACTCCAGAAAAGGTCATGAAATCCTATATTCGACGTTGACAACCTTGGGGCTAGATGACAGGTCAGAGTGAGATGTGCGTCATGTTCGAACTTCTCGCCGAGGCATTCCTTGCCCGTCTTCCGGTCTTCCCTACTTCCAGTTCGAGACGGCCCTGACGTTGCAGAGATTCCGATAACAGAATCACGAACTCCGAGACGATTCGAAACTTTGGATTGCTGAAAACATTTATATTCCTACTGTAGATTGTGGTTTCCCTTACAAGAACCAACTTGTCCTCAACCAAAATCAGAAAAGTCTTCGGCACGAGTCCGACCTGTCCGTGTCCGTTCATCACCAGCCACCATCCATCGGATCTCGTCTCCTTCGTCTCATAGATCTCTCCCTTCCGCAGTGCCAAGTCTCCCGGCTCCTGCGGCTCCCAGTTGTCGACCGCTTTGAACGTCCTCCCTCTCACTACAACTGGTTCCATGACTTCCGATGATCCATTCCTCGTTGGATTCTGCAAAAGAGACACTTCATCTCGTTCCATCTGGATTCTTGTCAATGCCTCAGCTGGTCTCGTGATTGCGATGGGTTGCCTCGGCTTCGGTTGTGGTGGCTGAGCAACATGTTCCTCCAAGTGAACATCCGTCTCAATGATTTCCGTCTCGTTGTCAGAATCTTCTTCGGAATCGTCCCCGTTGTACATCATACTTTTACGCCGACTTCCGGCTCCTGTTTCTGGACCGGCTCCAGCTCTTGACACAGTTTTCGCCTTTTCGTCTTCAGATTCACTTCTGAACATTCGAAAGTTATTCAAACTCGTAATCAATGCTCACGGAGTCGACACAGTCACTGGTTCCTTATCAGGACACAACTGACTGAGCCTGGCTTTCAACTTGTCGATCTGCTCGAGAGTCTCTTCTTTCTTGTACACTTCGTCGGTTCGAGCGTTTTCTGTTCGTTTTCGATGGTCGTCAATCTGTATTACTATTGTAGAAAATGTGCTCTATCGAAATGTTCGGATTGTCTTCATTGATACACAACTCAGAGAAATCCCTAACCCAAAACAACAAAATGCCCAATAAACAAAAGAACATTCTCAAAACGAACCTGTTTGTGCAGATCCTGACACTGTCTCTCGAAGTTCTTCCGCGCACTTCCCTTATTCCGCGAGTTCCGCTCTTCACTGCTCAATCTGTTTATCTGAAACACGCGAACGAGTGCAAATCGGGGCTTCGCCCGTGCTCACCTGGTGCTCCAATTGCGGCAATCGATTTATGGCGTCCTGCAGGCTCATGATGCTGCTGAACACGGACATCTCTCCGCAAATGCTCCGCGCGTCTCCCGCCACTTGGCCCGCTGCCAGTTGTCCCTAGCAACCGGAGAGGCCACCTGGACATGTCCGCGCGTGTGAAGGCGATTAAGACGAATTGAAGGTTTATTAGTGGAAGAGGGGAAATAATCAAGCTCATAAATATGCATTCAAGTATTCACACGGGGAAGAAGTCGCATACACGACACGGCTTCAATTGCTTCAACACACGGAGAGAGACAGACACACGGGCATGGAATGGGCAAACGAACGGGGGATTGACTGTACAAAGAACACGCGGAGGAAAAGAGAAAGGATGAGAACTAATCGAAGGAAAATCTACGGGAAAGCAACGAATTCTAGTTATTCAGTTGTTCGATGACGTCGTAAACTGATGTTTGCAGTCCCCAGTACGTCCTGCACAGATCGTAGAGTCCCGTCTTCAGCCCGTTTGTGACGTAGGCGATTGTGACTCGGTTTTTGAGATCGGTAATGACCATTTGGCATCCGTGACCAGTGTGTCCGAAACCGTATTGTGTCTGAAAAGGAGTTAAGTTGAAAGATCCGGCCATTTCGGAATGGCTCACTCCTGCACGTCCAATCGGCAGATGGAAGAATCCGTGGCCCTTGGCAACTGTGTCGTCGAAAATGAAGTCGCTCTCGTTGACGAACGGCTGGCTAATCGTATTCAACGTGGCCTGGTTGACGAGTTTTCCCTGGTTGACCTGAAAAAATCAAATCCTCTTATACGTTTTCAGGCCGTGATTATCATATCACACGGTTTGTTCTTCTATTCTTTTCCTATTCTTCTCACATCACAAACGCCTCAATTTGCCGTCAGCCGTCGTTTGATAAGAGCTTCAAACGACTGATAACGGCCGAATTAGACGAGTGAGGGAAATGAATGAAGAGAATATATCAAACGATATATCAAACTGACACAAACCTTGTCGAAGAGCGAGGCAAGCGAACGAGCGTTGCCCATTCCGAGCGCGGCGGCCTGCTCGAGTCTGGAAAACGTGACAATGGTGTGGGAATGTTCGGAGAAACAAACCGATGGTAGTCGGGGTTGTTGATGGTGCATCTGGAGACTGCTTCGAGCCACGAGGGGTTCTTAACGATGTGCGAGAGCGGGTGATCCTGAAAAAACACGGATGTTTAGCGAGGCAAACTAGTCTCTAGTGCATCATTATATTTTTCATACTTTCTATTCTGATTCCGGTGTCATATGATCGGTGATAAGAACACAATACGGAAAGAAAACGGTTTTTGGTTCCCGGACTCCCGGTTGAAAATGGGAGCTCGTGTCTGTTCGCACTGATAACTACTGTCTTTTCCTTGACAAAAAACGAAACACGTCGGGTTAGAAATTGCGAACCGGTACCGGAAAATCCGGGAACAGAAATTGAAAACTAGAGCGGGGTTCATTCTACGTTTTGGTGATTTGTGAAAGAAACACATACCGTCATAAGTTTGAACAGGGACTTCATGTACTTCACAACTCTAACGTCAGTCCACATCTCATCAAGACGATTCAGCATTCCAGGAGTGCTGATTCGAGCGACACGATGTTGTTCTGACTTGGGCAGACCGATGTGATAATCGACGTCTAAAAGTACGAGTTACTTGCCCAGCTCCTTCTGCTGACTTACCGAGTTTCGAGGCGATTTCTTCTCTGAAGAACTGCCCGATTCCTCGTTTTCTGTCATCGGTGTGCCTCACAATCTGGTCGACGAGCCATCCGTACGTGTACGCGTGATAGCCGGTTTTCGTGCCAGGAGCCCATTTCGGAGACTCTCTTTCGATGATTTGCCTCATTTTCTCGTGATCTGCTGCAATTTCCTCAGTGATCGGAGTGTCGAACCAAGCCATTCCGGACTGAAAATAGAATATCAGAACTGATTAGTCGCTCGGATTACCATGTGAGAAAGTGCCATCTGAATGGTGACGTTGTCTCTGCCGTGAGTTCCGAATCCAGGCCAATACTTGGATACCGGATCATCATAACTCAGTTTTCCCTGTTCGTAAAGAAGGGCGACGGCTAGGGCGGCGGCAGCTTTAGTTGTCGAGAACGTCACTGTGATCGTGTCCTGAAACAATTGTTTTTTGTTCGTTACGTCACACTTTTTGTTTTCTCTCGTCCATAAAGTGTGAATCGAATTGATACTATTCCATATCACTTCGTATCAGGTATCACTCTGACGAAAACGAAACCGAAAACTTATGAGCTCTACTGGCGATTGATAAGTGAAACAGGGCAAAGTACTACCAAGAAGACCATTCTCTGTCCTTTTATCGATCAGATTTGTGAACTCACTTCGGCCCATTTCCGGGCGGCCTGCTTGTCGGCGTACCCTCCCCACAGATCTACGACCTTCTTGCCGTCCACGAACACTGCGAACGCGGATCCTTCAATCTCCCAACCATTCTCGAAGTTCTTTCTGAAATGTGCGCACTTTGAATCGACTTTTTCACGTACTCGGAGGAGAAAGAAGAGTTTCTTCATATTTGCGAAGCAAACAGGCCACACAAGCATGCAGTTCACACAGGACAGAGCCCCGGGGAAACGGAAACTCACTGAAACACCTCCTTCACTCTTCGGAATCGATCGTCGACGTAGCCGTCGATGTCGGCCTTGTGATTTGAATAGAGACGATCGCATGCGAAGCGGTAGACGACGGATGCGAGCACGGATCCGAGGACCAGTTTCAGAAGGGACGACGAGTGCATTGCGACGGGGAACGGAGCGGAATGCGAGAGAGACAGAGCACTGAGGGGCGGTGCTTGCCAGAAACCGTCTCGCTGCCGGCAGGATGCGACTCCCTGCCTGCAGTTATCAGTGATTGCTTTTTTGCTGTTTCCTATCGGCGTGCGACGATGTAAAGAGAAATTAGCAAGCGAAAACGGTTACAAGTAGACAGGGGTCGAATTAGAAAGCAACAGTGAGGAATGGATCCGGTTCCGGGAGGTTGGTTTATTTACTGGCATCATCGATAGTGAAGTACTTGTCCGTGCGCATGCTACACTTAAGAACAGTGTAGCCGATTGTTGGTATTGATAACAGCTCAGTTATGGATATTCGCACCAACATTCATTTTCGGAGAAAAAACAAATATTTTGCAAAGTGAACAACGAAACAATGGAGAATATCATTTAACAACAATGAGGTAAAATAACAACAATGTAATAAAAACACGGAGATTTTAGATGAGAAGCTTCTCAACGTCCTCCTTGATCTTTTGGATTTGAGATTTGAGCTGAGATCCTTCGTTTTGAGTGATGGAGGCGGCGATGACCGGGCGGGTGACTCCGCAAGCGCGTCCGAGAGCAGCCTTGCTCTGCAATTTAGAAAATTACTTTTGAATGTGAAACTTTGTGACTTACGCGGACGAAGACGTACGGCACGTTCTTGTCTTCGCAGAGAAGTGGCAAGTGGAGGAGAATCTCCAGTGGCTCGGCGTCAGCAGCCATGACGATGACCTGAAAATGTTAACTAGCTTCTGACAGATTGATTCGAAATACTCACCTCGGCGATTCCTCTGTTCAGAGTCTTCGTGGCCTCGTTGGCTCCCTTCTTGAGCTGCTTGTAGTTCATCGCTTGCTGGACAAGATCCATGAGCTTTTGAGACAAGTTGGTATCGGCCAGTGGGAAGGCCTTCGGATTGACTCCATCATCGGCCATTTTCGAATTTTTCTGCAAATCAGTTATGTTCAAAAAGAAATTCAAGGGCGAAGAATTTATGAAGTGTTCTAAAGAAAATCAATAACAAGTGGAGAACGTCATTTTTGAGGTGAATTGCTGGACATAATTGTGATTTTCCAGCACAATAGGCACAATTTTGTATTTTTACAATTATTCAAACCAGATTTTCTTTTTTTTTTCTGCAATAAATTGCAAAGAATTAAGAAAAATGGGCGAAAAACAAGCGAAACCTCTCGAGATATATTCGAAAATGGCCTAAAAAAAGACGCAGGCAGCGAGGCAAGCGGCCGGGTCTCGCAACGAAAACGGGTTGGCACGTTGCCAAGTCGAGTCTTTTTGAAATTGCCGCTGCGAATCTGTGCAGTATTTACGGGGAAATCGAAAGAATTGATTTTTTTTCGCTTGCAACGTTTTTTTTCGTTTTTTCTTTCAAGCTTAAGAAATAAACAATGATTATTAACACTTTATTGATTTCTTGTGATTTTGCTCGCCTACTTCAAATCTCTTTTTTGCAGGAATGTCGGGGGAGGAAAAAGAAAAGATTAAGATTCTTCAAGTGGCGAACATCTCCGTGGTCGCCACCAAGGATCACATCTACAACATGTTCAACTATCTCGGGAAGATTCAAGATATGAAGGTTAGTTCAAGGAATTCCGGTTGATGTTAACAGAAACTTTGCAGGTGTATCCATCGGAAGGTAACATAACATCTAGTACTGTATTGAAAACCGCTTTCATCAAGTTCGACGACGAGAGATGCGCTGAGGTCGGACAACATCTCACCAACACAGTTCTCATCGACCGTGCTATCGTTTGTCTTCCGTACGCACATCGTGAGTTTCTCAAAAAGCAAAAACCAGGCAGTTTCAACAGGCGACGGGGAAAGTTGTTGACTTGTGCAAATTCTTCATTTTGCACATTGAAACAGTGAAATTTAAAAATTGAACGTGCCGGTTATGTGTCGGACAAAACCTGTATTGAATTTGTAAACTGTGCGCCTGCTCGCAACGGAATGGTGATTTATTAATCATTTACGTATCTAAAACTCATTCCTAGCCCAGTTTCCTTAGGGCGATCCGAAAAAGTCACCCTAAAACTCATTCCTAGCCCAGTTTCCTTAGGGTTTGACTAAAGTTATCCTAAAAGTTACCTAGCCCAGTTTCCTTAGGGCGATCCAAAAAAGTCACCCTAAAACTCATTCCTAGCCCAGTTTCCTTAGGGTTTGACTAGAGTTATCCTAAAAGTTACCTAGCCCAGTTTCCTTAGGGTTCCCTGAAAATGTTTAAATTCTAGTGTCCTTAGTTGTCTTTGCTTTGTCCACTTTTTAAACGAAAACTCATCTCTTAACCTTTGTGCTCTGCCAGATCCTGTTTTCCGTTTTCTCCGACCATCGAAAATGACTCCTCGTCACGCCAATCACTGACACGGTCGTCGTCATTGCCGGTTCCGTCTCGTCATGTTGATGCGCCACCATCGCCTCTGTTTTCGATCCTCCTCCAACGTCGGAGCCGCATCTATCCCAGTAGATCCGCATCCATTCCAGTAGAGCCGCATCCATTCCAGTAGAGCCGCATCCATCCCAGCAGAGCCGCATCTATCCCAGTAGAGCCGCATCTATCCCAGTAGAGCCGCATCTATCCCAGTAGAGCCGCATCCATTCCAGTAGAGCCGCATCCATTCCAGTAGAGCCGCATCCATTCCGGTAGAGCCGCATCCAGCAGCGACCATCGACAAGCGACCAGGTGCCCGTAGATTTTGATCCTCCCACACGTCAGGTCCTCGTCTGCAGCAGGCGAAAATTTTAACTGAACTAACCACTGAGCTTTCGCTCCTCCTTTTATACGGATTCCTTATCAGTTGCCCAGATCTTCACGTCCTTGCCACGTCATCGAAGGTCACGTGTAGCAGTTATCAATTTGTGCGTTTTTAAAAATCAGGGGAGAAGAAAAAAATTGATTTGCGCTCCCGTTCATTTCACAAAATAAGGAACACTCTCAAAAATCTCGTACATTGTGCGGTCACACAACCTCATCCTATGAATTTGTGAAGAAAATAATTTTCAGCAAGCATCCCGGATGAGGAAACGTTCTTCAACAGTGGTGGATCTGCGACTGCAGGACAACGTCAACTGCCTCCCCATGTTACCAACAGAACGCAGATTCTCGAAGACGGATCTTCTGTGGTGAGCTATTTCCTACTTTCGTTCAGCAAACGTCTGATGGTAACAGGCGTTACTCGTTGATTTTACAGTTCTACTGGCAACTCCCAAGTTGAAATGACGATTGCAGTAAGGTCCAGCAAGCGTAACCCAGAAAATGACCCAATTTTGTTAGTACTGCCGAATTATCAATTTTCAGTTACAGTTCCCTCTCCTGCTGCGCTTCATTGGATCAGAGCAAATTAGAATCCTTTGAGCAATTTTGATTCTAAATTAACATATTAGCAGCATTTTGAAAAATCAGCGCTCAGTCATAATAATTCTCCAATTTTTCAGTTGATTACAGTCGACCCGACCCTGGAGCAGCTCGGACTTCCCGCGTATCCGCATTTGCCAGCTGACACCGACCTGGCCAAGGTAGAAGAAATCCGAAGAACAGTCTACGTTGGAAATCTGCCGAAAGGAACCGACGGAAATGAGGTTCTCGACATGTTCAACTCATATTTCGGAGAGGTTAGTCTTTATTATCAAAGTTCTAGCGTACAGTAGAGTTCCTTTTTCTCGTAGACTTTCTTTTCATAGTTTTCACACTCCCGTCAGCAGATCTGAGCAAAACCAATAGATTTCCTGGTTCTGTATGCCTACCTGTCTTTGAAACTGAAAATCGTATTGTCGATAAGCCACTTTTCGTACAAAATGAAGCTCATTGCGCCGTAGTAGAGGAAGTTGAACCAGAAAGAGAACCACCAGAGGCTTCTGAGAGTTCCCGTTCCGATCGCCTCGTCGATCGTGTCCATCATCGAACGACTGCCGTGTCGCAGTCCGATGTAAACGAATCTCATCATGTAGACGATCCACGCGAGTGTGCACCCGAACTCCATGTAGTCTTCGCTCTCGTTGGATAGTGGCCTGGGGAAGGCGATTTGAGCCCAACTCTTCAGACCGACAGGAATGAGCTCGAACTCGTCCTGACAGATTGTGCACTGGACATTCGACGTCGCCCGAACCCACTGTTCCAGACATCCGTTGTGCACGTAGGCGACTGTTCCCGAGCAAGAACACGGTCTTATCAGACTGTCGGTTCCCTGAAAAAGTCTTTTAAAATCTTCCTAAAGCACACTTCTCACTGATTCATTGTCAAAACAGATTCTACAGATAAGACTTTTGGTAGAAACGTTCTTCGGCGAACAGATGGTCATCGGCTTCTCAGTCCTGGACGTCAGACCCTCGTTTCTCTCGATAATATTGCACATTATTGCTCCGAGTAGAAAAGAAAATGACGAAATTAGGAAATGAAAACTCTATGAAATTATGATCAATTTGTAGGTAATGTACGTGCGAATGACTTCGGGGCCAGACGGCCTTCCCTGTGCCTACGCCTACGTCGAGTTCTCACAACAGTCATCCGTTGCAATTGCTATTCAGAACGATGGTTACGAATTCAAGGGAAGACCTCTCAAGTGAGTTCACATTGCTGCACACCCCCCACATATTTAGTTCTTGTTTTCAGAATTCAACATTCTCGTGTTGCGATCATCAAGCCACAGGCAAAGACAGACGAGCAGGCTCTCGGAGAAATTGAAGAGGCGATCCGACTTAACAAAAACGCAGACGGTGAGTTGTCGAGACGAGGTTCCCTTCAATCGGAATTTATTCCAGATCGCGATCGTCGCCGTTCCCGTTCACCACGACGCCGCCGTTCTCCATCTCCTCGTCGCCGTTCCAGATCTCCTCGCAATCGTGGTAGTCGTGACCGTCGCGACGATAGAAGAAGAAGTCGTGACAGAGACCGTGATCGCGATACCAGAAAGCGAAGCCGCAGTCGTGACCGAAAACGCAGAAGTCGAAGCCGTGACAAGGATCGTGATACCAGGAAGAGGTCAAGAAGCAGAGACCGCAAGCGTCGTTCGAAGTCCCGCGACAGGAAACGAGATCGGTCCAGGTCCAGGTCGAGAGATCGCAAGAGGGACAAAAAAAGAAGCAGGAGTCGAACTCCGGAGAAGAAACGAGAGAAGGAAGATCGAAAGACGGAGAAAAAAGAGAACGAGCATGAGAGCACCCTGCGCGAGAAGCTGTTGGAAAAGAAAGCTGCTCGTAAGGATTCTTCGGACAGCGAATGGGAAGAGCGACCTGCTTCGAACGGGGAAAAAGCAGTCGAAGCTGGAAACGGCGACCACAAAGTGGCTGAAACCGACTGATTGTTCTGGCCTACAGGCAGCTAAATATGTCATCTTTTTCCTACCCCGTCCTTTAAGACGCGTTCTCTGTAAAACCTGGACTTCCTTTGGCACTAGCGCCGAAAGTATTTCAGATCGAGACTGTACTCGGTCCATACATGTATATGGTTGACCTTTTTCAAAAAACAGTACCAGTTTGGTCCTGTACCGTCCCCCCTGTCCAGGGGGTGTCCAAAACGACTTTTCAGGTGAAAAAATCTAAAAAAATTGAAGTTTGAGCTAACTTCAGGAAAATTTTGGTGGGTGTTTGGGGTACCCAGGGAAGTGTACAAAAAATTTGGTGACTCTCAAAAACCACTAGAAAAATGTTTTTTCTCACTTTTTAACATTCACTTTTTGGTTTTTGAATTTTTTCTCAACATTTTTCAACTCTTCGATATGGATTTTCTTTTTTCAATTTATAGCCCTCCATTCGACGGTCATTTTCATTTTTTGACGACCTCAAAAATGCTTGCCCATCCTGAGTTATGACCGTTTGAAGTTAGAGCACTTTTTGAGAAATGTGTCACCTCGAAAAATAAAATTTTTTATTTGATTTTTTTAAGTATTGAAAATATAAGGGATCGATAGAGAATTCGATGCTGATCATTTTTGCAGTTGATCACTTTTTCGAAAAATCATTCCCTGGCGAGATACAGCCGTTTTCCCGAAGAGCACTTCCAGGCGCGGCGAGACGGCCGGTGGAGGGGTGGGCGACACGCCGCCGGTCGTGCCGAAAACTGCTGTTCACTGTATCGATCATAACTCGGGAAGGAGACACGGGACAAAAAAGTGATCAACTACAAAGTTGTAGAGGAGAAAATTTCCTATCGATTTCACATTTTTTCATTATTCGAAAATCTTTAAAATTGGTTAAGAAAAGATAGCTTGAATGTCAATGTTATTAAATTGAATTTGTAGCTCTTATAAATGAACCAAAATTATGTTTAAAACATGAAATCGATAGGAAATTCTCTCCTCTACAACTTTGTAGTTGATCACTTTTTTGTCCCGTGTCTCCTTCCAGAGTTATGCTCGATACAGTGAACAGCATTTTTTGGCGCGCGCAGCGGCGTGTCGCCCACCCCTCGACCGGCCGTCTCGCCGCGCCTCGAGGTGCTCTTCGGGAAAACGGCTGTATCTCGCCAGGGAATGATTATCTGAAAAAGTGATCAACTGCAAAAATGATTAGCATTGAATTCTCTATCGATCCCTTATATTTTCGATACTTAAAAAAATCAAATAAAAAATTTTATTTTTCGAGGTGACACATTTCTCAAAAAGTGCTCTAACTTCAAATGATCATAACTCAGGATGGGCAAGCATTTTTGAGGTCGTCAAAAAATGAAAATGACCGTTGAATAGAGGGCTATAAATTGAAAAAAGAAAATCCATATCGAAGAGTTGAAAAATTTTGAGAAAAAATTCAAAAACCAAAAAATGAATGTTAAAAAGTGAGAAAAAAACATTTTTCTAGTGGTTTTTGAGAGTCACCAAATTTTTCGTACACTTCCCTGGGTACCCCAAACACCCACCAAAATTTTCCTGAAGTTAGCTCAAACTTGAAATTTTTTAGATTTTTTCACCTGAAAAGTCGTTTTTGACACCCCCTGGACAGGGGGGACGGTACAGGACCAAACTGGTACTGTTTTTTGAAAAAGGTCAACCATATACATGTATGGGCCGAGTATAGTCCCGATCTGAAATACTTTTGGCGTTTGTGCCAAAGCCCTTCACAAAAAGTCCAGGTTTTACAGAGAGCGTCTCTTAATGTTCATTTGTTTTTATTGTTCTCTTATTACACAACCTAAGGTATTGTTTATCGTTTACTCGGTCGCAACTCTTTTCTGTACTACAAAACGACCAGAAAACATTTAAATCCACTGACATGAAACTATTTTATTGTTCACTGATTGTTCTTGCATAACTTTTTTCTTCACTGCGCCTCGTATTTCGTGATGATGCTGCGAATGAGTTGAGGCGGGAAGCGACGACGTTCTCGACTGACGCACGGAGCACAAAACGTGGTTCCAAAGAAGAGGCAGCACGAGTCGGACATGCAGACGGGCTGATTGCACGCGGAGCACGTGGTGCCGAGCACGAAGAAGTCGTCGAGCGTCGGCTTCTTGGCACGGTCTCGGGACGGTGGTTTGAACGGGTCCCGCATGAAGTACATCGGACTGTCGTATCTGCAGAAAGTTCAATGATCTCTGGAGAAGAAGAATGTTGGCGTACTTTCCGTCGACGACATTCAGCTCTCCGAACAGACATTTCTCGGTCATCCGGCACACGTGGCACTCGAATTCGATGAACGGATCGATAAGTTGTTCTTGGTTTGTGACGGACTCCTCCGTCGGCTTCTCGGTTGACGTTGTCGGTTGTTCTGTGCTCATTTTGCTCTGAAAGTGCATATATTGGAAAGGTCGATTTGGAAGGTTACGAAGTGTATCAATACGAGAAACAAATCGGGCATCTGGAAATGTGTCTAGCTCAATCACTGCGCCCTATGATATTTACTTCTGAATCAAAATTCTGATAATTATCTGTTTTGTTCTGAACGAAAACGTGCGTACGGAGCAGTGATGATTCTGGGAATCAAACTGATAAAGTGATAAGATGACGTTGGATAGACGAGTAAGTTGAGGATAAAATGATCGTCTGAGCAGAGCACACGAACAACAAAACACAAATATCAGTGAAGATCTTCATGAAGAATCAATTTGAAACTTGTTCGACAATGTATTCGCACTGGAGCGCACTTGCAGCATGACGAAGTTGGAGGTAACTGTGCAGCGACGAGTGGGTTCCCAGATAATGATGAGCAATGCAATGCAAGTCCGCTCTGCCGAACTGGTTACGGTGGATTTCTTAAAGACGCAAAAATAAACACTAAATTTTAAAAAGTGGGCGTGGCGCCGCTGACAACCGTAACCCGCGGCCGTGGCCTAGGAACCCCCGCTTGAGGTACTCGCCCCATCGCCGTGTCCCAGGCATAGAGCATCTAACGAACAGTGAAATTGTAACTTTGTCAGTTCTCAAAATAGCTCGAGATGATCATTCACTGACCGAAATTTGGAGTTAACTAGTAATTTCGTGAATAATCAAATCACATGATCAATTTTTGATGCGGATTTGTAATTTGAGATGAATCAGACAGACAAATGTCAGAAGCACTTTCACACGACCAATCATCAGATATCGGTCTGAATTAGCCAATCGACACTCCGTTGATGAAACTGGCTACCGTATTCGGTGCGTCCCGCCATCAGAAAAGTCATACGAATGCTTGGTCAACAAATAATTTATTATCCGGGATTTAGTGAAATCACACGGAACAGTTATATATAATGACACTAAATGCGTAAAAAGGACGGTTAGAACGTGGCATCGAAGAATCCAAAGAAGAAAGCAGTCGGGAAGTTACGGCAGATCTGGGAAGTCGTCCGGAAGAGAATCGTAGCTTACTGTGGTGTTGAGCTTCTCGAGGTTCTGGAAACCTTGTTGACACAGGAAAGTACACTCCCACTTACAGTATGTCTTGAGAGTTTCTCGTAGAGAAGACAGAAATCGAGGGATCCAGGAGGAGAGAGACAGCTGAAAAGGATTGGTTCGAAGGATAACCAGGGTTCGGAACTTTACATAGAATCTTCGAGTGTGCAGGCTCCGCAGCACACACATCCGATGCAAGACTCCTGATCCCAACAACGTTTTCCGAATTGGTTCAGTCTTTGAGCTCCGACACGATGGGTGCGGCTGATATGAGGAGGAACCGTCGGGAAAGGAAGCACCTTTTGGGTCAACTCCGCGGTTATGTTGAGCTCTGCGAGCTGTAATAGGAACTGTGAAGGTTCCAAACTCGCTCTAGACTTACCCCATCCACGACAGTGGCATCGGTTCTAATGGCAAGTAGGAGAAGCAGCGGGACGAGCGACGCGAGCATTGTTGCTGATCAGAGTCAATGGGTCAGTGACTTTCCGACGAGACCTTTTTATACATGTCCTCTGACTTGTGTACTTGTGTACTCTGTGAATACCTAATTACAAACCTAGTCGAGAGCGGTCGATCAGCAGCAAATAGTCACTCGGTCAACTATTTTGTAGTGGACGGACGTCAGAGAGCAACGGACGAGACGTGCAGTCGAGGATCTGGAAGGACGGGATGAACGAGAGGAGGAGTCATCGGACGGAAGTGACGAGTTCCAGTCTAGTTTAGTGTGTCTAGTGTACGAGATTCTCGGAATCGAAGTTGAACTGATTAATCATGACTAGACGGGGCAGGATGTAGTAGGATGTTGCTCGAAGGGAAACCGAACGATCAGTCGGAGACTTCACTGAACATCACACTACCAGCATAGCCGCCGAGATAAGAATGGATGTTGTCCGATGAAAAACCCGTGTCCGGGCAGAATGGACACTGGCAGTAGGCCGTAAAGCAGCCGAGAACAGACCACCCGGAACACGGCTTTGTGCACTTTGGCGCTGTGGGGCCTCCCCTTCATGAAGAATTTATGGCGGGGAGCTGCAAAAACGACTGCGCAGTGTTTCACTCAAGGGAATGAAAATGTGAAAAAAACGAGGCTTTTGTGAAGGGAAATCTGCTGAGAAAGACGGGGATAAGCAAGAATACAAGGGTGGGGTGACTAGGAAGCAGACAGATTTACGAGAAGAACTCTGCTCTAGTGGTCGATGGTGCCGGCTGCTGGAAGATTTGGTGAGTTCTAAAAGGCAGTGAGGGGAAATTTCATCTGAAACACTGGTTCGTGAATAATCATTCCCACTTTGTTGAACAGAATGGTGCAGGTTGACAAGTATCGGATCAAATGTTTTCAGGAATACTCGTGTCAACTCAGCCAGAAACAACCAAGTCTCATCGCCTGATTAGATGGCTTTTCCACTTATTGTTTATCACTTTTTTTTGTCAAAACCTTCTCTGAAAATAAATCTGTTTATTCCAACTTCGCCTGACCAGTTGTTATTCTGATAACCGCAAGACACCAATGATTCCCATTACCGCTGGTCAGAACCATCAGATTCGTAGTCGTATAGTTGTTTCGCGAGTACATTCCCGTGTCACTACCGTACCCCTCGAGATGTACTTCTCACGACAAATGTACGCTTTGCTCGCCCGCATCCTCCCCTTATCAACACAGTTTAGCTTCTCGGATGGATTTATTTTATCAGTGATATCTGTCAAATAGGTGCGCGGCTCTCGATTGCAAACATTAGGCGTGTGAACCCAAACACTTCGTGTGGCTCCCGGGGGCACCGCCCGTTCACTCCGAGCCGCCTGGCTCAAGATGCTCCTCATCTCCCAATTTAATCGAAAACGTGTGCATGCACGAACCCGTTTTCGCCAACTACCTTTTCTCTGTGTCTCTCCGTCCCGTGTGGTCTCTGCTAATAGGAATACTTGAAAACCAATTTGGCAATGCAATGTAAACCGCAAAGCGAAGAAGAAAACGAGATGGCGGTGGAGGAGATGACTAGGATCCGCGTGTCTCTCTCGAGATATTAATCCGAGCCGCCCATATCAGTCTGCCGAGTGCAACTCGCTATATGTCTGCTCTTTCCGGCCGGTTTTTGTGTTCGAAAAAAGGATTTCCGCTCAGAGATGAGCAATTGTGCATGACCTCGGTGTGACATCTGAATCCCAGCTGGGTAAATTAACCCAGTTTCACTAGGCTCTGCCCACATTCAAGAATTACGAACTTAGTTCTTAACGATCAGTTTCCCGTCATGATCTACTTCCCAATTAACTTGAAAATCCCAGGTTCCAGTGTCGTCTGTGACCCGGCAAACCATAATAATATCTCTGGGTGCCATCAGTTCCATCCAACTGTTGCCAATTTCCGGCGCCGCCACCAACTCTCGCCACTCCTCGTCGAAGCGTACACAACTCAATTTCTGCCCTGAGAGCTTCAAAACACCGTTTGAGTTGTCCCTCCTCCCACCCATTCATTCCCATTTCCCTCCGATGACGTCTCCTCCCGCACGCCCGCTTCTCCATTCCGTTATCGATATGCAATCCGCCGTGCGTTCCCCCTCCTTCCTGCGTCTCGGCCCTTAATCCCTAGCCTTGGTAACTATAGTGATAAGCCCCCCGGACGCGCGGATGGCTCTCTTTCCTGGAGGAGGAGGGCCTCCCTGTGTCTGCCCGGATGCTGTGCGTGTGATAATTTGTTAACACATCCAGCTGCTGACCTAATCCATTAGCGACGAGAGAGTGCTTTGCTGAGGAGAGGGCGTCTGAGGAAATGTGGCTGCAACTAATCACTTAATCAATGGTAGGTGTCGGCGTCCCGTCCCGTTCTGTCAATTAGCCCAAGCGCTCCGAGTTATTGTACATTCTGGTCTTGACGTCGTCTTCTTCTATTTCTTCTACCCTTCTGAATCCTTTCCATCCAGAGAAGTTATTTCTGATTTCCTTCTAGCAGAAGAATAACTTTCAGAAAGTTTCATTCACTTCTCAAATAGCTCAAATAGATTTTCCATCTTCTCTCAAAAACTTTCAAAGACAATCTATCAAGCATTCTGAAACCCGGGCACAGTTTCGAAGTTACAGAAAATGTTAATGGTGTACCAGAATTACGGGAATTCAGGACCGGTTTCTTAGAAACACAATCAAAAATAACGATTCTTCTGAACATGACAAAATTTGACATGGTTTTCTGATTCTGTCAGACGCGTACAGTTTCAGAATACCTCTTCAGTATGCAAACATTTTCTGTTCAACTTCTTCTCAGTGATCCCATGAAACGGCTCTTTGTGCAATTCTGAACATGAAACGCTCAAGAAGAAGCCCCTACGTGTTCACTTCCACCTTCTTCTTCTTCTTCTTTTTCTGCTTCTTCAGCCACCTGTCACCTCTCGTGATCTTCATTCATAGCTCACCTTGCGCTTCTTCTTCTTCTTCTTCCACTTCCACTTAAAGTTCAGATCATCCTCTCGAAAGGGAAGGAGAGCTCGGCCTGTTTGTATTGCATCAATAATTAATTTGATTCTTTCGCTACACTTCTTCTTCTCTTTCTTCAACCCAGATTCTTCGGGGTTTCGAACACAAACTTCTTCTTCTTCTTCTTTGAATTGTCTTTTTGTACTTCCCAGTCAGCAAAGTCAGAAACATTTCAGAGTATGGCGGCAATTGTACCTAACTCATTTGTCAGAATGTACAGTCTCAAGGTAAGTCGGAACACTTCAGATGGGAATGGAACTCTGTGGGCTATCGGATCCCTCCGGAACATTGTTGATGATCTAGATTTGACTAGGTTTACCTTCCGAAAAAGTTCTAGATGGTGTCCTTTGGAACCATGTTGGGTTTAGGGAATGATACCATTCCCGAGAATGTGAGAACGAATGTTTAGTACAATCTGAAAGAGAGCGGGAAACTTGTGTCACCTCCAAACATAGAAACGAAATGAACAAAAACATAGAGGGGCCCATGACTGTACGTATGTTTTGTGAAGCGGCGACGATGAATCAGGCGTCCACACAGGTCAGTCGTGCTCGTCTTCTTCGCTCCGCGGCGCCTCCTTCTTCTCTCGCCTCTCTGGGTCTGCTCCGTCTGCACTTGGGCCCCGACGGACGCAGGATCGACGTCGAGTTTATTGGCCAGCGACATCTGGTAGTTTCATATTTTTTGAGCGATCCATTCCTCCGTCGAGTGCATCAGAGAGCCGCCGCCTTCCCAGATCCTCTCCATTGCCCTCGGATTTATGGTGTTTATTGTGACACATGTAGCCGGGCGCTGCTGAGAGACTCCGTCTCAGATGTGCGACGTGTCAAAAGAAGGGGCTCAAAATGCCCTTTTGACACTCCACAATACCATCTTCCCGTGTTTGCGACTGCGCGGGAGCCCGCCCGCCGTCCACTGCACACGTCTGCGTCTCCGCCGATTCACACGCTTTATCCCGTTACGATCAGATTTTTGTATTGCTTTCGCAAATAATTGAGACTTTCGGCCGCTCCCGTTCGCGCGCACCGCACCGCCCCAGGAGCCTACTGCGAGAACAAGTAGACATCAACTTCCTTCGTGATTCCTCTCTAAATCTCTCTTCTCTCCTCACTCTCTCTCCTTCTCATTTTAACTTGTTCAGATGATCTAGAAGCAGACGGTCCGTACCGGAGTGTACAGTTAGATTCACTAGATCCACATGACCAAGGTAAGACACGTCAATCCGCACTTTTTTGCTCTCGGAGAAAGTCCGCTCTCATCTCATTTGTGAGTAAAATAAGATACCTTTTTGGGGCGGCAGTCTCTAGGGGCTACTGAAGACTGAAGACGACGCGGCGAGTGGGATTGTGTAGGTTTTGAGACACAGAAGCAGTGGGCAGGAAGTGGAGACGCAGCCACCGAAGAGCTCCGACTAAATTAGTGCACGAACCTTCGGAAACCTCCAGATCTGATAGTCAGACTACTCGGCTTCTCGCTTTCTATTCCCATCAGAACCAGGTCAATAAATGTGTGTGCAACAAGCATAAGTGCACATTATCTCTCGGTTTGAACGATGTCTAGGAAACAAACTTTTGCGTTTCTTGTTCTATAAGTCACATTGTTTTGTGTCATTTCCCTTTCGTTTCCTTTACATGCCACCTTTTTGACAATCTAGAAATATTGGGAGGAATTCAGAAGTTCTCCATCAGAATTCCAGTCATCGGGATAACTTTTGGTGTGAATGTCAAGAGTAAGAAATGTCGAAACACTGCTCTCTTTCTAGCGATAATTAGCATAGTAAGCATAGTTAATGCCTCACACGCGAGGAGGGGAAGATGGGCAATTCCGAGGAGTCAGGTCCCACCGTCGACGCCTCATTTGATTGCTTGCAGCGCGGGCCAGATGATTTGCAATTGTCACTGAGTAACGGCGGAGCAGCGACGGCGACCGCTGGTGGAGCAGCAGCAGCTTACTACGCGAGCGTCATGACGGCCGATTCGGAGCCGAAGAAGGCGAAGCTCGACCCGACGCTCTACTCGCAGTTCTACACACCTGCGATGCACCACGGACTGGCCACTTCGGGAGCGACTGCAGCTGTCGCCGCCGCCGCAGCAGCAGCCTCCAACGCAACTACGGCTCAACTTCTCACTGGTAACCCAATTACTCAGATTCAGGTACGTTTTGATGAGGGTCGTGATCTAGGAAAATGATTGAACTTATTTTCTTCTTGATGTTACTGTTAGAGATTCCAAGCTATTTCAAGTTCTCAAGTTCAACCTTTCACTGACGTTACATCAATTCGTCGCTTTTCAGCAAATTTATAACTTTGAGATCAGAAATTTCGAAATTGAAAATATACTTCGAATAATTATTTTTCTGATCTTTTTAAAATGGGAATTCGTGAACTCTTCTACACTTCTGATTTCAAAAAAGTATGCAAATGTCTCCAGAATTCGTACATGTGAGATCAAGAGAAACGAATTTCCATGCGTTTTGACTCGACCAAACAAACACTCGAAGGCTTAATTTGCAGGGAATTCAGCTTTCAACGCTGCCACAATGCAACACAACGTCGACGGCAAGCACGGCTCCGAGATCCAAGGTTTGTACGGATCCTTCTTTATTCAATCGAATCTTCTTTCAGGTAGTCCACGTGCGGAACATTCCGCCGGACCTAGTCGATGTGGAGCTCATGCAGCTGTGCATTCAATACGGGCCCGTATCCAACTACATGATGCTGAAGGGAAAAAGTCAGGTTTGTGATACCAGTGAGAGCCGTTGCCATGCCATTCGTCCCGTTGCAGGCGTTCGTTGAGTACGAAGACGAGACCAGTGCGTGCGCCTTCGTGGCTGCCATGACGGCTGTTCCGATTCAGGTATGATGTTGTGATAGTTGTCAGCGACTTTTGCTATTAGGTCCAATCAACAAAAAGTAACAGTTTCTTTGTAAATTGAGTATAAATGTTACGAATAATTATCATTCCTCGAAAAGGATTTGATAACAGTCGTCTGAACTTGCTCCTTATCACCATATTCCAGATCCGCGGCCGAACACTCTTCGCTCAGTACAGTACCCATCGAGAGTTGAAATTCGACAAGAACAAGGCGATAAGTGACACAGAGGTGCGTACTAGACAAGAAACGAAAGCCGCGTGGGCGGATAGGTCACAAATGTGGGAAACAAGTACGGAAACCCGAGCGAATCCCGGAGCGCGCTTCATCTTTCGCTTTCCAAATACTGCTTGAGATTCTTCGCCCTTTAAAGTTGACCGTTCCTGACACGAATTCCACAAAAAACGTCCTCTCGACGCTGCTCCTAAACGAGAAGCTCATCCATAATTCAGAATTTATTTGTGTGGTTCCGAGTGGGTTCTTCGACCCGAACCCTGCTGCAGAATGTGCCTGTTTCTATTTCATGTGTCACATCCATTCGCAATATTGCTCCATTTCATCCGGCCGGTTTGCTCCATTTCAGTGTGTGCATGTGTCAAGAGGACGCAGGGACGCATCTGCTTATAATCACTCGGGTCGCCGATGCATCTTGCCCTTCCTTCCGTTTCCAGCCCCCTTTCCCCGGATACCCTCCCCCAACAAGACACTATTTCCGCGGCTATTCCTATTCCCTATTTCTATTTCGTCTCGTTCGTTCGCACCGCGTTTTATAAAATTGGCTGCTTGTGCCCGGCAAAACGACGGCTGTGTGCCGCTCTCGTGCGCTTCTCGGGAATGGAGAATTGAAACACGGAATTAATTCCATTAGGTGCAGTCGAGTACTGAGACGAAGATTCGAGAGGAATCGGAAACATCGCAGAGATTATGCAAAACAGACATTGTCATCGAGGATTTCACATTACACACACACACATTGTTTTCCGGGCCTGTTGGTTCTGGACATCAGGACCACAAGCATTCTATCTAGTTGCAGACGTGTCTGGAATTTGAACTATTCGGACATTCTTCTGAAGATCTCACCTTTTTTTGGAAGGTTCTCTTTGGATCGGTTTCTCCTCTTAGAGACTGATAAGGCTCAGCTTCATAAAACTTTTGAAAGTCGGCAACATCAGAAGATCCTCTGATGATACTTCCCTTTGTCACCAACCATTCCATTGGTCTGCAAGGTTCCCGGTGCGATAAAACACACAATAAAAAGTTATGGTTCGTATCGGTCATGTTCCGCAAAAGCACTCCGTCCGTCGGGATGCTTCTCTCTCAGCTCATTCGCATCCAGTGTCCTTTACGTCAGTTCCATATCTTCGGTGGTCCCATATTGAAAGAAAGCACTGCCATGCTCAAGCTGAGCCCATCGTCCTAATTACAAATTCGACAAATAGCCGTGCCGAAATATGGTGGGCGCTCTCCCTGCTCGTCTTTCCATTCCTGAATGTGGTCACTGGCACCCCTAAGCCAATATTCGTGGAGCCGTCGTCTGTCCTCTTCTTTCGTCTTCTTCACTCTGCATTCCGTCACACATTAATTAAAGGATTTTTGAAATGCTACTCACGGAGCGCCCCGGCGAATATTTGTCTCGTCGCGGTGGCCCCCGAGCGACTATACACTCATTAGGCAACCTAGGCAACCTGATTACCCCCTACACGAACACCTGTCTGCGCCAACGTAATTTAATTCTTCGTTCTCGACGTCTAGAGTTCGGGGGCTGACACGCGATCTGTGATCCTTCGGCTAAGGTAAACGCGCTCCATGGCTTCACCAAACTCCGCCAATTCTATAAAAACTGTTGTAAACTTTCAGCTGTTTTCTGTTCCAGGCACTCAAATTGTAGAACAAGGAAATCTGAAAATGCATTCAACCTAGGTATTTGCCCAGACCAGAAGGTAACTTAGATTCTCAGCTTCCGTTCGTTCCCAGATTCAGATGCCATATTATTCAGAAGCGCTCTTTGTTGATTTCCCGATATATGCTCCCAGATCATTGTTTTCGTGGCGTTTCCGCCCGCCGCATACTTTAATTGCGAGCCACCGCTGGTAATTACCACTCTGGGGAGGAGCCACAGTAATCGACTCTGGGTAAAGTAAACAATCTGTCGGCTCGTCGCCCTATATCTTCTCTTCTCTTATGATGGCTCCATCCGTCCTGAAAAAGAAGTCGTGTCTTCTCTTCCTCCTTCTCACAAATAAGCTTCATCTTCGAAGAGAGAGCAGCTCGCGCTTCGTTAATTATTCGCTTTCTTTTATATGTGTATGTGTGTACATACATGCTGTGTATATTAGAGGAAGATGAGTCGAGATCCTCCATACTTCATGACGGATTCCCATTCAATATGATTCTGATGCACTTTCATCCGAAGAGACTCAACCGTGACATCTCTCCGCCTTCGTGTCCCTTCCCCAGTTGACATGAGTTCTGAGACCACCTGAACTTTTCCAACGGCTTCTAGACACATCTCGATCAAATCATCTGGAAACCAAGGTTTTCTGCATTAGCCCCTCTTAGTGAGCCATTTCCGTTCTGATATATCCAAAATCGGAAATCCGAAACACTCTTCTTCTGCCTCTGCTTCGAATCTTCTTCTGCTTCTTCCCCTCCTCCTCCAGTTTTCAATTCGTCTTCCACTTCATTAGTCAAGCCTAAACTGGCCCTTCTCCTCAAAAACAACTCGTTTCGAAATTTGAATAAGTGCTCGAATTGTCTCGTCTCCTCTTCATTTCTATCCATGGATATCCATAATTCTGGCGACCCAATTACTCGAATTCTCCTCGTGCCTGGCATTTCAATTCGCACATTTACAATTTTATATGCCGTGCCGGTTCCCCTGACTCAGATCCCTCGAGGTCTCCGGCTCTCAGCTATTTGCGGAATTGCCCCGGCACGCGGTGCAGCTGGACACCGATTCTTCGAGTTTCAGCTGTTCATCACCTCTGTCGACCGCCATCTCCTCCTTCCCTTTTCCGCTAATTTCACGCTTTCGTGCATTCATACGGTCGCCGTCTCTTCAATTAACACACTTTCTCGGTTTTTTTGCCGCAAAGATCGGGTCGAAAGGACAGTTACATTCACATTCACAGTGATAAATTTCTGGGTCAGTCGACGGCAAAGTCGGTCTTTTTGCCGTGTTCCTCGCTCTCGAATCCTCACAATGACCAGTCGTCCCCCGGGGATAAATTACAGTCCAGAGGACAAAACAAAAAAGTTTCCGTGGCGGACATAGGACACTGGGTGGCCGGATTAACGGAAAGCGAGGGCAACCGACCCAGTAACGGTTTCATCCGCTTTCCACGCATCCGTGCGCTTCTCCACCATCCCTCTCGGTCCGGACTGCATGCATCGCCAAAATAATAGTATCATATTTACCGTAGGCGTCGTGCCCAGAGCAGCCTCACCCCATCTCTCAATATTTCTCGGTTGCGTCCAATTGCTAATTAATATAAATTGAGCCCCGAGGCTACGAGCCGCTATATGAGCTGCTCTCGTGAGCAGCACCCGCCCCTTTTTGTCCGTCTTCACACCCCTTCGTCTTCTTCTTTCGGATAAAAGCGAAATTAACCCGGAGAAGAAGACGAAATGTCAACACCGGCGACAGCATGCGGTCCCCTGGCTCTGCGGCTCACGGAGCTGCACCTGCCCTTCAGAGCACCTTTCTCTATTTTGCACTAGGTTATCATTAACAGCTCTAGTTGCTATACGAATTGAGTTGCCATGGTACTGCGGCGCTTCCGTTTCAATACTACAGCTTGGAAGGAAATTAGTCGTGTTAGTTACGTCTAGAGCTTATTACTTCTAGAAGATCCCGCATGTGTGACTATTATTATTGTCAGGTATGCTGTTTTTGTTTTTGGATTGTTGACGAGTGTATGGCATCGGGAAAAAACTTAACAAATTGTAGGCCTAGGTCTGGTATCAATAAAAACGAACGGTGACTAAAACAAAATTCAACTCAAGAAAAGTCAGCAACTGAAAGGGAAGGTCCTAAGTGCGCGAAGTTCAAGTTAGAAAATGTTAATCCTACTGTAGAAGGCAGTAATCCAATTAGCTTCGAAAGTCTGTTTCGTGTCCCTCTACATCTGATAATCCACCTGTTGTCGTCCGCCCGTTGCCGTCATCATCATCCGACTATCCCTTCTATTTCATACAGTGCAAACACGTGTTACACACTCAACTGTGAAAGCCCTCCTTCTCGGCTCTCTTTCTTCTTCTCTCCATCGGCGCAATTTATATTTTATCATCGTTCCCTCCCCGCGCCGCGCCCCCGCTTCCCCTCTCCCCCTTCCAACCATCACTTCCATTTCTCAATAGCCTATCGATTGTATCCGACCGGACCTGTGCATGGCTTCTTCTTCTTCCTCTTCTCTGAATCGCAAACGACGCGACGTTCCTTCGAACAATGACAACTACAGTACGACGAAGCGACTGGCGTTTTGCGAGCCGCAGTTGGCGACGGGTGCGTCTCATCACGTGCTTCTAGCCACGCCACTGCCGCCACAACCTCCTCCGTCGAAGCAACGAAGAATGGCGGCTCCGCAGGTGCTCACCTCGGATCACCTCTACCACCAACACGACGCCACAGCCGTCTTCCGTGCCAATAATGACGTGGCATCTGCCAGAAGCGCAGCAAAAGCAAGTTATATTCCCGGGTGACTCATCGGGTTTCCGTCGCTCTATGTAGTTTAGTTAGTTCTGAGAAAACAGGTGAACTGCTCGGGCAAGCAATTACAACAAACTTAAATAGACTGAAGCAGAATACCTTCTATGATGTTTGGTTTCAGAGCGTCACGAATGGTTCGGTGTCGAACTTCGAAGTGGGCACCCAGCAGTCGCCGAATAGCGTGCTCCGGACCATCATAGAGAACATGGTGTTCCCAGTGAGTCTCGAGGTTCTCCATCAATTATTCACTCGATTCGGAAAAGTGCTCCGCATAATCACTTTCAACAAAAATAGTAAGCGTCGCGCGTCCCACGGCCCAAACAGTTTTCTCATTCCAGACACTTTCCAAGCACTTGTACAGATGAGTGAGGCGAACTCGGCACAGCAGGCGAAGCTGGGACTCGAGAATCAGAACGTGTACAACGGATGCTGCACACTTCGCATCGACTACAGTAAGCTGAGCACGTTGAACGTGAAGTACAACAACGACAAGTCACGTGACTACACAAATCCGAACTTGCCTGCCGGCGAGATGACTCTGGAACAGTCCCTTGCCATCGGAAGTGAGCAGATTCAACAGGAACACGTGTAAACTCTCTGTTTCCAGCTATCCCGGGGCTCCAAAACTTGATCCCTACGAACCCGTACAACTTCGCATTCGGTGCCAACCCCGCTACAACCTTCCTGACCACTCATCTCGCCTCTTCCGCTGCAGCCGCTGCTACTGGTCAGTTTCCTTTTCAGAGCTAATCGAGTAATGCTCAAGTGGGGAGTTTCAGACACGAATGCCGCCGCTCTCGCCCCGTACCTTCCAGCTCTCGGTCTGACTTCTTCCAATCTGACTCCATCTCTGCCTTCAATGCGCCTGCATCCGATGCTCAACCTGACTCCAGTTATATTGGTGTCCAACCTTCACGAGATGGTACTTACCGGGTCAACATACAGTAATCTAGGGCTCTCCGGGTCGAACACACACGCCTTCTTCCTCTCGCATCCCCCTTCGGCATGCTTGATTTCTAGTCGCTCTCCTACTACTAAACAGTCTGCTCTTTGGTTCATGCGTACCTGTCTCTTTTGGATTCTCTCCAATCTATCGCCCAATTCAGTCACTACTACTACCACTACTACTAGCACCTGAAATCACCTGTTTACTACTATTCCTCTCTTTTCTAATCTATCCTATTTTATTTCAGAAAGTCACCACGGATGCCCTCTTCACCCTTTTTGGTATGTTTCTTTTCTCTCTCTCCCCCTATTCGGTCTATCGATGATTTCTCTCTCCGATTTTGGTTGCTATTACACGTCGCTTTTATACCTTTTTCTCTTTAAAACTTTCAAACGTAGTTGACTGAAACAACCACTGCCAACGCACACGAGACTCATTTATCGTAGAAAAGGGGCACATTTCAAATGGCAAAGAGATGTTATCGTATCGTTGCAGGGGTCTACGGAGATGTGATGCGGGTCAAGATCCTGTACAACAAGAAGGACAACGCTCTGATCCAGTACTCGGAGCCGCAGCAGGCACAGCTCGGTGAGTAGCTTTCGGGAAGAGCTCAGGTTGCAACAACGTGTTATTCCAGCACTGACACACCTTGACAAGGTCAAATGGCATGACAGAATGATCCGTGTGGCTCCGTCGAAGCACACGAATGTTCAGATGCCCAAGGAGGGACAACCGGATGCCGGTCTCACTCGTGACTACGCCCACTCCACTCTGCACCGCTTCAAGAAGCCAGGATCCAAGAACTACCTGAACATCTACCCTCCGTGTGCCACCCTGCATCTCTCCAACATCCCTACTAGTATTGGAGAGGAGAAACTGAAGGAGATGTTCGCAGAGGCTGGATACGCAGTCAAGGCATTCAAGTTCTTCCCGTAAGCAACCATAAAACTTCTAGATCCGTCCAACTTTCTATGAGTTCAGAAAAGACCACAAAATGGCTCTCTGTCAGCTCGAGGACATCGAGACCGCCATCGACGCTCTCATCAAAATGCACAATCACAAACTTGCCGAGAATGCTCACCTGCGTGTCTCGTTCTCCAAGTCCGGCATCTAGTCCCGTCCTGTCCAAGTTCTCCCGAGATCCGGTTCCCACTCCATTCCCCGTCTTCTTCCGTTCCCCCACACCATCCAGTGTATCCCAACATCTTTTTCATAGTTTTTTCAAAAAATTATGTGCACTCTTCCCAAGAAGAAACATATCCTCCGGATGTATAGAGCCCCCCTTCCCCCATTCTTTTCCTCCAATTTTCCGTCCCTCCCGATCGCTTTAAATTCCATTTCCACAACAAGAATCGCTATTTTTTCCCTCGTAAATCTACCCTTCCCACCTAATAATCAATGTTTTTTCCGCTCTTTTTGTAATGATTCTGTGATATTTATTAATCCATTTATCATAGTTTTACACATTTTTCCACTTTTCATTCACTCATTCACACAAATTTTGTATTGGACGCATAATCGAATAAATTAACGAATTGAGGATGTTCACGCGGACGGTTGGTTCTGTTCGAGAGAAAGTTTGTTCCGTAGGTGGCGGACCCGTGATTTGACAATGTCCCAGTCGAAGTAGCAGCCGGTGAGGGTGCGAGACTTGCCCGGGGCGTTCCGGAATGCGTCACGTGTGTGCAGAAGGCGTTGGTTGGCCCAGAGAACCGTGTCGCCGTCTTCGAGACGGAACTTTAGCACGTTCCGAGGCTGGTAGCAGTAGTCGGTGAACACTTTCATGGCTCTGGAATAAAAGTCTGAGAATCCGATAAAGGGGATCTTCCTCACCTGTAGACATCCTGTACTTTGCTCGGCTCACAGTCATAAAACCAGCTCCTCATGGCATTTCCGAACTGTATCTTGTTCACTTTTCCGTCGTCGTTCAGCCGAATCACTTTGTGTCGGGCACACATGTCGTAGTCGAATCTCACCGTCTTGCCGTCGATCTCATGCACGTCATAGCCCTCCTCGATGTACTCCATTGAATGAGTCGTGAGAATCCGGAACACTTCGAGCTTCTCTTTTTGCAACTGCAAAATGAACTTTGTTCCTTTTTGCCTCCATGATCCCTTACCTGTTCAGCAACGTGGAATCCGTCGACAAATAGACTATTGCCGCCTTCTTCGGCGCTTTGTAGCATGTGAAGCATTTGGAGCTGAAAGACAATTTGATCAGCTGAGAACTACGATTCCCTCTAGACAAGGAGTGTTCTCGAAACCAGAAGTTCTTGGAACGACAAATATTACTTCTAGACTCACCTGTGGTGGATGGGACAAGGAAGGGAAGTCGGTGTGAAACGGAAGTCCTCCATTTGAAGCATACGCCATGTTTGAAGCATCTGACTTGGTGCTCACTTCGAACACATTCCTGAAATTCTCTGATTCGCTCTTAATTCGATCCCTTCTCTCACCCGAAATGCGTCCTCTTTATCATTCCGATCCTCTCTCCGATCGCCTCGACGGCTCCCCGTTCCCCTGTCGGAGCACCTTTCAGAACAGCGATTCCGTCGATGCAGACCGCTTCCAGGAAGTCATGCATCACTCTGTCGTTCTTCAGGAACTCTTCGTGGCTGAATCTTTTCAGCCTTGCCTCAATTTCCTCTTTTCCCCAGGTCTCCTCCGGAAACAAGTACACCTTCCTCCTCCGTTTGCGTGCTTCTTGATCTGATGGGTTCCGGATCTGCAGCCAGTTCGAGGGGAACGTGCTCAGCAGTCCCGACTCCCATTCGATCTTCAACGAGTCGGAGCCCTCATCAATCCAGACCTTTTTCGATTTCTGTTCCACGTCGAACTCGAACATTGTCAAGTTTCGGGCTGTCATTGCCGGGCTGATGGTGTACGTGTCCGGGTCGGGAGATGTGTCCCTCAGCCAGATGAGCGGAAACTCGCCTGTTTTGCCTGGAAAAAGCTTCCTTCTAGACACTTCATGCAATTCGAGATTTGCGTCTTCCTCTGAAATGCAAAGCGAAGCAAAACGGGAGAGAAATGTGTCCAAACTACGGGCGCTTCTCCACAAAAACTGATGAATAATACAACGAATCTATGGGAAAAATGGGGCAATTTGTTTTGAGATGAAAAGAATTTTAATCGTATTGCCACACATTATTTTATTGATTTTCGGTCCCTACAGGTTCAGAAGGCCCTTCGGTGAACTACTTACCGTCAGTCCATTTCACATTCACAATCCGGTCCGAGTTGGGTCCCGTGACGGATGAAAGTTTGCTGGCGTGACGTAGATTCCTGAACACGGGGTACATCAAGAATGAAACAGTGGAAAAGTAAATCCCACCTAATTACAAGAGCAGAGAGCATCGCAAGACACTAACGAGAAGAATGCAGAACGTGCGAATAGAGACACATCAACCAGCGGTTTGTTATCGCAACGAGGGAATCGGAGACGCAGAGACGACGCGCGGTCATTCCGCTTGCGGACTTTGCCCCCGTACCTTGTCCCCGGTGGGACCCTATCTTCAGAGTTCCTTCATTTCCTTCCACGGATGATGATTTCTTCGCCACGCGACACAGAACACTCCGCGGTCCGGCGCCTTCTTCTTCGTCCCCTCACTCCCATAAGCCCCGCCCCTTTTTATTTTGTGCCCACGGCTCTTCGCTTAGTCAGACTCTTCCTCGGCCTCCGCTCTTTCTCATGATTCTCAGACAAATGTCATCGTTATTTCTGAAAATCCCGATATTGTACAGTTGTGTGTTATTTCTGCTGATCCGATTATCAGAGGGGCAAGCCGATTTTTGGACTTCTGATGAGAATGCGACGCAGATCGAAGAAGACTTTCGGATTGACGATGTCACGAAGATTCTGAAAAGACTCGGAAACTATAATAGAAATGCTTATCCACTTCTAGACGAAGGTACGTTCCATTTTTGAAACTTTTCGAAGCAAATCACCTTGTCTTCCACGCCTCCCAAAGTTGCCACGCGATGGAGCTTTGCTTCAAACGCTTTGTAAAACTTCCTTTCAATCGAAAAAGTTCTAGGAATAGTAATTTCCTCGAAGCGCTTGACCAAAAAGTAGTTCCCCCTAGTCATGAGTCGTAACATATATCCTACGGTCATATGAATCAACCTTCTTCTTGCCTCCTGACAGCCTCTGTTCCACGTCTCATTTAATTAAGAGGCTTCTTCCCCCCGAAGACAAGCCTCTTCTTGTTCATAACTAAATTTTATTATCTCGTAAAAAGTTTTATTCCCCTCTTGCCGGCATCCATCAACAGGCTGAAACGCGAAAGTGCACGCATTGTCCGTCTGCTCGTGGCGGCTTCTTCCAGCAGCAGCAGTCACAATTCCCCCGTCTCCTTGCTTCATGCCATCAGTCAGACCGCGCATATCCATCAAATCCCCTGCCCTCTTCTCGAAAATGAAACTGTCCGCGGAGTGGATTTCTTGAATAGAGCCTCGCCTCTGCGGACGCCTCGAAGACATAACAAGAAAAAACGAGTTTGGCGCAGAGAGTGTGTGTGCTTGGATGGGTTCGTTACTTGGTGTTGTGTCGGGAAGGAAGAACAAAAAAGAACATAACACGAAAGGAGGTCCGGGATACGGCTCACTAATTCTGTGAATTCTGGCGGTGACGTGGAAGTCTTTACTTGCAGATCAGCCGACATACGTGGACATTCAGATGTACATCGAGGGCATGTCCTCCTTCCACGCACAGTCAATGGTGAGTCCAGAAGTCCGCGAGTGTTTCCGTTAGTCGCAGAGCAAGTCAAACCTGATTGAAAAGTGAAAATTGGGCAGACAATTAGACATGGGCAGGCATGCGGGCCGACGGCGCGTGCTTCGAATTCCGAATTCACAAGAAGACGTCGTGCTGCTTCTTTCGCCCGCCTTCTCCTTTTCGTTCCCGGATTCAATTTGACAGCCCGGGTGGCCGTGTGTGATTAGTATGAAGAAGTGGTATCTGCGGCTCCGAGACTAACTGTGGCCTGGTTCTTTTATTCCCCAAAGATTTTGAACAATGTCGTTTTTGGGAGGAGCAGTTGGGAAGACGAGAGGAGGCGGAAGAGTGTGGAAGAGAGAGTTGTTTCGAATATGACTTGAGGAGTTATTTCGAGAGGAAACCAAAGTGTCTGCCGAGAACAAAAAAATCGCGCGACGACGACGACCAAAAGAAGAAGAAGCACAAGTTGGCCAGCCAACTCTTTTTTCACAATTTGACACTTTTCGAGGAGGTCCGGACACTGATTCTTTTGGCAGCAAAGCAGCAGCTTTCAATGGAATTCATTGCCAACAACACAGCATTCTTTCGAGGGGATACAGCAATCCGTCCAAACTTTTTCGCGAATGAATTCGCCTTTGCGCTCCACTGATAATCGCGGTTTGAGGTCAACTCAAAAATGCCGGGGAAGTACGAAGAGCATGTGCTCGTTGCAGCAAACCGAATTAAAGACACATGTTGTTCTTTTCTCGCTTGGCCACCATTCAGTAAATAGCCGTCTTGTTTATATCCGATGAGGGGTTATCTGATGAGAAATGAAACGAAGTGAGCAGAAAACACGATCTGGAAATGTGCGAATCGTAGCTAGCGGGACTACCAAGTGGATATACTTCTAGTTTCGAATCCAGGTCATTTCCAGCTCTCGTTCTGCAACCCCAATATAGCTTTTCGAACCTTGTAGACATAATGTTTGTAGCTTTCCTGGTTTTCGGTACTTGCTGCACCCAAATTTGCTCACTTGAGCTGTTCAGAATAGTCGTCGACACCTCTTTCCTTGTTCTATTGAACCTGGTTAGTGCTCAAACTTCAAAAAACTGGCTGGTTGACGCCGTCGGGTCCACGATTAGGTTGTGCCTTCAGAAGACTAAGACGTCGATGATTTATTCACAAGAGGCACTTGCTCGTGACACACACGCAATACCGGTGGATTGCTCGCCAAACAATTAGTTATTAGTATATGTACGCTTTGTGATGGATTGGAATTTCCAGCGAAACTGCGAATATTTGAGTTTTTTGTCTTCGGGAAAGAAACAAATTGGAATTTGGCAACGTGCTTTTTAATTTCCGGGTTCACCGGGACTTGAACTGAACATGTGGATAGGTCCGGATATGAATGAAATTCGAGCCCTTGTCCCCGGCCTCCCAGAGCATAATCTTCAATCTTCATCCGATCTGCAATGAAAAAATGACTTCAGGACTTCCAAGTGGACATTTACTTCCAAGAGAAGTGGATCGACCATCGGCTCCAACACAATAACACGAAAAGGATTCTAGTGAAGGACCCGAAGCTGTTCGGGTTACTGTGGCACCCGGACCTCTACTTTGCGAATGCCCGAACAGCCAACTTCCATGACGTCACTCAACCGAATTTTCTGGTCTGGATTTACCCGAACGGAACTGTTTGGTACGACTGCAGGTAGAATTCGGGAAGAAGAACACTCTAGAAGATTTCGCATTGTTCCAGAATCTCTTTGACAGTTTTATGCATGCAAGACTTGGCGAGGTATCCGTTGGACTCTCAGAACTGCGGACTTCGGATTCTTAGCTGTAAGACCAGCTTCTAATCCATTATTCACTATTCCCCTGTCTCATTTTCAGACGCTTATGACGAAGAACAGTTGATAATTCGTTGGAATGGAGGCAATCCGGTAGAAGTGAACAGGGGCATCCGGATGCCCGACATGCACTTGAAACATATCAAGTTCTACACGAAAAGTGATAAGTATGCGACGGGAGTCTGGTCTTCGGCCGTGGCGGAGTTCCATGTGGACAGGGAGATCACCCATCACATCATCCAGTCATACATTCCAACTTCACTGATTGTCATTATCAGCTGGTTCAGCTTCTGGCTCGACGTGGAAGCGGTGCCTGGAAGAGTTTCTCTTTCGATCACTACCCTTCTGACACTGGCAACACAGTCGAGTGCAGCGAGAATGGCACTGCCGCAGGTGAGAACTCCGTGTTAGAGCTGACTGATTCGAAATGCTTGCAGGCTTCTGACGTGAAGGCGATCGACGTGTGGATGGGTACGTGCATGGCCTTCGTGTTCTCTGCGATGATTGAGTTCACCGTGGTCAACTATTGTATCCGTCGCAAGGTGCGAGCAAAGCCGAAACCGCGAGGACTCTCCGAGCAAGTGCATGACCTCGTCACGCAGTACAAAGAGAAGAAGGACAAGGTGAGGACGCGTCGAGTTGTTCCGTGAATCCCTGAATATTCCAGTTCTCCAACGGAAACTGCGAGATCAGCTACGAGTTGTCTCTGCAGCCGAACGAAGACAATGCGACTCTCCAGAGGAACTTCGAGAAGAAAGAAGTGCGCGAGATGAACCAGGCACCACTCTTCGTCCGCCGTTCTCTGCTGCCTACTTCGAAACGGAAAACCATTGAGGAAAGGTTCGGAATGAGTAATTGCTTCGGGTCCTCGGGGACTAACCTCCGGATTTTCAGAATAAACAGAGTGGAGGAGAACCGCAAGTACGCACAGCGCATCGACCGCTACAGCAGGGCGCTGTTTCCTCTCGCCTTCATCCTCTTCAACGTCTTCTACTGGATCTACTACTTGAAGTACGCCGGCAGCAACTCGCCCGAACTCTTGCTTTGAAGCTTTGTTAGCCACGATTTCCCCCACTTGTTTGTACACTTTCTGTTGTTGTTTTATTTTAACTTGATTGGGTCACTTCTTTTTCTTCCGGTAACCCACACATATTTCAATAACTCTTTTTATCAAATTATTAGACATGAACGTAAACAACAAGTTGAATCAACAAAGAAAACAAAAAACAACTATTCTGTATCTACTTTCCAGAATAACCCTGAGCAATTCCGCTGCGACCTTCGACGAGCTCGGTGCCGTCTTCGGTCTTGGTGACACTGTCGTCGAGACCTTTCCAAGTTCTGTCGTTGCAATATCCCGGATTATAGATTACGACAGTCTTCGGTCCGCCGGCCGTTTCCTCCTCGTCTTTGGTCTGCACACGCACCTTTCCAGAGATCAAACTGAAGTCTCCGGCGTCGTCCTCGGGCACTTCCGTTGCAATTTTGTCTGAAATTTTGAAGTTTAGTCGGGCGGAAAAAAGTCGACGTGCACCTTCAAGGAACGCAGCAAACTCGGCCGACCATCCAAAATCTGCCGCCCACGTTTTTGCAGGATTCAAGGCAATCTGGAAACAGAAATGCGACATTGAAAAGGGAATCGACCATACCTCAGCTTCGAAAAATGAAAGCACTGGTCGGAAGTAATCTGAAGAATCGAGAAGAACACCGAATGGACAGGAGAGCAGCACGAAAACATCGATGTCAGTGGAGAAGTTGGAGAGCTTCGGAACATTGATCTAAAAAATGTATGGATGCATTCTGAATCATCAGAAGACACACCTTTCCCACGGAGATAACATAGATCTTCTTGCCGGCTTGCTTGCACAGCTCGCGCATGCGTTTCACCGCCTCGCGATGCTTATCGACTCCGACGCTGCCCACGACCAGTCCGACCGTGTCCGCATCCTTAAGTTTCTCCACCAGAAAAAGTCGTTTGCGCAGGAGACGAGACGATCGAGTGCTGAAAAAGGGCACATTAGCGATGAGATTTCGCAGATTGTTTCTGTTATAAAATGAGGAAGAACTCTGGCATTTCATCGGATTCGCAACAATGGAATCTCGCTTCATCACTTATTTCGGTTCGGCAGTCAGTGCTTCTGTTCTGTTCACTACTCTATTTGTTTGCTGGAACATTTCAGAAGACTTGAATAGTTTGCAAGACCTTTCCACTAGAAACATGCACGACTTCAAGGTAAACGTGTGACCGTAGTGACCTTTAGCGTCAATCTTCTTTTAGGTGATCACCGATCAAGTGTGGGACAAGATGATGTTCAAACAATCAACTACAGTACCATTACCGAATATTCTGTTTGGAAGACATAAGAGATCCGGAGACAAGTGCAACTGCTCCCAAGAGCCATCTGACTGTCCGGCAGGACCTGCAGGACCACAAGGAGAAAAAGGAAACGACGGAGTGGATGGAGTTGACGGAGTTCCAGGTGTGCCCGGAGAGTTCGGAGGGGTTGGAATGGAGCAGCCATCTGATGGAACATGCATCAAATGCCCAGCTGGACCACGTGGACCACCAGGACCATCGGGAGAAGAAGGACCAGCTGGAGATGCTGGAGAGGATGGAGAACCAGGTACTCCAGGAAATGATGGAACTGATGGAACACCAGGAAAGGCCGGAGCACCAGGAAACAAGGGACCACAGGGACCTCCAGGAACTCCAGGAAGACCAGGTCAGCCAGGAAGAAAGGCTGTTGGGGAGCCGGGACCAAAGGGACCGCCAGGACCCCCAGGAACTGACGGAAGACGTGGAGATGATGGATCCGATGGGGACGATGGAGCAGATGGACAGCCGGGAGACGACGGAGAAGCTGGGAAGGACGGAACTCCAGGAGAACCAGGACCTCAAGGAGAACAGGGAACTGAAGGACAACCGGGAACCGACGGGGCTTACTGTCCTTGCCCGGCCAGAAGTATTTCCAAGGTCGCTATTCAGTGATTTTTTTGTTTTTCTGATGATGATATTAATGAAAAAGTGATTGGAATTCTATCCATTAGTTTTTATCAAGGTCGCAAAAAAGGAGACCACTGAAACGAATTTACTGATGAATGCGAACTTCAAACAATACCGTCAGGAACATTACAACCTCTGAAGTTACTACGGAACTGTCTGCGTCTTTCAGTTTATTACTATGTTTGCACCGCGATTGATGAACAGCCGCCGTTTTTGATCATCTGGTATTACAACCGAAAACTTCTCACGCAGCTGCAACGGTAGATTCTCGGCAGTGTCGAGAGCGGTATAAAAGGACAGCGACTGATGGGAAAAGGTATCTTGGCTTCGTCTCAAAGATGACCGGAACAACCTGCCTTGGCGTCGTCGCTGGACTCTCGGGACTTGTCGTCTTTGGAGCTCTGTTTTCCGTCGCTCACATCTACAACGACATCAACTCCTTCGTCGACAATGCTCACAGAGAGCTCGGAGACTTCAAGGTAAGATATGTGTGCCTGAGGAAGGGAAACATATTTATGTTTAGGGATTCGCCAATGACGCGTGGAACTCGATGGTGAACCACGATGACTCCGCCCGTATTGCCCGTAGCGTGTTTGGACGTCGCCAGAAGAAGCAATCCCAGTGCAACTGCGGACCACAAGCCTCGAACTGCCCAGCTGGACCACCAGGACCACCAGGAGCTCCAGGAGACAGAGGACTTGACGGACAGCCAGGACAAGCTGGAAACCCAGGACAGCCAGGAGTTGCTGGACCAAGAAGCCACGAGCAGCAAGAGTGCATCACCTGCCCAGCCGGAGCTCCAGGACCAGCCGGAGCCCCAGGAGCCCCAGGACCAAAGGGACCAGACGGACAAGCCGGACACCCAGGACAGGGAGGAAGCCAGGGACCACCAGGACCACCAGGACCAGCTGGAGACGCCGGAGCCCCAGGACGCGCCGGAGCCCCAGGAAACCCAGGACAAGCCGGAAGAGGAGGACAGCGTGGACGTGGACTTCCAGGACCAGCTGGAGCCCCAGGACCACAGGGACCACCAGGAGCCGCTGGACAGCCAGGACAATCTGGAGGACAGGGACAACAGGGACCAGCTGGACAACCAGGACCAGACGGACAGCCAGGACAACCAGGACAAGACGGACAAGCTGGATCCCCAGGAAACGACGGAGCTCCAGGATCTGATGCCGCTTACTGCCCATGCCCATCCCGCAGCGGAGCTTCTTCTGCTGTTGAGAGCGGAGCTGCCGAGCAGGGATACCGTCACCGCGCCGTTGCCGCTCGTCACCGCAACGTCGTTCGCAAGCGTGTCGTCAAGAAGCGAGTCATCAAGAAGAAGCGTGTCGTTGCCCGTCAGGCCTAGAGTCACACCAAGACAATTTTGTAGTTCTTCCCATTTCTATGAACTGAATAAAACTGTTTTCTTCTTTTTTACTTCAAATTTCATGATAAACAGGTGTATTTAGAACGAGAAAGATCGGGTGATCTCAATTTTTCGTAACTTTCTTCTGAGTCTTTCTCCCGTTTTTCACAAACTGAAAACACACGTACGCTGTGGAGAAGATGAATTTCTGCGAAAAAAGAAAAGAAGTTGAAGAGAAGAAAAACAAGTGGCAAGGTCACATTCTCTTCAGCCAACTTGAGAGTCAATTGGAAAACACGAACAAAGAAATGTTACAATTTGGACTGGGTTTGGTCGAAGCGAACAACAGAAACGGGAAGTGAAGTGAATTGCAGAAGCCATTGTGAGGGAGTAGCGGAGCAACACTAACGCACGAAACTCATTCATAACACGACCTAGGGGAGCAAACTAGAAGATTCGGTGGTAGTGGGGGTGATGTGAATTACGGAACGATGCAACATGGAACAAGACGTATTTGAGAACCCAAAAACTGATAGGAATGACCTTAGTTTTGCTACAGGAAATAATAATAGTATGTATTACATGTTTTTATGTTAATGATAATCCTAACATGGATTGAAACGTCATCATCCAAAACTTGAGCAATTCAAATGTAAACATAGCTTTCTGAGTTAGTCCCCGATTCAATTGAGCCATGGAAGATCTCATGAAACTTCAGTTCAATCTTATCCTCACAATCTTTCTGCCAGACTGAACCCACTTATACTCCGCTGCAAAGGGCACTCAACTGTTTTTTCATTGAACTGCGATACGATCATCCTTCTCGAACGCTGGTCACATCTTTCTGCGGAATGATCGAAAAACGGACACAACACTCAAATTGCTGCTAATTGGAAAACTTACTTCCTTCTGTTCTCCAAAAATGACTGCGTCTCCATGGTTGCAACCATATTTTTGCGGCAGTATCACAAAACCGTTACAACCTACCCAGGATCCCACACTCTCTCTTCTTGGACAGTGTACACTGTAATCAGAAAAAAGAAACCGTTTCTCGTCAATTAGTGCTATAAAAGCGAAGTTGGCAGTTGCCAAATCACAGCAGTCGCTTGCGAGGATGTCGTCAACAACCTTCCTTTCGGTCATGGCCGGCCTCTCCGGTATCGTGGTGTTCGGAGCACTCATCTCCGTCTTCCACATTTATACCGACATCAACTCTTTTGTTGATGAGGCCCACCGTGAGCTCGGAGAGTTCAGAGTAAGTCAACTTGTTCCAGAATACTGATGAAAGCATCTATTATCAGGGTTTTGCTAACGACGCGTGGAACTCGATGGTGAACCACGATGACTCTGCCCGTGTTGCCCGTAGTGTGTTTGGACGTCGCCAGAAGAAGCAATCCCAGTGCAACTGCGGACCACAAGCCTCGAACTGCCCAGCTGGACCACCAGGACCGCCAGGAGCTCCAGGAGACAAGGGACACGATGGACAGCCAGGACAGTCCGGAAAGCCAGGACAGCCAGGAGTCGCCGGGCCAGCTCATCACCAGAAGCAGGAGTGCATCAAGTGCCCACAGGGACTCCCAGGACCAGCCGGAGCTCCAGGAGCCCCAGGACCAAAGGGACCAAACGGAAACCCAGGAGCCCCAGCCCAAGGAGGAGGCCAGGGACCACCAGGACCACCAGGACCAGCTGGAGACGCTGGAGCCCCAGGACGCGCTGGAGCCCCAGGAAACCCAGGACATGCCGGAAGAGGAGGACAGCGTGGGCGTGGACTTCCAGGACCAGCTGGAGCCCCAGGACCACAAGGAGCTCCAGGAGCCCCAGGACAGCCAGGAAGTGGAAGCACTCCAGGACCAGCCGGACCACCAGGACCACCAGGACCAGACGGACAGCCAGGACAGCCAGGAAGCGACGGACAACCAGGAGCCCCAGGAAACGACGGACAACCAGGAGGTGATGCCGCATACTGCCCATGCCCAGCCCGCAGCTCGGCCGTCTTCCGTCACCGCAACGTCGCCGTTAACCGTCACCGTGCTGTCGCCAAGAAGCGTGTTGTCGCCCGCCAGCGCGTCGCCAAGAAGCGTGTGGCCGCCAGACGCCATGTCCAAGCATAAGACAACCACAATTCCAGTAGTAATGATGTCGTTTAAATTCCGATATTCTTTCAATAAAATCGTTTTATCTGTCCTATGATTTCTCAATAAGAGCTGGCGGTCAGACTATCCTATCCGTTCTCCTTTCATCACTTTCTCTTTGTACATCGAAAGCGGCGCACGCTTTTTTTGACTGGCGCCACGGATATCGGAGAAGATAGAAAAGAAGGAGATAATCAAACCGCATATCTGAATTATCACTATCACCCAGACGCGTTCATAAAAACTCTGCGAATCGAGAACGGCGCGATGCAGGTCAAGAAAACTGAAGAAAAAGCGGTCCCGGTGTGGTCGGAAAGGAGGAAACCGCATCGGATGGGGATCTGATGGTCATTTCGGCCGCAACGTCGTCCCGTCGTACGCCGCTCGCCACTTCTCCGGATCCATCCGATTCTTATCCAGTCAACTTTATTTCCCAACACCTTTTTTAGTTCCGCGGGTCCCAGCCGCCACGTGTAATAAATGAATCCGGTCTGCTAGCCATATTCTGTCGGTGGGGGCCAGCTTGTTCAATGATTCAAGCATCCAATAGGCTTCTCGAACGATCTTGTCGATTAGCCGGACAGACAGTAGAATGGGCTTCTGAGTCGTAAACGTTATGATGTAGCTACCGTTCCGTTTATAAGCGTATCGTCGGTTCTTGCTTCCTTTTCCAGTCAATCATTTCACTCCTTCAGATATCCGATCTGCAGTGTTAGAGTGTAATCTAACCAAACATGGTTAAATCGTACACTCTGGCCGGCACAGCGGCAGCCGTCTGCTTGGTTCTTGCCATCGGCGCCGTCCTCACGACGTTCCACATCCTTCATGATATTTCCGATTTTTACAATGAAGCACAAGAAGAATTGATTGAGTTCAAGGTGAGAGTTAGAACGATTGGGAGATTCAACGTTGACTGTTCTAGGATATTGCTAACAATGTTTGGGACGAGATGGTATTTGAGTCGACACCAGAAGAAATGAGAGAAGCAGAAGAGTTGGACAGAGAGAAGAGGTCGTATGAAGAGCCGAATCCGTATGGGTCGGAAAGCAGTTCGACTACAACCACAACCACGTCGACAACAACTACTTCCACAACAACTGCATCGCAAGGAGATGAGTCGGGTTATGATTTCGGAAATGACAACGGACCACCGTCTTCAAGACCGAAAAAGCCAATGCCACCAACGATGCCAAGAACTATTCAAGGTACAAGAGCTGCTTCGTTATTGGCCTGACCTAATAAGGTCCAGTTTCAGGTTTCCGTGCTCCACCGCCAGGTGCCACGTCTACTTACCGTCCGCCAAGTGGTCGGAATTACGATAACTATGGAAGAGAGCCAGCTTCTTCTAGAAGACCTTACCCTCCATACCAGCCGTATCAGGCATCGAGCACTGCTGCCCCTCACAACTCGTCTAATAACAGAACTCCGTACAACCCACCGACGAATCAGCAAACCATCGTATATCCACCAAACCAGCCACAGCCAAGAGTTCCATACAACCCACCAAACTACACTCAATCGCCACATGTTCCATACACGGGCGTCCCAGTTACTCCACCTCCACGCCAGCCTTCTGGAGGTTACGATTCCGATCGCCAGACACCTCCAACTTGGCCAAAAGTGTACAACACTCGACGACCGAACTTCTCTGGGCCTGGTTATCCAGAGGATCAGATTCCAACCCTGCCACCAACTCCACAACAGCCACAAGTTCCAGGGCAACAGAGAGTGCCTCCAACCCAAACTCGCAACCAACCTCCGCCACCGCAGACACACTACCCAGACCGCACGAATCCACGTCAGCCAGGAGGTCCAGTACCACCTGGAGTCACGACTCCACCAACTGACGAGATTCCGACAGGAAAGGCTGGCTCCCGACCTGGGTTCGGACCACAGCGACCACGATTCCCGACGAACACGAGACAGAGAAGCAATCCGTGTGATCAGTGCTCAGTTCAACCTAACACTTGTCCCTCCGGACCACCAGGACCACGTGGAAGGCCCGGACCTCCAGGTTTTCCTGGACAAGATGGTCCACGCGGACTTCGTGGACTCAATGGAGGTTACGTTGGAATCCATCCGGCATCTTACGATCCAGTGATCGGATGTGTTCAATGTCCAGTTGGGCCACCAGGAGAGCGCGGAGCAGATGGAGCACCAGGATATCCAGGAGACGATGGAAATGACGGAGAGCAGGGAACAAATGGTAACGATGGACAGCCGGGAGCTCCTGGAGCACCGGGATATCCTGGAATTAATGGTATTCCGGGAGCCCCAGGAAAGCCAGGGACGCCTGGAAGGAACGGACAATCATGCAGATCCATGCCAGGGCCACCAGGAAAGCCAGGAATGGTTGGTGCACCGGGACGGGCTGGCGATGCGGGAATCGATGGAGAACATGGTCAAGACGGAAGTCCAGGAATCCAGGGGCCACCAGGAAGAGATGGAAATCCAGGAGTAGACGGGCCTGAGGGCGCTTCAGCACCAGGTGCTCCAGGAACCGATGGTGGATACTGTCCATGTCCGAAGCGATCTTCGAAGTACGATTTTGCGGATGTTGGATTCACTGATGATGAGAGAAAGCCAAGACCGCAGAGACCGAGAGAGCATTCAGCTGAGATTGATGCGGAACATTCGCATAGATCTAGCAACTATGAAGACTCTGATTATTCACGTCAGCGAAGACCAACTTATGAGCCATCAGAAGAAGCATCTTACAAAAGAAATCGTTACGATGAGGAGGAGAGAGTGAAGGAACATCCAAAGGAATACGCTCCAGAGCCACAATCGAGACGACCACCGCCACCGAGACAGTCGCCACGTCATCAGGAATCCCGTTATCCAGACGATTATGAGAGAAGACCTCAAGAAACGAGAAGAGGATACGAGGATGAGAGGCCAAGAGGATACCCAGAGGAGAGGACTAGATCTAGACCAGAAGAGAGTCACTCATCTGGATACGGTGGGGATCAGAGAAAGGAGCCAGAGTACATGGAAAGACGGCCAGTTGAGCAGCCGAGGTACGAAACTAACAATGATGTGCCAGAAAGAACTCGGCCATTGAAGAAGATTGAGATAAACAGAAACTTGGATAGAGGATACGAGCATCCGAGAAGAGAGGAATACGAAGAGGAGAGGCCGAGACAGGGAGAAGACTCCAGAAGGTACGGAACGGAATCTGAGAGATCATTTGAGGAAGACGCAAAGAAGAATGTTCATCCACCTGGATTTCGGAGGCCGAAGCCGCAGGAGGAGAGACGGGAACACGAGCCAGCAACCGAGGAATCTCTGCCGACGGTGAAGCAGACGGAGAAGTTTGAAGGAGAGAAAAGGAAGAAGGGTCAGCCGGAGTACGAGGACATTTCGAAATCGGAAGGAGAGGATGAGAAATTGAGGGTAAGGAAATAGAGAAGGGAAACAACAAAGAGTGGATTTTTAGGAAAAGCATCACAAAAAGCCAAACAAGTTTCAAGAAAAGCAGTGGGAAGAGCACAGAAAGAGCCAGGAGCTGCGCAATTCCAGAGAACATGGAGGACTCGTTTCTGGTGAGGAGATGAGAGAATTGTTTAGAACAGGTTATTGTTTTTCAGCTGAGAACCCAGCTCTGATGCAACAAGTGAGACCGAAAGAGGCGGAGCCGCGGCAAGAAGAACGACAGTCTTCCACGGAAGAGAAGCCGGTGGCACAGGAAAACTTCCATAGTTCAGAGAAGCAGACATTCTCGAATGAGAACCCTCTACCATCAGAACAGCTGCCATACAGACGGAAAACCCGTTTCTACAGAAACCACTACTACGAGAAGTTCCTCGCGTAGAGGGAGATCTCAATTTCCGATTCAGTTTCACTAGTTATTGTTGACTACTCAGCCATATGTTTGTTAATAAGAACTGTAATAAAAGACTGACCTCTCGTGTTTAATCGTTTTCTCTTTTGGGTCGTAATGCGAAACCGTCAAGCACGTAGGGTAAGAGAGGAGCCAGATTGGAAGGAGCGGTGTGTTTTGGAAGCCGCAGAAGATCAGATCGGTAGGAAGATTGTCGCGGAGACACTGGAGAACTTGGCGGCCCAGGTACACCTGAAAGGATGAATATTTTTTGAGAAATTAAGAAAAAAAAACAAACATTTGAACGATCCAGCTTTAAAGATTCTGAACAGGGCATGGCAGCGCATTCTAGCTTTCGAGTGTTCCCGATGAGTTCTTCGATCACTGCAGCGATTTTTTCCTGCTCGTGGGCGTAACAAGAATCCATCAGAAGAACGACGTGGTCCGATGTCAGTTGATCAATGATTGATTGCAAGTGGGCTTTGAACGAATCAACGAGTATTGGCATGTTACCAAGAACAAATCTGGAAAAGAACTTGTGAAACTCTAATTGACAAGGAAAAACTCACTTCACGGCAATGTTGTCTGTCGGCGCACTGTGACAAGCTTCTCCGTAGTGAATAAGAGCTGTGCAGTTGGCGTGAGCAGCTGCGACTTCGTCTACACAGCAACTGAAACGGGGCGATGGAGAATTGAACGTGAATAGTAACAAACCTTCGGTAAGACGTATCTGCGAGCACGAATGTCTTACTGACGCTTTCGGACTGGTACTCTGATTGCAATCTGCTTTCTATCATCTTTGATACTTTTTCTGAATACGGCAACATTGAATCTGGGAATTGCAGAGCGATTCGTCGATGTTTTCCTTGTTTGATCCATTCCACTGTGGTGTTGATTTCGAAAAACTCGGGAATGTCGCTCGCGGAGAGATTCTTCACAAAAATTCGGTTAAGAAATTGTGAGATTTCAAAAATGATTCACCTCGAAACATTCATTGAGCGAGGAACCGCTGTCAGGAACATTGTCGGCTGGTGTTGCTGTCGTGAAAAATGCACCGGGAGCAGAGGTGCTCATCACTGAAAGTTTCAGAATAATTATATATAAATATATACGTTGTTAAAAGTGATTTTCCGCAAAAAAACCAAAAAAAAAGTAAATAGAAACTCGAGGAGGGACGAAGTTTCGCAATAAGAATAGTTCGGCCGCGGAGGGCGGGAATTCAAACACAGAGATTTCGGCGAACGAAGGATACGACAAATCAGAATTCCGATTCTAGAACTTTAAACTATGATGGAAAAAGTAAATTTACTGATCATTCAAACCAAGAAAAAAAACAGAAAAAAAGTTTTTAATAAAGTTACCTGAAAAGTTTGCGCATATTTATTTAGGTAACGGAGAACATTTTCTGTTTGACCCAGTAATCAGAGTCATGTATTTATTTAAAAAACTTTTATTCACTAGAAGCAATCAACATTAAGTTAGGAGAAAACAAGTACCCGGAAGGAGCCATTCTCGTCGTCACGCACGGATCTCCCATTGCAAACCTTCATCAGCTTTTCGTTAACGATTGGAAAGTGGAAGTATCCGGGACAACGCACAATCAGCCAACTCATTGACATCAAAGAGATAATTGGTACATGAAGGACTGCAATAGTAACCTGCACTTCTAGAATTTTCCGGTCTAATAAATGTTTTGGAACATGTTGACGACCAGTTATCCGTTTGCAAGTACCATCATCTGTTCAATTTCTGTTGGATTCTTGCCAAACGTTGTGTAAGAAGTTCTCGCCGGGCATCTGTTCGAGAACATATCGTCACGGCGTGTTGACAAAAACCTGCGTTTGAATTGGCGCCAAAAGTTTAAAAAAGGTGTTATCCTAAAAACAATTTTTGCAGCGGTATTCCGGCGGGCTGGAATCCGCGTAATTTGCTGGAGCTGATGGACGTAATTCGCTAGCGACTCAACCAAGGGCGCACTTGCTGACTCCGTACGCTTCAACACGCCGTGTATCGTCCTATAACTGAATAGTAGAAGAATTTTCTCATGTTTTTGGTGGATTCGAAAACTAGCAAAAGGGTCTGCTGGGTACCTATCAAGAATGTTGTTTGGCCCATTTTCAATCAACAAAATGTGTTTGTTTGTGAACTTCCGACGGGTCCAAAGGGTGGTTCCACCCGTGGTTTCTTTCGAATCCGCAACATTTTATCGGTGCATTCGCGGTGAGTGCCAACCCGCAGCGGCGCTCCGTCTGTTTTGTGTGGCTGTGTCCCATATCCATAATATAAGTGTCAGTCCCACGGGGCCGCCCGTTGTCGCCTCGGGTTATGAAAAAAGGAGTCAGTGAAGATAAGTCGCCGAAGAGAAGCCCCGGCTCTCAAAATCCCATTTGGAAACACATCTCGCTTTGCTGTCCATCCGAATCCATTACGAGCACCCGAAGAAGAAGGAGAAGGCGTCGTCGCAACTAAATGTTTTTTCTTGTCCCGCCTCGGGTCGCACGTCTTCATTACCCGAGTCGCGCCTGACTTGTCACCCCATTCTCTTCCGAACGGAATGCCCTTCTGCGGGTTCCTCCTTCTATTCCTGCCGGTACTTTTGTTTGCCGACATCGCCGAGTTTCACGTCAACCACTGTGTGCTCCGATGCAAAGATAATCACATGAGAGAGGTGAGGATTACGTATACTGGTAATGTACTGAAAATGATATGTGGTAGGGTTTCTCAGATCAATTTCTAAAGGTTCGAAGTGATAGTAGTGATCCGTTCTACAAAAAGCCTAGTGATAGTTCGTTCCCAGAAACCATAGTCTAACTGCTTTCACATAAAGTTTTCTGCCAGATGGACAACGAATGGTCTCACGATTTCACTCTTCCACTGCTGAACCTACTCAAAACCACTGGCAACGAAACGGCCGCTTTCATAAAAGCGCAAGCCATCTGCACGTATGTTCCTTTTCCGAAATAGTGTCACGGCCGCGGTCTCCGGGGACGGACCCATTCCAAATGAACCGCGAAAGTGGGTTCTTGCCAATTCTTCCCTTCGCGACACTTTACAAAACCATTAGCGCGGCTAGTTCTGAAGGGTTCTTCTAATGGAGTGAGATGCGTTTCGGTTTCGTACAGATAGTTATGAGATGGCTCTACGACCTACTTCAGGAGCAACCGACTTCTGGAAGTGTGCGTGAAACAGTGTAACACGTCACAAGAAGCATCTATCATTCTGGCAGGAATCCGGTCGTGGCACGATGCATGCAATAACCTGGAAGGTTCGAAAAGCTTCTAGAGTTTTTGAGAATTATTGATTGGATTGTAGAAGTCCGAGCACAATTCCCGTGCTGGAAAGAGAACGGAGAGCGTCTTTCAAGTGTCTGCAGAGACCAAACAGTCCGATTGGAGAGGGATATGCTCAAGTTCGCAAAAAATCAGACGCAGGAGAACATCGAGACTATTTGCATGTAGTCCTCATCTTCTTGTATTTAAGTTTGGTTCTTCTTTCAGCGACTTCGAACACTTCTCCTACTGTTTCATTCAGGAACATGGAAAGTACTGTGGCTATCGTAGTGAAGTGGTAAGTAAGATAAATAAGCTTACGGAAGGAATCATGTCTAGATAACTGCGAGAATGTTCGAAAACAACCGGGAAGCGATGTTCAAGATGCTGAAGATCCGCTGGAACACTCTGCCCGCATCGTGCAAGTACACGCAGTTGCGCAGAGACACGTACTCGAACGATCGGTACGGGGACAACACCGCTGATGCGAGGCACTTCGCAACGCTTATCTTCTCTTTGGTTGTGGTTTTCTTTTGGTGAATGAAGTGTCTATCTTTATCTTTATCTTTGCTTCTTTACTATTACTAATTGACAAAGTCTGTCTGTGTGTCTGTGTGTCGTTCCGCGGCCGTTTCTCAGTAACTACTCGACCATTTTCGTCGTTCTTTCGCAGAGGAGTCAGATCCTATTCATGCTCGGTGCACGACATATAAACCATTATCTACTTCTTTTTCTCAACTTCTTAAGGTACAAATGATCATAATCAATCACAGTTGATAACAGTTGATTACAAGGTTGTCCTGAAGCAGTTCGAAGATTCATCTGGTTGTAACTTTAAAAACACAACATCCAATTATTCAGAACTAGGTCACAAGTCAGAAAGACGGACGTTTAATTCAGAAACCATGAGTTTACCTTCCATCCAGCAATTGGGAATCGGAACGCAAAAAGAGATATGAGTACTTGGAGGAAGTCGGCGGGAGCTGCAGATAGTTCCGATTGTGTTCGTGATCGCGAAAGAGAAAAACTGACCTCGTAACAGGAAATGTCTGTGGAAAGCAGTCTTGAATTCGGGGTCATGAGACCACATGATATAAACAAAAATCAAGGAGTAGAGGAATCAAGGAGTAGAGGAAAGCAACTGATGACGCACGGGTTTCCAGCCACCTTGAACACTGTAGGTGAAGTGTTCAGGCATCTCGTGACAGAAGTAGTTCCTTGAATCAGTGACGCCAGCAGGGAGAATTCAATCGGGGAGAAGGGCCTCTTGTCCGCCTCGAACCATGCCAACAGTGTTGTCTGGAATCGATTCCGTTTCAAACCTTAAGAAGTTGAGAAAAAGAAATAGATAATGGTTTATTATATTTGTTTGGAAAAGTGAATAACAAACATTCCAAACACAACAAATAACAGAATTCAATTAATCAAAGTCGAATGTCATTCCACCAAGGATCACGATCTGCTGCTGGAGATCCTTCAACTCCTCTCGGTATTTCTTCTCCTCTGATACCCACACCATCTGTTCCATCCGGTGGCCGGTCTTCAAATCCTTCATTTCTTCCTCCAACTTGCGAACCTGCACACGGCTGTCTGTTATCAGTTGCTGGTGATTGTTCCAGACTTGAACAATCATCGTGTCGTTCGTCTGGGTCCGCATCTCCATGAAGCACTTGAACTCTTCAAATGCCTTCTCAGTGTTCTGCAGTTTCGCTTTCACTGCTTCCATTTCAACATTCGAAGCCGGAGCTTTGCTTTTCGGCTCAACTGGCTGAGCATTGATTGTCTTCCGATCTTTAAGCTTCTGTTCCAACTTTGCAATCACTTCGTTCTTCTTTTTCAGAGCCTCTTTCTTCTCCAACCTGACTTTCTCCACTTCTCCTCTCTTTTCCTTCATCTCCACCTTTTGCGCTGCCAACTTGCTCTGCATTTCTCCGATCACCCTCTTGTGATCCTTACAATTCTCCTGCGGCGGGGGCACCTTCGACACCATCACAACGTTCTTCTTCGAGCTCTTCTCCAATTCTTTCTCGAGTCTTACGATTCTGGCGTCCCGGCTGGCGATGAGGTTCTTTGCGGCTTGCAGTTTCCTCTCAGAAGTCTCCAACTTGAGGTTGGCATCAACAAGCTGAGTCATCAGCGATTCGGCAAGTTTACAGAAGTTTACTGGAGTTTTCTTAGTTTTATTCTCGATTCCGCACATTGTGTACAGTCTGAATAAAACTACGTTATACTGGATAAGAAAGACGGTAAACTCACTTTTGGACAAGGAAGATAGGAAATAGACGAAAAAGAATACGACCTCACTCGAGAGAAGGCTCGATTGGACTGGAGGGACGCAGTAGATGTTGCAGAGGTCCGCGTTCAAGACAAAGGAGATCGACACATCGCGTCGTTTTCGTATTGGCAAGCACCTCAACGTCTTTCGAAGGTGGTCAAAGAAAGTGGTTAATAGACGCGATGTGTCGATCTCCTTTGTCTTGAACGCGGACCTCTGCAACATCTACTGCGTCCCTCCAGTCCAATCGAGCCTTCTCTCGAGTGAGGTCGTATTCTTTTTCGTCTATTTCCTATCTTCCTTGTCCAAAAGTGAGTTTACCGTCTTTCTTATCCAGTATAACGTAGTTTTATTCAGACTGTACACAATGTGCGGAATCGAGAATAAAACTAAGAAAACTCCAGTAAACTTCTGTAAACTTGCCGAATCGCTGATGACTCAGCTTGTTGATGCCAACCTCAAGTTGGAGACTTCTGAGAGGAAACTGCAAGCCGCAAAGAACCTCATCGCCAGCCGGGACGCCAGAATCGTAAGACTCGAGAAAGAATTGGAGAAGAGCTCGAAGAAGAACGTTGTGATGGTGTCGAAGGTGCCCCCGCCGCAGGAGAATTGTAAGGATCACAAGAGGGTGATCGGAGAAATGCAGAGCAAGTTGGCAGCGCAAAAGGTGGAGATGAAGGAAAAGAGAGGAGAAGTGGAGAAAGTCAGGTTGGAGAAGAAAGAGGCTCTGAAAAAGAAGAACGAAGTGATTGCAAAGTTGGAACAGAAGCTTAAAGATCGGAAGACAATCAATGCTCAGCCAGTTGAGCCGAAAAGCAAAGCTCCGGCTTCGAATGTTGAAATGGAAGCAGTGAAAGCGAAACTGCAGAACACTGAGAAGGCATTTGAAGAGTTCAAGTGCTTCATGGAGATGCGGACCCAGACGAACGACACGATGATTGTTCAAGTCTGGAACAATCACCAGCAACTGATAACAGACAGCCGTGTGCAGGTTCGCAAGTTGGAGGAAGAAATGAAGGATTTGAAGACCGGCCACCGGATGGAACAGATGGTGTGGGTATCAGAGGAGAAGAAATACCGAGAGGAGTTGAAGGATCTCCAGCAGCAGATCGTGATCCTTGGTGGAATGACATTCGACTTTGATTAATTGAATTCTGTTATTTGTTGTGTTTGGAATGTTTGTTATTCACTTTTCCAAACAAATATAATAAACCATTATCTACTTCGTTTTCAGTGGTTCCTAAAGTTTGAAACGGAACTGACTCCTGTTCGTTCAAATGCAAGTCCCTCTTCCAAAGTCCCTCGTTGCCCCCAAAGTGTCTTGCCCGCGCAGAAGTCTTCGACTCTTCAGCGTTTCCGGGAAAGGAGGCCCCCTGGCAGGTGTTCCCCATTCGTTTCAACGAGCTTTCCCCTCTGCGTCTCGTTCCGCGGCCCCGTTCCCTCTAATCCAAGGGATTTCTGCCCGCACAACGTGCTAATCAATTGGTCCGCGGCGGCGTCTCCATGGCAACCTGCAAAGTGCACCCCTCCTTCCCCGGCCTGTCCCTCTCCTTTCCCCAATTTCTCTCTTCTTCATGCTAATTTTGAGTCTCCTGGGACACTGAAATGTGAGTAAAATTCGAGTTTTCCGAGACTAACGAGCAGCGATTTTTCAGGGTGACTGCTCGGTATCCTATTGAGACTTGGACTCGTCCACAGCTCGAGGATCACTTTCACAATGTCGTCGAGGAGTTGCAGAATGCTCAGAGGAAAGTCAAAGAACAAGAAAAACAGATCACTACGTAATTCCTTCTTTTTGACTATCAACTTGTATTGACCTTAATTTATGTTCAGATTCAACAGCAGATTCCGGAAGAACTTGCTCGAGAGAAAGACTCGAGATGAGAAAGTTGTGGAACGATCAAAGTATGACGATGTGGTCAAAGAGAATCAGATACTTGACATGAAGTTGAAAGCTGCGAAGCAACAGCTTCTCATCTACACTGCTCCGTCTGCTCGTGCCGCGACGGCGTCTATGATGACTGGAAGGTCCACTTTCCGGCAGCCTCCATCCACGTGGCGACAGAGAGCTCCGTTGACCGGAGGGACCACTGGATCCATCGACAGACCTCCGTCCGTTCCGATCCTCCGGAAGTAAGTTGTTAAGCGAATGATTGAGAAAGGTTTTGTTTTAGGAAATCTTCGGAAGGCGAGAAGTTGCAGCTTGCCACAGATGAAAAACTGACGATTGTGAAACTGAATCGGACTTTAAAAAATAAAAACGATGAGATTGCCGAGCTGAAGTTTACAATTGAGAAGCTGAGACAAGTAGGATTCAGTTGTCTTTTTGTGTTACTTTTCTGATTTAAGCTCCATTCTAACGGCTCCGCTCCTCCATCTAGAGATTCTACGTCTTCTTCGAAAAGATCTTCCAATAACAATAATGAAGATGATGACGACGACGATGAGAAATCGGAGATGTCAGAAATGTCGGAGATGAGTGATTCGGCAAGATCAGCGACTCCAGTGATAGAAGAAAAGCCTCAGAGGAGAGGTTCGAACGGATCGAAGCAACAAGTTCAGCCTCCACGACGGGTTCCCGATCAGAGTGAGAAGGTGCTGACGGATAAGTTGAGAATGGCTGAGAGCGATCTGCAGATGATCAGAGAAGAGTGTGAAGTTTTGAAGAAAGCTAACGAGAGACTCTTTCAGCAGTGAGATTCTGAGTTGTAGTTGTTTGATTATCAAACTTTCACAGATCCTTGTCGAAATCGACTGAATACGGAGCACGGGAAAGTATTGAAGAGAAGAAGAAGATCGTCTCATTGGAAGAGCAGCTGAAGGAAACGGAGAGGAGGATCAAGGAGAGTGAGCACAAGAGGAGGGAAGATCAGAAGAAGTTCGAGGCGATGAGGCTGCATTACAAGACAAAGCATGAACACGCAAAGGCAGAGAAGAAGCAGACGGTGAATCAGACAACTGTGAAAGTGCAGGAGGACAGGTAAGCAACCGAGCAGAAGTCTGTGATTATTAATAAATACCAGGAATGACTCCCCACCTCCAATTGTCTACGAACCCCTTCGGAAGCGACCTTCCCAAAGTGAAATCAGTCGATTGCGAAAAGCAGATGACGATCTTCTGCAGAAGTTGTACCGGGAAGTTGCAGATATCTTACAGTCTCACGACGTGGCTACGATGGAATTGACGACATTGGGACCCGGAGAGAATAGTTTGGCTAAGTGGCAGAAGCTGTACTCGGAATTGTATGAAGAGTTGGAGAAGATCAGGAACATGCTTGTGGTGCAGTACGATATCAATAAGAAACAAACAAACGAGGTAGGGGAAAGGATGATGGATATGAAGAAACGGGGGGAGAGTTTCAGATAACAATTCTGAAAGACGAGCTGGAGAGACTGAAGACGTTGAGTGCAGAAAGGCTTCTGAAGTCTGCTGAAGAGACGGAAGAGAAGCAGAAGAAGATATACATGTTGGAAGAACAGATCAGAACTATCGCTTATTCAGGACAGCAGCCTGTGAAGCTTCTGTCCAATCAGGTCACCATCCCCACTCCCAGAATCAACACGGACCTCTCCATGAGACTCATTCACGTGAAACCGTCTGCGTCTCTCACATCCAAATTCTTTTTCTCTTTGGAATTCTTTGACTTCCAACTCGAAACCACTCCAATCATGGCTCCAAAGCAGCAAAATATGGACTTCACTGCCGTCTATGATGTTCTCGTTTCCAATCTTCTCATTCATTACTTGCAGACCGTGAGTGACTCTTTGTTCTGTCCACTTACTCAATTCTTTTCAGAACGGCATCACAATTGAAATGTATCGTCCTGCCAGTAACTGCTACAAGCTGCTGGCTGCAGCCACCGTGTCTCTCATTCCGTTGTTCGAAGAGAACGTCCTCCAAAAGTTTTGTTCTGAGATTGTATTAAAATCAGTGGAATCTGGAGTCGACATGTGCACTTTGAGATATGAAATCGAGGTTTCTCAGCCGATTTCTGATAGTTTTAAAAAGTTCAAGGTACGAAAACTTCTAGGATTACCAGTAGACTTTGAGGTTTCAGAACAGCGAAATGGCTCGGAACTTGATGCCTCTGAAACTCGAAACTACTGATGAAGAAGAGAATAGCTCTGAACCGTTGACGATCATGGTCAACCGAGTACTTGGACTGGATTCTCTCGGAAGAGACCACTCGGCCGAGTTTTGCGTCGTCTACGAGTTCTTGTCGTTCTCTCCCTATTTCACTGATTTCACGACCAGTTCTGAAGTCAGATCGAAGAGAGATATCGAGATTCCAAAAACAGATTCGGCAAGAAGTATTTTTGAAAACTCTGTGAGCTTGTTTGCCCGTTGTTCCATGTTGATCAGCTGTGTTTCAGAATATCTCCTTCTTCCTCGTCGAGAATGTTCCGAAACAAGACGGCGTCGTCGGGATCCTTCATTTACCACTCCTTCCGCTCTGCAAACTTGGTGGCTCAATCCGAGGAACATTCCCGATGCTAGATGTGCGTATCTTTGTTCTTTCCAGTCCTTCATTCGTTTTCATTTTCAGCCCACCGGGAACCCCAGTTCTCTCTCTCTAGACGTCTGTCTCCTCTGGAAACACGAGATACCTTCCTCCTTTTCGAACACAAAGAAAGATTTGAAAGCAGAACGCAAATCAGACACTCCAATCCTTCCCCAGCCGATCAGAAGAACTTCCAAACAGTTCGATGTCACTCCTGTCAAACCGGACGAGCCCATTATTCGAGAAGGCATTCCGGGAAGTCCGGCTGTCATCGACAACCCCAAAAAGCCTTCTCCTCCCTCTTCCGTTGCTCCAGTTCCCAATTTCCTGCCCGATAGATTCGTCCCTTCTTCTCCTTCGTCATCGGAAACATCCTTCTCGAATAGCTCAAAAGATATATTCAGTCCTCCGCAAAAGGTGTGTCTTGATTGGTTTTCATGAACCAAGTTCATTTTCAGAATCCGGAACCCCTAGTTTTTGAGTATCAACTGCCTCCAGCCATACGTCCAGAAACAGAAAGGAATGAAGATATTGTGTTTGACGATGATGATGAGTGAGTGGATTTTGAGGTGTAGCTGTAAATGAATGTATTGCTTTCAGCATAGAGTCAGTTTCTGCAAAGTCTTCTCATAGAGACCAGGAGCCATTAGTTCCTGAAATTCCAAAACTAGAGTCAGGGAAATCACTGGAAACAGACGAAGCACCAGAATCATCGAGAAGAACACCAAGTTCTTCTGAAGAACCAGATGACACTCCGCGCCCAGAACCTGAAGAGGAACACTTTGATGAGAGAGAAGAGAGCAAGACGACGACCCCAGTAACTCAAAGATCTGTAGAAGAGATTGTGGAAGAAGACGTTGTTGAGGAGGAGAGCGAAGAAGAGAGGGAAAGAGAATTGAAGACGGAAGAGCTGAAGAGTCTTCTGGGAGTGCTTCCTCCGATCGCAAAGCCACGGAACATTCCAGTTGGACCGATCTCTTTGACCGAGGATCCTAAACCAGTCCAACCGATGGGCACCACCCGCATCGTCTTCGAACCTAAACATCACTCGATTCCTCGTACGTGCAGATTCTTCTGATTTCCACTCCACATAGTGCTATTTTCTCATTTTCAGCTTCCGAATCGTCATCCACATCATCGCCGCGTCGTGCTGAGAAACCACCTGTCCCGTTGCCGGATTACAAAGGTCGCAGCTTGATCAAAGTGCGAAAACCCGTATCACCAACCGACAACGTGATAGAACCTAACATGAAGGTCACTTTGGAATTAGAGTCGTTTGAGTTGGTCAAAGAATCGAAGTGGATTGGTTGGACAAGGGAAAACACAAAGTTTATCGTGGACTGGTCTTTCCTGGATTTCGTGAATGAACAGTCGAGAAGCACAGTTTTCGATTTTCCGAAAAGACTCAACGAGAGTGTGCCGATAGGTTTTCGAAAAGGTGAAGCGAGAAGCCGTGTGACGATAATCAATAGTGTTTTCGAATTTCAGAATACACCCTGACACGTGGTCAGTGTTCACTTCTCCGTTCCTGGTTCACCGACAGCTTGAAAATTGACTTTTCTATTGTCAAGATCAGTCCTGGAGGGGAGGAGGAGTTGGGATTCGGGGCTCTCATGTTGGTGGCGAACAACACTCAGCTGAAGTCGGTTGTTGTTGATATAGTGAGCCCCGAAAAATCAGAACTTGAAGCGGAACTGCAGATGACGATACACTTCTCCAGAGAACTGTTAGAAATGTTGAAACGAGCAGTTGAGGTTAGAAGAATTGAAATTCAAAAGATAAGAGAAGCAGAGTTGGAAGGAAGCTAGGGAGAAAGGAAGAAAAAGAAGAAGATAAGTGGAAATGACTTTATTACGGTTTTAAAGTTTCCAATAAAAGGTTGAATATATCAATTGAGTGATTTGTTGAATGAAATCTATACATCCGGACAGTAGAAGATACTCAGAACGGATCCTCAAACATCTGCTCCTGCTCCTTCGGCTCGTTCGAACTCGCCGTGTTCTCAATCTCGCTTTGCTTCTCCTGCAATCACAACCGTATTCATGCCCATCACAGTTATCACTCATTACCGCCATCTTCTTCTTCTTCCGCTCCGAATTCTCGACGTGTTGATGCGGAGCGAGTGCCTTCGTCGTCTGTGCACTCCTCTGCTTCGCTCTCTCCAGCTCGAACGCATCCGTCATCTGGCTGATCACAATGTTAAAGAACTTCTTCCAGACGTCGTAGATCTGCGAGGGCGTGTAATTCTGTGCAAACCGGACTTTCCTTTGTTCTTTGCCCTCGGCCGGAGGCAACTCCTGAAATAGAGCGGCGCGTGTTTTGAGGGCTGACGTCTCCTGAGAATCTCACCTGCTCACCCGTCAGATATGGAATGAATCGCTCGATGAATACGTTTATGACTACTTCGAAATAGTTTTTCTCCAGCTGATTCTGATTCTGCTCGAGGAATCTGGAAAAAGAGATAATGTTGTGCGTAGAATCGGTCACAGCGACACAGAACGCAAAAGTCACTACATGTCCATATGAGAAGAACCAACTCCGGGGTACAATATCACTAGGCTTCTGACTCGGCCCGCGGTGACGTACTACACACAGCTGCCACTCCTTACCCCTGCTTGACGTGACTCCGTCCGGTTTTGCGAACCAACTGCCACGCGCCCGTGAGATTCTCCGAAGTGCCGAGCATCGAAGTGAGCTGGAATGTATCCGAATACAATCACTGTTATTGTTATTCTTAGTCTGCGAGTCAGAACAGAAGACAGAAACTCCCCGGCTCACCTGCTCCATAAACTCGTAGAATCTCAGGATATGGCCTCCGAATTTGGGCATTTTGAGCATCGTGGCTCGCGGAGCCCTGTCGACCCCGAACACTTTTTTCAAGTCCGGCTCAACGTCATTGACGATGTCAAGAAATATGAGTCCGACAATGTCTTTCGGCTCTTCGAGTCGCTGCCAAGTCTCTCTCAGAAGGGTCCGATCCTTCTTGTTGAGACTCGCGTCGAACGGATTCTCAGACTCATTTCCCACCCAAGAAGCACCTACTTGCTGGAAAAAACGAAGGTGATAAAAGGGAATCGGATTTATCAGTTACCGTTTTCTTTTTCTTTGGTGCACAAAGAGAGGCTCCCATCGAAGCCGAAAAACAGAGAAAGCGAGTCGAAAAGAGCAGGAAACTTATGCGATCATCACCTGGGGGCTGGTTTTGACAACGGAAATTCTCTTCTGAAAGATTCTGAAAATACGAGAGGGAACGGAGAAACGAAAGAAAAGGAAGAGGAAGAAGAATGACATGAGAAGGCGAACCGAAGCAAAGAAATGCGCTTCGGCTTCTTCTGGGGCGGCCGAACATAATGGAGTGAAATCGAATGAGCACCAATTGTGACGTGGAATGACACTGAATGGGGCGGTCGTAAAGACGAACTACTCTCTTTTTTTGACGTCGTCGTCGGAAACGGACTCCATTCCCAAGCCAGTTAGTCTAATTTTATGGACGGCTGGCGAGGGAGCAACAATCAGAAAACCAACGATGAATATGAGAAAATGACTGGAAGGGAAAGGGAAAAGTGGTAAACAGACTGACAGGTTGAGCGGAATGAAATCAAGGAGAGGGAGACAGAGAGAGTTATTCTTGAAAGATGATCAACTGCATAAACCAGTGCATACACATCTTGTTGTTGATGGCGGACGAATTCAGAATGCTCTCGAAATCTTCGAAACTTCTCCGGTGGAAGCGGAAAAGGTGTTGTTGGCTAACACACACACACACTCGGCTCTCGAATAATAATTATAAATCACATTTTCGCCTTATTCTCCATTTCGTCGGAATGCACGTCGACGAGAGGAAGGAGGCGGAAATCGATCAGGTAGAGTGCTGGACAGAAGTGTCAGAACAAGGTGTGCACAGAAAGTTCAGAGTCTCCTCCTTCCCATAGGCATAATTAGCGATGCGTAAACAGGGGTGGATGGGATAGAACAAGTTTGGAGTTTGAGCCCGCGGTGGTGATACCGAGTCAGACTTATCGTTCTGAACGGTCAACGTAAGTACGATCTGAAAGATCCCATTGTATCAAAGTAATCCTTCGAGGAAGGGCTAGAGGAAGTTTTCGAAGAGATCATTCGGATTACCCTTTTCCTAATCCTTACATCAGTCCTTGCGGATTAATCACCATGGAGTTGAACGGTTTTTTGTTCTATTCGAAACATTTTTGAAAAGGCAAACGGATTAGCCGAGTAGTGAATAGCTACAATCAGAAGTGAGCTCTGAGCTCGTTTTCAGAGTGCGTTTTCGGTCGGCTGAACTCGGTCGGTGATGGCTGCGACTGAGTGAGTCAGCACACGCGACCAGTTAATTGAGTTTGTCACGATCATGAGGTTTTGAAACGAACAGGTGAATACGCAGTAGCGAGGTCGTGCGGAGCAAGTAGTCGAGCCTTCTTGATGTGTGCCATTTCCGAACGAAAAGTCGAAGAAATCAAGTGATCAAAGGCGGCTGGAGAAGGGGGAATTGCTGGTGAAAGAGGGGAGCAATCAGGGAAGTGACGAATCGGAATAGGCGGAGAGCAGGTGATTGCCGCGCGGGCGCTCTCGCTTGAAACCCCGCTTCGGCACTAAATACATTCTCACGTTGTGACAGAGCGCTTTTGGTTTTTATGCTTCTTCGCGCCCCGGAAGGTGTCGCCTTGACAACGATTCTAGAAGGGTGAAGGCAAAGATCGAGGCGGCAAGAAACAACGAAGTTGAGACCAACGGAAGACAAGACGCCAGGGAGAGAGAATGTGATATGTTTTCGACTTCTTCCTCCTCCAATCAGCCGGCGAAAGCGACGGATTGGGTGGCGAACTCATTACGGTAGTCGGGCGGTTTGGAGTCGGGAATAACACGGATATTCGAGAAATCGGAGAGGGGTACCACGTCATCGCCGTGTCTTGATAACAAATCAGTTGGGAAACCAGATGCAACCGACGAATCGAGTTGAAGAAGCTCGAATCAGAGTAATGGTATGGTAGCAAAGGAGAAGTGCTGATGTAGAAACATTAACATCAGAAGCAATTTTCGTATGAACTATACAACTCGAAGTTCTTCTGAAAAATGTCAATGTTTCTGAAGGGCTTTATTTTGAATAACCGCGAACAACAACAGCTTCGAAACATCTTCCTCGTCCGAAACGGCCAACGTTAGCACAACGTTGACAAAACCTGGAAGGCTCGGAACTTCATGGACAACAAGCTCAGGAAGCCGAGAGTTGGCAGGTCATCGACATCAAGCAGATCGTCGTCTCGCCATACACTCGGTGCATCGAGACAGCATGGGGAAAATTATGATGATGGAGCATCGGCCGAAGATCTACATCGAGCCCGGTTATTCGGAACCCCTCCACACATCAATGGATCCTCCCGGATGTCTCCCGATGAAGACGATAAGCTCTCGGCGGATGTCGACGATGACTACGAACCGTTCTTCGAGAAAAAGATGTTGAATATGTGGAGAGAGTCGTCCAGACGTCCAGATGAGATTTGGCACTTCGAGAAGTACACATCGCAAGACCATCTCAGAATCCGACTAGAGAAAAAAACTTTTTTAATTGAACGACTATTCGTTTACTTTGTTTCACTATTTTCCGTTTGAAGTTCTGATATTTCGCGTTTTCGCCTCCAAGTTTGGTCCAGGAACAAGCGAACACCCCTTCCACCACTTGGACTAGCAACCGCTTTGTTATTGCTCGTCCACGGCCACGTACATTTTTTCACAATTTTGTACAAAATTTTCCAAAACTTGAGTGTTTTCCTGGCATTTTTGAAATGTTATAACATTTTTCTTATAAACATAATTTTTGCATATTCCCTCAGATTATAAAACATTAATGGATTGACCGCTGGGCGTAATGTTTCTACCGGTAGGTTTTTCTGAAATATTCCCCCATACAACAATAGAAAAATTTATAGAAAGACAGAGAAGTGGTGCTACAACTCCCGAAACACGACCAAGATTCCACGAAAGCCGTCTTCCGATCGATAGTTGCGAACCGAGAACGACGGCTGATCGCTGTAGCAACAAATGACGCGATTTACGTTTGGCTCGCAAATGTATGTGTTTTGAAAAAAATCGTGTTAATTTTGTTTTTTCAGCCCCAGTTACTGCTCTGTTCCATCGGCGTTATCGATCCGACGTTCAAGGAATCAGCCGGGGAACTGCGACAAATTTATTGGAAACCTGATTCGAGCAGCATTGCAGTGACGGTATGTGTTTAGTTACTTGCTCAAAAACGTTCGAAATTTCAATTCAGACCAACCAAAACAAAATTTTGATTTACAATTTCGAGTTGAATCAAGATGAACAATGCTACAACTTTATCGACTCTGCAGATCCTTATTTCCAACGGAACTCGCCGGAGCTGTTTATAAAAGGAAGCCGTCCTGTAGCACACCTTCATCCAACTATAATTATCAACTTAGCAGATATTCCGACTTGGTAGTTTCATATTCTGGGCTAAAATGTGATAATTGTTTTGTTTTCAGCTGTGTCCCCTCCCGAGACGAGTTCATTGTTTGTCTCCGGAACGGCTTCACACACCACGTCACATGGACCGGTGAGATCATCGCGAGTCTCTCGTTCCGTGTCACCGCAATTCCGTTCTCGGCCGATCAACTGCAGTCTAAATCCGAAAATGTTGCTTCGAAATCCACGTACATCGTAGACGCCGTCTACGCTCCACTTCTCGGCGGCTTTTCCATCGTTCTATCCGATGGACAAGGAGCTCTGCTGACTTCAAACGATCCGAACTTTGCACCGAATGTAAGCTATCCGTATTTAGTAATTTGAAGCTATGTGTTAATTTTAGGCAATCCTTGGTGTTTGGGCCCCAAACTTGAAAGATGCCACGTGTTGTGATGTCAATCACAAGTTTCTCTTGGTGCTGTTTGGGTGCAAAAAGTGAGTTTATCAAGTTGTTTCACAATGTACATTTTTGTGTCAGTGGCGATGTGTGTGCATACAACATCGATGAGCTCAATGGATCGCTGATTCAGTCGTTCCGAGTGTCTCCAAAAGTCACGAACGGACCAGATCTCACAAATCGGCTTGGTCCTGTTCACAGGATAAACGCTCTGGCAAGTGGATATGGATTTGCAGCTATCTGGGCGCCCAAAAAGGTTCGGTGTCATTTTTCAAACACGCTTCATTCACGTTTTCCAGAACTCAGAATCGGAAGAAATGCACCCTCTCCCTCGCCTCATGGCCGTATTCACTCCTTTCGGAGCACAATCGTTCTGTAATCTCGAAGGATACGTTGAGAATCACTCGATAGCACATGACGAGGACGACATGTACACTGCCATCGAATGGGGCCCAGAAGGGTACCAGTTGTGGCTCGGAACCAGTAAGGATTTGAGGATGCAGTCGTTTATAAGAAGCGCTTCTTGTTCGAGTCCGATAATGGTGAGACCCCTCTTTGCATGTGAAACCCAAGTTTTTTTTCTCCAGGAGCATTGCGATCGTGCCGTGCTAATGAGTGATTCCCAAGTTCTGATTAGTGCTGCTCGGGACAGAGAGGCTGACGCTTGTGCCCCACACTCCGTTTGGGACCACATCACAGTGACACACGAGTATCTGTCGTCCTGCTGGCCGCTAAGAGTGAGTCCCATTGCTATTTAATCAATTTCAAAAGTTTCCTGTTCAGTACGCTTCAACCGATCGCAACTACAACCATCTAGTGGTCGCCGGAGACCAGGGAATGGCCTATTGCTCCTTGAGCACTCGTCGCTGGAAAATCTTCGGGAACGAGACCCAGGAGAAGAATCTTTTAGTCACGGGAGGAGTATTCATTTGGAACGACGATGTCATCGGAGTAGTCGCGGTGAATGCGGACACCGATAAGTCGCACCTCTCATTCTATCCTATCTCCGAACGTCTCGACAATCGATACGCTTCCGTAATTGAACTCGAGAACAAGTCGATAATGTCTGCTCTCAGGTTGGTGGTGATGTTCTGATGCTGATGCTGATGTACGTGATTTTGCGCTCCACCCTTCTTTCTTTCAGAGATGATGTTTGCGCAGTGTTCGACATATCGGCACAGATCACACTTTACAAACTGACAGCTCACCATGATTCCGGACGAGACTCGTTCACCAAAGTGTCCGCAGAAGTCGTCACTGTCATTCGGATCAACGAGATCGTTCCTCATCCGACATGCATTGTCTCACTCCAGATGACACAGCTGAATCTCGACGTCTGCGGAAAACTGACCCCGGCGTTCTATTCGAGTATTGATACTGTTCTAGTGAATATTTCTGGACGACTGATAACGTTAAGTGTTAACGAGGAGGGGAAGGTTTGTTTCGTCTTTTGGCTTCTGATTATGACTCTTTCCAGCTCCATCAGCCCATGGTTATCGCTTCGTACGTGGAGAAAATGTGGCATGATCGGTGCATCGTTAGCCAGTCTTCTCTGGCTCAGAGCTTCGAACTCAACTCAAACGGACACCGTCGGAACGGATCAAACGTCTCGGTCCGGAGTGTTTCATCGCATTCAGAACCACCCTCTCCACTCTCTCAGAGATCTTCTCATCTCAGCAACGCCCTCTGGATTGCCTGTGGAGCGAAAGGAATCAGAGTCTGGATGCCGTTAGTGCCGGGGAAAAGGACGACAAATGCGCAGGAGATGACGTTCATAGCGAAACGGATCATGTTGCCGTTCGAACTAGACATATATCCGATTGTGATCAGTGCCAGAGACTGTCTTGCGATGGGAGTCGAGAGTCAACTGCAACACGTGGCACGAGCATCTCGGAGCAACGGCCAGTCGGAGAGCATCTCGATGTACGGACTGCACAGGAACAGCGAAGTTTTCGTGCATCATCTCCTCCGTCAACTATTGAAACGAAATCTAGGAGTGTTTGCTTTGGAGCTGGCTGGAGCATGCCGATCACTTCCTCATTTTACCCACGCACTCGAACTGCTTCTTCACGGTGTGTTGGAGGAAGAAGCGACAAGCAGTGAGCCGATTCCCGATCCTCTTCTCCCCCGATGCGTCGCCTTCATCCACGAGTTTCCCGAGTTTTTGAAGACTGTTGCTCACTGTGCCAGGAAGACCGAACTCGCTCTGTGGAGAACTCTGTTCGACGTGACCGGCTCGCCAAATGCTCTTTTTGAAGAATGCCTCCAGTTGAAGCAACTTGAAAACGCAGCCAGTTTTGTGATTGTTCTGCAGAACTTAGAGACTACGGAAGTGAGTATGGAACAGGCTGCGAGACTCGTCAAGGAAGCACTCGCCGAAAAGAAGTGGACTATCGCAAAGGAAATGGTACGATTCGCGAGGTCCATTGGTTCAGAAGACATAGACGCAATGTGAGTGGATACAAATCAACAACACGGAATGAATCTCGGTTACAGATCTCCACCTCCCAGTGCGAAGACCTCGATTTCTCGCCGTCCGACAGTATCCTCCCCGGCCGCAGACTCGAGTTCCAACGAGTTCGTGATCAACAGATTCCAAGCCGGAGCTGCCGCTCGGCTCAGTAAAGTCCGACACTCTCAGAGTACCGATCAGAAGGATTCGCAGAGGAAAGATTCGTTGAGTAGTGGCAACAAGACCGCGTTGTCGAGGGTAGGATCGTCTTGAAGTACTCAAAGAAAAACACATTTTCTTCAGGGTCTATCTGGCGAAGTCTCTCCCCAACAATCAGTCAATCGACTGGCTATGAGAATGACGGCGATTCTCGAAGAACACGCGTGGCATCTTCTGAATAACTACTGGATTCTCGATCTCGGTAAGATCTCTCACTTGTAAACTTCCAAACGTTGTCTTTCTAGGATTCTTCTGGGCAGAGGTTCAGTTTGATTTACCTGGGCTGTTAGAAACTCGTCGGAAACAAACTTCACTTTCTCCTAAAACTACGAACAATAATTGCTTTCTCATAGAAGATTTCTCTCTTGCGCTCACCAGGTTTGCTCCGTGACGTGCTCCAGAAATCAGTTATTAATTTCAGACTGCATGCTCAATTCTCGTGGCCGTACCCCGTCATTGGCTCTCAATTCGTTCATCAAATTGAGAAGAAACTCGGAAATATCAGGGTCAGCCAGAGCACTGCCAGTCTCAACGGCTTAGTTGCCAGTGAATCAACAGAGACACTCAAACCAAAAGCCAAAAAGACGGAAAGAACTGTAATCGACTTGAACGGTGCGAAACCAAGAGCCGACCAGGAAGCCAGCGAAGAAGACGTGGAGATTCAAGAAGCCGTGCTGGAGAGAGTCAGAGGAAGTGCAGCAGAACTGGCTCCGATCCTCGACAGAAGTCCGTCGACATCTTCGTCCGTCCATCCTCTTTCCGTAGCTCCCGCTCCAGCAACACCCTCGTCTTGCGAATCCCGAAGTGTCGCAGGAGACTGGCAGAATACGGATTTCCTGGTTGGAGAGAAGTCGTCACGCGGAAATCTGGAAAGCAGTCGCCAGATCGAACTGATGCTCTGCTTGTTCTCCCAGACAGCCGCTATCGACTGGATTTTCTTGCTCTGCTTGATCAGTCGTGATGAGCGGAAACTCAGACAGGAGATTAACGTACCGATGCTTCGAAGAGCCGGAGAGAAGAGTTTCGCGAGAATTCGATTCGCATGCAGTGAACTCAGCAGATGGGCTGTCGAGAAGTGCTGTGGATATGTGGCTCTTCTGCAGGCATTCGATGCTCATTTGGCTGTGGTGGCTCAGCAGGCCGGGGTTGCTGAGGTGAAGTTCATTCCGAATGCAACCGAACGAAGGCGTTCAAGTGAATCGAAAAATGAAGAGAGAGGACGCCGTCGGACGGATTCGGGCGGTGCGAAACTGAACAACTCATTCATGACGAAAAGCATTCAAAATGGAGGACGTCGAGAGCGGAGCAGAAGTGCCGACAGGGCTCATAAATCCGTCAAAAGGTCCTCTTTTCCCCCTGTCCATCTCTATTTTCATCGCCATAGTTACAGATACGATGACGTCGTCTGCGCGGAAGACGCTCTCGAAAAGGCCGACGAAGAAGGCTGTTCCATCATGTAATCTCCATAATCACCTCTGATTTCATGTCCCCCAACTTCTTGCTCCGTTACCTACTGGTCTTCCCCTTCAGAGCACATCTTCGCAACTTCTGTATTATGTATAGGATACTTCGAGTTATAACTGTGATACAACCAATTTCCTAACGGTGCTATATCATCTAATTTATTGTATTCTTTCTGTATAGGGTATTTTATATCATCTAGACTTCTATTAATTTTCTTCTGTAATTTATAAAAAACTGTTTATTTGCTATTGAGAGATGTGAGGGGGTTTGAAAATAAAACTGGGGCTGAAAACTGGCAGATTAGAATGTTACTTGCGAATGTCGAAGGCAGACGGAAGTCCGCGTCTCTTGCGGATGTCGTAGTAGCTCGGAAGTCCTCTCTTCTTGCGGATGTCATCTGGACCCGGAAGCACTCCGGACACTTTCTGAACAGACACCTCATCCGAACCGGAACCTTCGACTATCTCGATTGAAGCTTCTTCAGAGTCAAGCTTTTGTTCAGAAGAGTTTGAAGAGTTGGGCTCTTGTATTTCAGAAGAAGACGAGTCATCGTATTGAGCTGAAGAAATTTCAATTGCACGCTTTGTTCACCGAATGTACAATACCGAAAACAGCCGAAACGGCGACGAGAAGCAAGAGAAGAATCGAGGCGCGCATGCTCTCGAGATGAGTGAAACTATGGCATGTGCTGATCAGAGCGCTGATCAGAAGCTGCTCAAACAGACCGAGATACTGTAGATGAGAGAGAGTGCGTGGGAGAGAGACGCAGACAGACCAATTTGAGCTAATTGCTCGGCTCATTTGATGTGTGGCGTGGTTTTCAACTAGCTTGTTTGCAGAAACTTTTTCTGTGACTCGACTTCATTTTTGTCATCATCCCATAGTTCGTTCAGGGGCTCAACTGTTCAGACGTCGAACATTCGCGAAGTTCATTGAATTATGCGATAACAAATCAGATATGTAATATCAAGGAAAATCTGATAACATATTAATAGGAATTTGATTTGTGCGCATTGCACAATACGACAACAGAAGTCGGAAGAATTAGGTTATTCAATTTGACAAATTGAAAAATTCTGAGAAACTTTAGTGAGACCAATAATCGTAGATTTGTTGAATGAGAGACTTTAGTCAGAACTCTGCATGTCTCGTAGATCGAGAAAGAATATTTCATCGAGGCATCTCCAATGAACAATTTCATTATGTCCACAACCCAAAGAAACGACGAGAAAAACAATGGAATCATGTTCTATTTGCGGAGAAGTGTGCTGAGAAGGGCTCTCTTCTTGCGGATGTCCCCTGGTCCGGGCAGGATGCCCAGCACGTTGATGTGTTGGATCGAGACGACCGGCTCGTCCCCGGATCCCGAACCCTCGATGATCTCAACCTGCAACAGAACATTTGAAGAGACCGAAGATTATGGCTGGTTAGGGAAGACATAATGATAGGTTCGGCTGCGTCATACTCCGTCCCAACCCATAATTTGAATAGAGCCTGATTGAGTACCTGGTCAGAGTCGATAACTTCTTCGGAGGACGAGACGGAGGAGTCTGGCACTTCCGGGGAGGAGGCAGACTCGTCGGAGCCGTACTCGTAGACTGCTCCGGTGACGACGGAGCAGGCGAGGAGCAGGACCAGGAACGCACGCATGTTGAGTGAAAGAATGACACGGGAACGAGTCGAAACGAATAGAAGCTGGTCAAACAAAGCAAGTACATGCCTACAGATCGGGATCTCGATGACTTGACACATTGCAGTCAATAGATAAGGAACGACTGTGAAGTGTGTAAACGTGGGAATCTACATTCGTTTATTCTCAATTCAGTTGATGATTTCTATCGGAAAGCGCAAGACAGGGACAGAGTTGAAGAGATTGGGAAGAGAAGAGAAATGGGATGGAAAGGGAGGAAGTAACCCGGAGGAGGTGATAGGAACGGGAAGAGGATCACTACAGAACAGTTAGATGGTGGCTGATTGGAGAGTGGACTGGAAAGAAGCGAGAAGGTTCGGATTGAAGAGAGGAGGGGAGGAGAAGGACTGAACTGATTGGGGCAGAGGGCCAGAGGAACTGTTCACGAGGGACTGAAGGTAACTGTTAAAGTTGTCGAAGTTGGGGAAGAGAAGGTTGGCGAGTTGCTGGGAGGGGAACTGTTCGATCTTCTGGATGGTACGAGCTGGAGGAGTGGATGGGGTGGCCGACATGAGCAGAGCCTCGACTGTTGTAGGGGGAGAAGCTGTTTGGATCTGACTGATGTTTGACGGCGTGGGGGAGGAATCAGAAGAGGACTTCCGGGAAGGAGAGGATTTCCTGGAGTGGGCATTGTTGGAAGAGCTGGAAAGGAACTTGTTATTCGTGTGAACGGAGATCTCTGCCTACTTGTCAGTCTTCCTGTCTCTCTTGTCCTTTGCCCTTCTGTTTTGGAACCATGTCTTCACTTGATTCTCGGACAAACTCAATGACTGGGCGAGCAGAAGCCGCTTCTCTCGAGCCATGTAGCTGTCACTCAAGTACTCCTGAAACGGAATGAAATGAAACTGTGATCTCTGAATTCTCCGTTCTTACCGACTCGAGACGGGTCGCTTGTTCCGGTGAGAAGGTCGTTCTCTTCCTTCGGCACTTTTCATTCGGAACGCTGACAGTTGGAGACTGTTCAGGTTCGGGTACAGGTGCCGGGGTGGATGTGACAGTGTTGGGAGTGAGGACGGGAGCCGCAGAAGAGGGAGAGACTGCTTCGGGATTCGATGGATTGTGCATCTGAGCAAGGGCCAGCAGGGCCTCCGTGGTGAATAGGAATCTGGAAAAAGAAAACTCCAGTGACTTTCTGTAGAAGTCACAGGAATGACACATCAGTTAGTTCTCGAAAAACTATTGCTCATGGCAATTGATGTACGTTTGGAACTGATCTTCCCGATCGTTTCCTTTGTTGTATCCCAAGAAGCCCGGATGCACCGGCGCTCTTGCGATCATTCGCCGTTTATGAAATCATGTCTTATTCCGTATTCTGACACCCAGCAATTCACATAATTCCCATTTCATTTCCTTCTGCGAGTGTATTTATTTACAATTTGCTAGCATGTATGTGCATGTGTGTGTGTCATTGCGAACTAATTAAAACTCGGTGCGATCGACGCAAAACATGTGAGAAGTGACACGACCACCTCTACACGCCGTCTAATTATTTCGTGCCGGACGACGAGCAGGAAGCGGGCGTGTGCTCTATCTCTCGGGGCGCACCACGTCAGATTATGATTCGGTTGAGGACTGGGGCGGTCGAGCGCAGCGCGTTGACGATAAATATATATTTATATGAAGAAGAAGAAGGAGTATATATTAATATGTGCATATACTCCGCAAATAGAAGAAAAACTGAGAGAGGGAGCCGTTTTTTCATGCTCCAGGCGTAATTCCTGAGCGACTCGATTAGCGAGGTGCACCTGCCGACTCAGTTGATCTACTCGTTTCGGATACTACGAATGACGGAATGGAAAACAAGAAGCAGGTGATACGTACCTGAGACTTTCATCTAGCGATCCTTCTGGAGGGTTTGGAACTTCTGGAGGGTTCGGAACCGACGGACGGGTGTAGGGGTGGAATGCCGAAGAGGAGACCATCTGGAAAGGGCACATGTGTGGAGCAGAGACGGGAGAGGGAATCATAAAGCAAACGAAATAGGAGGGGAGCGGCTAACAACCCGCTAATGGCTACCGTTTCGCATTTCAGTTCATTCGAAGCATGTAATGTACTCTTCGATGTATGATTCAGGTCGCTGCAAACGAGAGTAGCTGCCGACTTCATCATCCAAATCGAGTCAAACATGTACGAGAAGTGAGAGAAATGTGTAAAGTTTCTGGCGGCAGAGCACCAGAAACCAGCCGGATGAAATGAAAATGGCTGGCATGAGAAAGAACGAAGCAGGCGGCTCCCGGAGGATAATTGGGTGCAATGAATGTGTCATTCACAGTATCCGGGAGCAGAGTCAAATTGAAAAGTGAAGAGGAGGCGGGCGCATCAATTGACGTGTGTGTGTTCTTTCGGACGCTTGGAAGCGTTTAATTAAAAATTTAAGGAAACGAAAAAGGGAGGAAACGGGACGGGGGACCCGAGATGCAGCTCATTGAGCACAGGTCGCAGTGGGCGGGGCGTTTTGAGACGGAAGAGGACAGATGCAAATACTAATAAAAAGAGAGCGAAAGAGGAGGAAATAAATGAACCGACTAATGAGAGTTGCAATATTAGGATGAAGGGATTAGAAGAGGCACGCAATAAGTAGAGGGTAATTGGAGCAGGCCCTAAGAGCGTAATTGGCCCTATGGTCAGGTGGCGGGAACGCCTTTTTGGGAGCTCATTACGTAAAGTGCAGAGCGCTGGATCCGGTGCTAATTTGGGGTGATTGAACCAACAGAAGGTGTGGGGGACGTCAAGTGGGTGTGATTGGAATCTGAAGATAAACAGATTGGGAGAACGAGTCTTGTGACATATCAGACATTCATTTCCGGTCTTGGAAATGTTCGAAATACTTGAGATCTCTCACATTGCATCCCACGACCATAAGCTCGTTTCCCATTTCCCAAATTGCATTTCCTTTGATTTTTGAATTGGAAACATAGGAAACACATGACGCATTGGATTGCGATCTGTGGGAAACCGCACACAACATTTTCTCATTCCGCGTGGGAAACGTTTTGGAGAGGTGATAATGAGTAAACAAGAGTGATTACGGTAACTGCTTGACCTATAATATTGATGACTGTAGCTGATGAAAACAAGCAGAAAGCGGGTGTGTTTCTGATACGAAGCAGTTGTTTATTAGTGATTGATAACACACTATATTACAGAGATTAGGCTCCGGGGACGCTTTATCATAATCTTTGTTCCTCTCCGGATTATAAACAATAATGACGGCGAGTAGTCTGGGGCGTTCGGCCGTAAGGAGACAAAGAGCACGAGAAGCTCGTTTTTCCGGACGTCCTCTCGTCAGAATACTAATTGATGAATGGGAAAACGAAGTCTCGAATAGAAGAAGAAACGGGCGGCACGGCGGCACGGACGAAAGGAGCTGATTCATTTGTGTGCGGCGCCGCCATTTCATCACTGCGTTGCCTCGTTCAAAACAGTACCCAGAACGTTATCGGGCGCGACGCCTGACCGTCTCGTTCCTTCTAAATTTGAATTGGAAGGAGGCGAAAGGCGATGAGAGCAACAACACTTTGCACACGAACGAGCCAATTTAGATAACATGCTTGGGGGCATGTCGAAACTTTTTTATTACTATGCCTTTCATATGACGGAATGGAAGAGAGGGGGCGGGGGAAATTGGGAAGGGCCGAAATGGTTCAATGAACCCGGGTCATGGCGAAAAGAGCAGTGAAGGGGGGCGGGTCGAACGGTGAGTGGGAGCCGCGGCAGGGACACAAAGAGCACAACGGAAGTGGGGGTGCGAGCGGTGGTCCGAGAGGGAAACGGCTCAAGGAAGTTGTATTGTACTGTTGATAGGCAGCTTCAAAGATGGTATTTCAATGAAAGATCCCAGAGAACCCAGTAGACAAAAGTGAAGGGTAAACGCATTTCAAGTCCAAGAATTGCCACTGACAGTAGGTACTGTAGGTCTAATGGAAACTATTTAGAGTCTCGAAAGTTCCTTGTCATAGAACTTGCAGACGATCTTTGCTGCAAACGGAATAATTTATGAGTAATAGAGCTACTAATATGCAAATGGAACGGGACCTTGCTTCTCGGCAGCTACTCGTTTTTGCTGTCTTCTCCTTGAGAGCAGTGCATTTTTGCGGCGTCGGCGACTGAATGTAATTATGAAAATGCTGGTGCCCAATTCTATTAGTCTGTCGCCTCTCTTCTTGTGCTTCTATCTCTTTTATAGAACTCATTAAATCTGAGCGCATCATCATCAACAACATCCTGGAGAGTGCTTTTAGAAGAAGAAGAAGGAAAAGAAGAGAAAAGAGAATGAGCTTTTTTCGAGAGCAACTTGTTGAAGCGAGGCGGCAGAAGGATCACATCCAATTAGGATTGAATGCTGTCGCACGAAAATAGAGTGGCAGTGGCGGGCGATGATGGAAGCGGATGGAGCAGGGGTCGCTGATGCACTGAAGAAATTCGGGAAGGTATCAATCAAACTATAGATATGCGCACAAGCGAGTTCTTCATCATGAAGACAGACACAACAACCCGCCAAAAAACCAAATTTTATTGGAAAAAATGCAAATCAAAACTGCGCTCCAGCTTTTTCACTAATCGCGTCCTTAGCCCACTTCTCCTTAAAAAAACAGACCTAATGTTGGACCCGCCCCTTGCCCCCACACACAATGATCATTTTCATGTCCTTATGTTCTATCCTTATGTCATCCTTATCCTTATGTTCACGATCTCTCGAAGACGTATTCAATAAATAAATAAATAAATAAAGGTACGGTGGCACGGACGGGTACGATCTGAAATTGGGAACCGACTCATTTGTTCCGTCGTTCTCCTTCTTTCCATGTCGCCTGAATGCAATCCAATTTTTAATTTCATTTCGCTGTACGACCAAGCACTTTCTTGTTCCTTTTCAGCTGGGAGGAGCACGGAGAACGTCGTGTTTGTCTCTGTGTGGTCAACAAAAAAGGTCGCCAGAATTCAATTAGATGGGGCGAATCTCGTATGCAATTAAATTGAAAGAGAGAGTGCTCATTGCGAGAGCAGATCAAAAACAAAGAGGAACGTAATTAGCATTCGAGGGGAGAAGACTACCGAGTTCGTGAAATTAAAATGAAATTGGAAAAAGAAGGGAATGAAAAATAGAGATGTGCATTCCAGTTTTTCTCTTTTGCGACCACGAACACAATCGGAACTATCTGCAGCTCCCGCCGACTTCCTCCAAAACTTGGACGACTTGGAGTCAAAGTAATTATATCTCTTTTTGCGTTCTGGTTCCCAATTGCTGGATGGAAGGTAAACACATGGTTTCTGAATTAAACGTCCGTCTTTCTGACTTGTGACATAGTTCTGAATAATTGGATGTTGTGTTTTTAAAGTTACAACCAAACGAATCTTTGAACTGCTTCAGGACAACCTTGTAATCAACTGTTATCAACTGTGATTGACTATGATCATCTGTAATCAACTGTGATCAACCGTGATCAACTGTATTCAACTGTGATCAACCGTGATCAACTGTATTCATCTGTTTGGCATGGGGATTTTTGAATAAAATACAGCAGCTAGAGGATTCTCGGTTTATTCGATACAAGTTAATATGAATCAACTGTTGATATTGGTCATCACAGAGCTCCCGATCCTCCTCCACGTCCCCGTGGTTTCGTGATTCACTTTCACAACAAATACTGTATAAGAGGGCGGAAGCGCGCGTTTTGATTCTGGTTTCAATTCTCACTTTCAGACGGAATACATTTGGAATCGGCGGGGAAAACGGAAAGAGTACTCATACTCGAGACACGGAAACTGTACAGCCACGGAAAGCAGAATCAGGAATGAGAGCAGATGATAAGATCGGTCTTGATTCAGATTGCAAGAAATTGTACTAATTCACAGACATTTATTTAATCCCAGTCCAAAAATTTACTATTAAAAAAATACGGTGAAAACAGTTACGAAATTATTTGAAAAGGGGATGTTAAAATAGAAAATTACGATTTTGGGATGGGGATGGGGGCTGTTAAAAAAATGTTTTGGATGGGGATGTTAAAATAAAATACAGCCGATTGAGGGGAACAGGATGTCCGGCATATCGAATGACCCGGGAGTGCTGACCTTGATCAGACAGCTCCCGATCCTCCTCCACGTCCTCGTCCACGGCTCGGCATGTGAACGCCACGAGTTGGCTTCGGTCCTCCACAGATTTTGGGTGCATCAAGTGGCACTCTTCCCGAAGTTTCTAGTGCTTTGGCAGCCAGTCTTGCTGATCTCCGGACCTCCACTGGCTCAGCTGGCGGTGTCGTAGCAGTCGTTGGATCCGAAACCTTTACTCGAGCTTGTCTCCGTCCGGGTGGTCTTGGTGCAGAAGTCGTAGCACTCTTGGTGTTGTCAAGTCGACAGGCACGAATCGGTCGTTTCTTCGGAGAGATCCTTGGCTGAGCAACGTTGGCTGGAGCTGGAGCCGGAGGAACGATATTCGATGAAGATTGAATGCCGAACTGTTTTCCGGACGATGCTCTTTTGGCGCCGAATGGAGAACTTCCCGAAGTAGACGGTCCGGGTGATCTTGGTACAGAAGTCGTAGCACTCTTGGTCTCGACATCTGTAGCTGACACGATAGCAGGCATTCGGGCGACTTGTTCAGAAGAAGATCCAGTTCCTTCAGCGGCTTTCTTCAAGTCTTGGTTCTGAAAAATAGAGAAAATTTTTTCGGTACTTTTTCATAGCGTCCAGATTTCCTTCCCCCCTCGAAGAACTACACTACAGAGTTATGAATGCTTCAGGAACTAAGCATTGACACAGTATTCTCTCTCTCAAAAATAACGTAATCTGGCCAGCTCGTTTACATTGAACCCCTTGATGGAGGTGTTCACTACACCGTCTCCACCCGGAACGTTAGCGCCTCTCCCTAAAATTCCTGAGCCGAACCCGTACGAAATGCACAAAGGACTCCCGGAGCCACAGTTCGAGCTCCAAGACCCGTTCTACAACCCGCTGTTTCCTAATAGGAAGAGTATTATCGTTGCATCTCAAGATCGGAGTGGGTAAATTTACGGAGTTGAGGCTCCCGCAACGCGCGAAAGCAAATCGTGCTGCGCCTTTAAAGCGGGGTACGGTAGTTGCGCATCAATTAATTTCGTCTTTTTCCTCATTTTCACCCGTTTTTCAACCGATTTTCGCATTTTTTACACGGTAATACCCTTTTTGTGCTTTTTTACACTTAAAAATAGCGAAAATCGGTTGAAAAACCGATGAAAATGAGGAAAATGAGTGGAAAAAGACAAAATTAATTGATGCGCAACTACCGTACCCCGCTTTAAAGGCGCAGCACGATTTGCTTTCGCGCGTTGCGGGAGCCTCAACTCCGTAAATCTACCCACTCCGATTTTGAGATGCAACGATAATAAGATCTTTGATATTCTAGCAGGAGGAGAAGCTGGAAGGCTTCTTGGATAACATCTAACCCACGAAATCCTAATAATTCAATAATTCAATAAACTCCTAAACTATACTGACCTCGTCGATCTCCTGTTTGCGTTGCAATGCCTCTTGGTTCGATGCCGCAATCTTGAGGGTCTGCTCTTGGATCTTCGCGTTGAGTTGTGCGTTGTTCTTCTCCATATCCGCTTTGTTCTTTTGGAACTGAACAACTTGCGCTTCCAACTTGGTCTTCTCTTCGGTCAGCTTTGCATTGATCGTGTGAACAGCAGTGAGTGACTCGATCTGTTTGACAAGTTTTGCCTTGTCAGACAGAGAAGCCATTGCAGCCATCTTATCCGTTTCCAAATCACGAATCTTCTGGAGGAGCTCATTCTTGCCTCGTTCGAACTCGGCGGTTTCGGCGCGCATACGTCTCATCTCGACCTCGGCATTCATGGCTCTGCTTATTGCCTCATCCTTGGTTTGACGAACGTACTCCAGCATGCTCTTCAAGTTTTCGACAAGGCTTGACTGAGCGGCGAATTCCAGCGAAGACTCGTTCAGACCCAGAGAAGACTCGTTCGGATCGTTGGGAAGAGCGGTGAGGTTGGAAGAAAGTGCTTCGAACTGCTGAGACAATTGAGTGAGTCTCGTCTCGTAATCAGCCTGCTTCTGCTGGAAATCCAGTTCGAGTGCATCACGTTCGGATATCTTCAGTTGGAGTTGTCTCTCGACGTGCTCTCGCATCTGATCAGCTTCATTCTTCGCATTAGTTTCAGCGACCAAAGCGACGGTCTTGTTGTCCAATTCGGCTTGCAGACGAAGACGAGCTGTTTCGTTTTCGGACAGACGATCCTCAAATTGTCGGACGATGGTGTTGTGCCCATCGAGTAGAGAGGCATTGCGAGAAGCCTCGTTCCGCAGATTCATCTCGCCGCTCTTCGACACTTCGAGCTCTCGTTTGGTTTCTTCTATGTTGAGTGAAGCAACTTGTAGTTGACGACGCAACTCTCCAGTCTCCTTTTCGTAGTTGAACGAAGCCTCGTCGTACTTGACCTTGAGCTCATTGAGTTCCAGATGGCTCTGTGCAAGACGATCCGTCAACTGTTGAGCACGCCTGTAAATATACGTTCATAAGAGTCAATATTATATATAAAACTTACTCTTCGAAGCATTTCGACGTAGCCTTGAGTTGTTCGATCTGAGAATTGAGCTGGGCGACTTGATCGGCGTGTGCTTTTTGCCTCGTCTCGTAACCAGCCTGCTTCTGCTGGAAATCCAGTTCGAGTGCATCACGTTCGGATATCTTCAGTTGGAGTTGTCGCTCGGCGTGCTCTCGCATCTGATCAGCTTCTTTCTTGGCATTAGTCTCAGCAACCAAAGCGACGGTCTTGTTGTCCAATTCGGCTTGCAGACGAAGACGAGCTGTTTCGTTTTCGGACAGACGATCCTCAAATTGTCGGACGATGGTGTTGTGCCCATCGAGTAGAGAGGCATTGCGAGAAGCCTCGTTCCGCAGATTCATCTCGCCGCTCTTCGACACTTCGAGCTCTCGTTTGGTTTCTTCAATGTTGAGCGAAGCAACTTGTAGTTGGCGACGCAGCTCTCCAGTCTCCTTTTCGTAGTTGAACGAAGCCTCGTCGTACTTGACCTTGAGTTCATTGAGTTCCAGCTGGCTCTGTGCAAGATGATCCGTCAACTGTTGAGCACGCCTGTAAAGATACGTTCATAAGAGTCAATATAACATATATAAAACTTACTCTTCGAAGCATTTCGAAGTAGCAATCAGCCGTTCCTTCTCCATAGCGCCCATTTGCTCCGACTGTTGCAGGTTCTCTTCCAGGACGTTGTTGTGACTAGCAGAACTGAAATTCGAATTGTGTGAAATTAGAATCTGACTATGAAGCTTACATGGCATGTTCAGCATCCATTCTCTTCTGTGCAGCATCCGCTTCCAGGAACTTACGCTTAGTCTCGTCGAGTTCGCTCTCCGAACCGGTTTCCGTGCTCAAAATCTCGTAGTCGTAAATGAGATTTTCGCGATCGCGTTCGGTGGCATACTTCTGTCGCTCGAACTGGAGAGCCTCCATGGAATGAGCCAGAGCTGCCTTCTCAGCGCAAAGGTCTCCACGAGAGCAGCTTGCGCTTCCTTGGTTGCACTCACAGCGGCCGCTTCTTTCTCCTCTTTCTCTATTTTCAAGCGAGAAATTGCACACTCTAAGGCAATCTGGAACATTAATCAACTTTCTGGGAACGGCTTCTGGGTAACTTACATTCTTGTCGCTGAGATCGTTATGAGCGGATTCGAGCTGTCGCTGCCTGTTCACATGTTCTTTGATTTCTCCAGTATGACGAGAGAGCTCTTCGAGCATCTGGCCGTTTGCCCGAGAAACATCCTCCATGCGTTCGCGCACATCTGACAACTCCTGGTTCAAGTTGAACTGCCTGCGTTCGTATTCCGCCTTTGCGATCTTCCAGTCGTCCTGCTCGTCCTTATCAGCGTGCTCCCGGCTTCTCCATTCTGCGATCTCGCCGACCATCTTGACAGCCATCAAGGCGTAGTCGAATCCAGGTCGCATTCGTGCCTCGGCCAGCACCTTTTCCTCCTCCTTGGTGAGTGGGGCATCGTAGGTCCGGTTCATCATGTCTTGCTTCGCGTTGTGAAGCTTCTTCATCCTGCTGAGTCTGAAATTAAGAGCGTTTATAAAATTAATTGAAAATATAGCACATACTCTATCCGCACAGCGGTCTCTGTTCGTCCGGAGAGGTGTCCTTTTTCGATTAGTTCTCTGGCCACGACAACGTCCGATTTGTCTCGGCCGATGGTCGTGTAGAAGGACCAGAGAACGTCTTCCTCGTTTTGAGTCCACTCAGAGTTCGGCTTGGCGATTTTCAGCGGGTCAGTCTCTCACGGCGTGTTTTTTGCTGCATGACCGATATAACTTCGGCCGCGGCCACCGATTAGGCTCCGCCCCTAGCCCCGCCCCCCGATTTCGCGGCGCAGTGAATTTTAACACTGAAAAACAGTGTTTTCGTCCCCGTACGAGGCCCGAAAATTTTTTTTTCAAAATATTTTTCATACGAAAAATCAACAATGCGTTAATATACATATTTGTTATACACTTTTTGCGAAAAAAATTCTTTCCAGGGAGGAGAGTTCAAAAAACGCATAGAAATTTTGGCAAATTTTACAAAACCAAGTTGTGAAACGTTCAGAGTTGACATAATTTGACAAGTTAGGGTAGCAATCGAAAGAGGAGAACATTCTGGATAACTCACGGCCTGTAAGAGCGTACGCGAAACGTCGCGGTGCTGTACCAACGAAACGACTGCCACCGTGAAAGTACAATATCATCCAAATACAGCAAAGTTCATAAAAGTTTCCGTTTGGAACGCTGCGAGTTCTCCGAGAGGACTACACGAGCAGTCGAATAATTGCAAGCGCCTTTAACCCCTATTTCGCTGCGAGACCCGCTCGCTCAACCCCGGAGAAAATTTCAGTGGACGCGCGTACGCTTTTACAGGCCGTGTAACTTTTCAGTTGATGACTTTTTCCTATCTAAGTCCATTCTCGAGATTCAATCCGTTGAAAGTTGTTGATACATTTTCGTCTGTACTAGCAAAGTGAGGACAGTTACAAAAAAAATGATGTACTAGAAAGTTGTTCCCCAGTCAATTTGCAGTCGATTGGTATAAACCGGTAGTACCAGAAAATACTTTTCGGACTTTTATGGTCCCTTTACCGGAAAGTCAGAAATCGCATGTCGGAAAATTGGTACAATGCCTCCAAATATAGGCAAAAACACATTAAGATAGCACATTAATGAAGTATCTAACATATTTCATTAATCCTATTAGGTTTAGAGTGCGAATTTCGAGTATACCTTGAACTGACCGCCCATCTCCATAATCCATTGTTATGGCAGCAAAAATGCGAAAAAATTAGGTCCAAGTGTTGCACTTATGTTAAAAAACCATTACTTCACATATTTGAAGCTTTTTTCCTCCTTTGTTCTCAAATCTGTTACGCAAATTCAACTTTCCAGGTTTCTTTGAAAAACACGGGAAAAACCATGCGGCGGCATTGCAAAATGAAAGGGGCGGGGTGGAGTGCGCTGATTGGCTGCCGGCGGCGGCCGAAGAAATCGCTCGTGCAGCGAAAAACACGCCGTGCTCTCCTTTCAGCTCAACCATCACCGGAGCTTCCATGGCAATCTGCAGAGCACGAGTTCCCAGAACACGAGCACGCTCGTATTTCGTCATGGAAGGAGTCGTTACGCGCTCGTTGGTTGGAACAGCTTTTCCCGAAGCGAACAGCTCAAAGTTCTCATCGATGTTATCGTCTTCGTCCTCCTCTCCTTCTGGACGCTGCGGTTCCTCCTTAATGACGTCCTCCATCTCATTATCATCGACGAAATCGTCGTTGTGCATATCTTGATAATCATCGTCATCAGCCATTTTCGGTGCTACAAAAAGATATCAGTTTTAAAAAACAACAAAGAGAACAACAACAATGAGTTACAGAAAATCGAGCAAATATATGTATATATATTTATATACTGCCTCCTTCGCTGCGAATGGCGAAAAGGGGAGTTCGGGGGAGCGCGCTTGCATCGCCCAACGATTTTTTCCATTTTTAGTGAAGAAATCACTGTTTTCGGTGTTTTCGGGAAGAATATACTCTTTTGCACAAATCCGCTAAATAAAAAAGCAAGAGAACACAAAAATACACGTTTTAGTTCAAAAACTGAGTTAAAAAGTCCAAAATTGGCGGAGGAGATCTTGATTTAATTTGTTTGTCTAGAAAATATGGATTTTTTCAAAATTCGTGAAAATGAGTAAACTTTCTGAATAAGTTGGCAATAAAAGTCAAAAGTGATGCTGATGCGGTTATTTTAAGCCTTCGACTGTCAAAAAATGTTGAGAACTGACGGAGGAGATCCCTTTCGAAAATTCCCTTCTGGCGACTCTAGTAGAGAAAAGTAGCCCCCTGGAGTACAGGGTGATCGGAAAAATTTCACATAAATTTTTCTGTTTTCACATCAATCTCAGGTACATTTTTTCAGTTGACCATTTTTTCCTATCTTTTTGTCTAGCCTAACTAAAAATCGAAATCTCCGCATTACCATTCGTGTAAAAGAGTTTTGAAAATTAGCCTGTATCATCATAACTTGAGAAGGTAGAAAAAAGTGATCAACTGAAAAGTTATAGAGGAGAAAATTTCCTATCGTTTGGTATTATTACTCGATGCAAAATATAGTTTAGTACTTTTTTCCTGATCCTCCGAATATGACAAACTTTGAAGACAGTGTAACATGGCAGTGGGTGATCAAACATTTTTGAAAAAAATTAAAGGCCGTTTCACCAGGTTATGCTAAACAAGTTTGTAGTTGATCGTTTTTCATTTGCTATGAAACTTCCGAAGCGGTCATAAGTACAATTGAGGGGACATCTCCAAACCAGGAGAACCTGAATCGAGAAACAAAGACACTAATCAGAAAAGATTTTGAAAATTAAAATGGATTTTGTTTTAAATTTCTAGAAAACAATCCCTGTCTACTGAAAATATTACTATTTCGTTGATCATTTACTTTTCAAAAATAACTATTTACAAAATTGACATATTTTTTGGTTCAGTATTTTTAGTCCGGAAAAGTTTGGTTCGGAGAGCTTTCTCAGCTGAAAGTGATCGAAGTTTTGATGAACTACTCGTCTACTCTTGTTTTTCTTGGTTGCTTTTTTATGGAACAATTCTATAATCGGTTACGTCTGCGCTCAGTTAAAACAACTTTTTTCACTAAAAAATCCATTTTGAACACCCGCCGAAAGAAAGTTACGCAGTTTTGCGTAAGCCATGGTGTATGTGTACCTTCCATTTCGATTTCAAACAACATTTTTGCAGTCGATGTCGGTGTGAAATCATCGTTATCTCCTTCCTTTATTCCGGAACCATACCATTTCATTGTTTCAGGTGTTGTTTCAACCATGTTCTCCAACCTCAACAACAGTTCTTCAGTGAAAAACAATTCTATCGATTTAAACGGGTCTCAGTTTTCAAAGTGAGTTGAAATACATAATTTTCGGTGGTATCCCTACAATTCTAGCCTCGGTACACCACTTGATCAGTCAACACCAGCATTCTTGTTCGGAAAACGAAAAGGAGCAGTTCCAACAACATGTCAGTAATCACAGTCAATAAATTGTAAGGTTGTAATGAATTCCAGACACAAACAGTCCATTGAATACAACTTCTGCCCCCTGCACAGACATCTTCGCCCAACCAACTATTCCTCAGCATGTGAAAGACACTCCCGGTTCCAAATCAGTGCATTGGTCTCCAGCATTGGTTCAGTCGAGTGAGAAGCCGTCGACACCTTCACATACTATGGCCAACGCATCATTCGGATCTGTGAACTCGCCGGCCCACTCTATCAAGCCGCTTCCAACTTCGTCTTTCGGAGGTCAAGTGCTCAATGGTTCGTTTCGGTGCGACCTTTATTTTTCTATTGTTCGATTTCTATAGCGCCACCTCTTCGATCTCTCCGTGATAAAGTTGAGCCAGCAAAGAAAATCGCTCGGAGAAACACATTCGCCGCTCGATCGACTCCTGGCACTCCGAACACTCAACGTGTTACTTCCCGTCTAGGTGATACTAACTTTATAGGTCAAATCATTATTTGAATTTTAGGAAACAATGACGAACAACCAATCGTAGAAGAAGTTGATGCTGCTGAAACGTGGGTGACCGTCTTCGGATTCGCCCCGAACCAAGTTTCCATTTTGCTCAATCTGTTCTCACGTCACGGAGAAGTCGTCAGCCATCAGGCGCCTTCAAAGGGAAACTTTATGCACATCCGATATTCATGCGTCACCCATGCTCAACAAGCCCTCTCGCGCAACGGAACTCTTCTCGACCAAGATACTTTCATTGGTGTCGTGCCATGCACCAATAAGGTACGCGAAACGGAGAGAGAAAGCCGTTCACATAAAATGTTAAGGACGTCATAAATGGCTCGGCAGCCGGGATTGTGGCGCGCACGTCGACCAACGCTGCTGCCAATCGATCGTTGTCTATGTACAACTCGTTCGTGGACAGCGACGCAGCCGATCAATCCGGCCTTCACAACGAAAACAGCATGCTCAACTCGTCAAATGTGTTCGATGCGAATAACTCACTAAAGTGAGTTTCTCCCGTAAAGTGTTCTTGACTTATCGTTGCTTTCCAGTTCTTCCCGCATCTCTGTACGTTCCGGTGTCGGCATGAGACCACTTGCTGCTGATCAGCGGTCAAACGTAAGCCTTCCTATAGCAAATGTCACTGATCAATTCTCAAAGCTTCAGGGAACACCAGCGTCTCGTAAACCGCAAGATGGACTTCTCAACAAGCTCTGGAACACTATGGGACTCAACTAAATACTGTTTTATGTACCTGTTATCAGAAAGTGTTATCGTTCTATAATCTTCTCATCTGAAAACTTGACACGGATAATTTATAACTGCTGTTCTTATTTCGGTGTATTTTCAAATTCCAATCGGCAACCCTCTTTGTTTTCATTTTTACTTCGTCCTCCGATTTCCAAAAATTGTCATGATTCATCGTTACTCTTTTTGTTTTCCGTCACACTGACGAGTCGAATCACTCGATGTCAATATCTGCCTTTTTTGAAACTCAGTAATTTCAATAGCTCTGTACATTATCAGATGGCGCTCTCGCCCGATGATCTCATGGAAGACGTCTATGCGTTGGCTCTCGGAAAGGACCAAGTGCCCATGTACTGCAGCCACTGCCTGACCAGCTCTCCTGATCTGAAGAAGTGCAGTGCATGTAAGCGGTTTGCGTACTGCTCGTCAGAATGTCAGAAGATCGATTGGAAGCTCCACAGAGCAGAATGCAAGTGCATCAAGGTAAGCAGTCGTTGAGTCCTTTCTGTGGCAACTGTTATATTTTTCTCAGACTCACAACGAAGTCGCAAACGACTCGATGCGGCTCGTTCATCGAATTCTGACTCTTCTCACACTGAAAGAAATCGGCGAGGTTCCGATTCCAGGAGGTCATCGCAGTTTTCTGACACTAGAAGATCACAACTCGGAAGATGACTTCGAAGCGGAGCAGTTCGCGGCCGAGTTCATGAACTACATTGTCCCTCCACTCCCCGAGCCTTCTCTCGTGAAGACCATCTTCCAAAAAGTATCAATCAACAGCTTCAGTGTTGGCAACTCAACGGGAAATACTATTGGAATCGGGCTGTGCATCAAGCTGAGTGCTGCAAATCACTCCTGCAAACCAATGACAAGAGTATGCTACCGAAACCGCACTGCGATGCTCATTCCGATTTGTGACGAGATGCCGACTTCGTTGGAGACCGCTTGTCACTCGTACATTGATGAGCTGATGCCAATGGAAATGCGCAAGGAAGCACTGAAAAGGAAGTACAAGTTCGATTGTGAGTGCGACGGATGTCTAGACGAAGAGCGCAATGGCCGAATGGAAGCCTGGAGTTGTGGAATCTGCGTGGCTGGATGGGTTCGAAACCGCGAGGGAAGCAAGTGCGAACTGTGCGGATGGAAGATGACGAAGGATCACTTCGAGCTGTGCCGTGTCGCTGAAGTCGCTGGAACTGAGGCTCGTTCAAAGCTAGAGTGCGAAGCCATCGAAATGGCAACAAGATCAGAGCTGTGCGAAAAGCTGACTGAGCTCTTCCAAGACACTCTCCATACTTTTAACGTACACCGAATTCCGATCCTACGCTTCCAGTACATTGCTGCGATTGCTAACAAAGAGTAATTAATCAAAACAGTTTAATTTAAGAAATTACATTTTTTTCAGTATCGGAGCCGCTGCCAGAACTGGAGTCGCCCTGCTCTCCATCATGCTCGAGTACCAGAACGAGACGGATCCAGCGGTTCTGTTCCAGAAGTATCAGCTGGCTCAGCTATTCATTGCTGCTGGAGCCGCCAATGAAGCTGCCAAATTGATCGGAGACATCAAGGCTCCTCTCGAGAGAATCTACACGGAGAACTCGACCATCGTCCGCAATGTTTATATAATGATCGTGAAGATCCGTAATATGCCCAGATCATAGTCGCCTGAGTAGTTTAAAAATTTAACTAACCTACTAATAATGTACCCTCTAATTAACTACTAACAATTCTGTATCTAAATGGTTGTGAATATCGCCCGATTTATGACTGACATGCTTTATTGCCATCCATCTCTGTATTGTTATCCTCTGTCCAATAAATAAGTTTTTAAAAAATCGTATGTTTCTGTTTTTTGTCATGTCAAATTACATTTTGATAATATTTATCAAAAAAAAAGATTCCCGGAAATGTGATTTAATTCAGGATGTCGTCGCCAGAGTTCGGGTGGCGCCGTTTTAACTTCTTCGACCGAACGACCGTCTTCGAGAAAGAAAACCCGAAACAGAAGTTCCTCGGACTGAAGGACGTCGCAGTGGACTGCTGGTGTAGCTCCGGAGGATCCGTCTACCTTGGAGAAACGAAGGGAGGAGTTTTCCAGTTAGTGCCTTCTGAAAAGATCCTGGAGTAAATTCTTGGTTTCAGGTTAACAGGACAGTTTGGAGAGTACTACTGGAAGGCCTATCAGAAGTCGCTAGCATCTCTCCATTCCGCAGGAAAGTACCTTTTCTCTATTGGTGAAGACGACGAGACAGTGAATACGCTGTTGAAGATCTGGGATCCGGATCGAGTCGAGAAGAACACACCGCACATCGTCCGAACCGTCCGTCTCTCCCCGCTGAATGCAACTTCGTCGGCACCAGCATGCAGCATCGCGGTTACCTCGAATCTCCAAGCCATCGCCGTTGGCTACGCTGATGGAACTGTGCTGTTTTATCAGGGAGATGTGATGCACGATAAGGGAATCACATCTAGGTGGACCAAAGTGAGAGACTCGTCAGTGACGGAGGGAGCTGTGACGGGACTGGCAATTGCACAGTTGCCCGGAGCAAAGACAGTTGTTTTCGTGATCACGCAGAAGCACGTGTACTCGTTCGTGTTGGAGAGTGGCCGAATGAACGGAAAGTGGAAGAAGCACGACGCGAACGGAGCCACTGCGGACTGCTGGACCTTCGATGAGAGCACTGGACAGCTGATCGTCGCGAGTCGCGAGATGCTGTTCTTCTACGACGCCGACCAGTGCGTTGACGTGGATGGCGAAGTGGGGCGATGTCTGCAACTGGGGAGAGGTCTCGAGAAGTTGCAGCTGGTGGCTAATGGACAGTATCTGGCTCTTCTGACTAAACAGCACGCTATCATCCAGTAAGCATTGATCTAGTTTCACAACAATCTCACTTATTTTCAGGAAAGACGCAGAGTTCATGACAATGCTGAGTGTGTACGACGTCAAAGGGCAGTACATCGGCTTTTCGTGCTCGCTTCCCAACTTGTGCCGCCTATTTGTCGCCGGAAACACAATGCTTGTCCTGAGCCAAGACGGCTCACTAAGCGAGTTGGTCGAGAAGAATCTCGCGACGAAACTGGACATTCTGTTCAAAAAAAGCATGTTCGACGTGGCCGTACTCATAGCGAAAAACAGCAGAGACGGAGCTGATTATCTGAAGGCGATTCACGCGAAATACGGGGACTATCTGTACGGAAAGGGTGACTACGAGAATGCCATCAACCAATACAAAGACACTATCGGAATGCTCGAACCGTCGTACGTCATGAAGAGGTATCTGGAAGGGACGAAGATCAAGGAACTGTGCATTTACCTGGAATGTCTGCACGATGCGAAGAAAGACAACGAGCATCAGACGAAGATCCTCATGAATGCGTATGCAAAGCAGGGAGAAAAGAAGAAGCTGATGGATTTTCTAAACAAGATCACCGCCGACGGTTCGAGAGCATCAAGGACGAGAGACATGTTCGAGATTCTGCTCAAGTGGAACTACCTCGCCGAAGCAGCGTACCTCGCGACGAAGTTCGAAATGCACGAGGACGCTCTCAACGTCATTATTCATCACAAGCACAACTATGCTCTCGGCGTGTCGTATATTGGAGAGATGCCTATTGAGAATGTGAGTTATCAGTGTTTCCCGTGAACACCTTTCCGTTTCCAGGTTATCGAGCTCTCTGGAAAGTACGGTCGGGATCTGCTACTTCACGCGAGAAAAGAGCTGACCGAGATGTTGTGGGAAAAGATCCGAGCGAACACAGACTCGAAGAACAACTTCATGCGACTCTTCGATATCTTCATGGGTGACATGAAAGCATCGCAAGACTTCCTGAGCAACGTGCTGAAACAGACGACTGGAGACGAACAAGACCGGCTTATCAATTTGATGCTCGAGTATCACATTCGATCTTTCAAATCCGAGAATTGGTCTGAGGAAAGGCTCAGTGAAGATATTTATCAGCATATCAGTCGGAAGAACGAGGACACCATTCTCCAGATGGCTCAGTTGTTTGACTGCACTCCTGTCATCCAGCACATTCTGATGAAGGCGCATCGTTCGAAAGAACTCATGATGTACCACCAGAAGAAAGGTGATCTTGAGGCGATTATTGAGCTTTGCAGGAGCTGTTCGTTGGAGGAGTAAGTCATTGAGTTTGGAGCACTGACAAGAAACTGGTTTTCAGAAAACGCCGTTTGTGGCTGGATGCGTTGACGTTCATCGGAAAGAATGCGACTGCGGACGATGAACCTGTAATCGTCAATTTGCTCCAAGAGTAATCAGCTTTCTGTTAGTTGGTCTTCTAAACATTCTCATTCAGAATCGAAGTTTCTGGAGTAATTCACCCACTAGTCGTCTTGGAACTCCTCTCGAAAAACGAGTACCTGACCATCTCGACCGTCAAGGACTACGTAGTCACGTGGCTCAGAAAGCAGCAGATTTGCATTGAAGACGACAAGGAAACGATTCAGAAGAACGTGAAACAGATGGGAGAGCTCGATGCGTCAGTCGAATCTCTCAAATTCAGTGAACAAGTGATGCAAGTGTCGAAGTGCTCCGCCTGCGACATCCCGCTGCAACTGCCCACCGTGCACTTTCTCTGCAAACACGCCTACCACGTGCACTGCTTCGAGTCGTACACGGACGGCACCGATAAGTGTCCGGCGTGTCAGACGACCTACAAAAAAGTTCAAGAGGAAGAGATCAGCTACCACAGATTCCAAAAAGAGCTGGCCGAGTCGGCAAATGGAATGGAGTTAATTGCAAAGTACCTGCAAAGAGGACTGTTCGATGAGAAGAAAAAACTGAGAAAGTCTGATGTAAGTTTGATTTCTGAATGATTGAAACAATCTTCCAAGGGATTCCAGACAAAAAGAGCTTCCCCATCTACAGTCAACTCTGGAAGAGTTTCAACGAACACGAATCCGTTCGACGATGATGAGACGATGTCGATCCCGCGGAGCATGTCGACCACTTCCAGCAACATAGCTCCGGCCCGTCAACGGTCCACTACTGTCCGCAGAGACGACGATTCGATGAACCCGTTCTTCAGCTCCGACTCGGGAAGTAAGAAGGACAGCTACGACGACTCGAAGAACCCCTTCGGAGAGGAAGCCGCCAAGTCAACTAACCCGTTCGATTGAAACACGAACAAGATCTGTACATATTATTTATTTTCAATTTTGAAATTTCATTTTTGCCTTTGAGATGTCTGGTCATTTTATGCGAATGCTTGTGATATGATTGTGTAAACTGTTCTTGATTTGACCGTAACACTTTATTGATAAGATCCCATTGAAATTCAGACAGTTGGAGGGCTTGGGCTGGCAGCGAGAGCAGCTTCGCGTTGAGCCTTGATGCTGTTGAAGGCGTTGGAGAACACTGGAAAACGGGCTGTAGAGAAGAAATAGCCAGTGACCTACTTTCTTTGACGTGGTTGATACTTTCCGTCTGCTCATCTTTTTGGCTCACTTCGGCGACAACCTGAAGTTGGGCTCCTTCCTCATCTGAAACTGTGTTGAATTCAGTTGAATATCAGTGATAAACGGACCGGCGAGTCCACTGGAAGCGGGCAAAGCTGCTCCGAAAGCAGTCTTGTGAGTGTCCGCTGGCATTCCGAAACTCGTGCCATCGATGTTGGCAAAGACGTGGCAGACGAACGAGACGACGAGTAGAACCTTGATCATTTTCTGACTGGAATGGCAGAAAAAAGCGATGGGTTGGGTGTGAAACTCGAACTTCAAATCCGGTGCTAATCCGGCCAATCCGCTCGGTCTATGTATTCACAAATCACGGTCCGCAGGCTAAACTTCACGATTTACGGGGACAGGCCAATAACTTGGGAATCTTCGGAAAAAATGTAAATGTGTCTAGGTTTCGAAGATGTTGCACAAATTCAGACATGGTACAAAATTTATTGAATAAGTCCAGACTTTTGGATCGATTGGGCGATAGGATTATCAGAAAACATGTTAAATTATAATAGATGTCAGATTACGAATTCAGGGCGGAAGAAATGGTTTAACAATCGAAAGTGTGGGGGACGATAAACGAATTGGACAAGCTTCGAAATTGGACAGAGACGGACCACTCATCTTACTATTTCTATTACCAATTCAGATTAATGATTAGGGTAGGCAACAGAGAATAGACTTTTGCTAAGATGTGCGGGAGAAGAGTGTTCGATTGAAGGGTTCAGAACCAGAACAGGAATGTATATGTGTTAATGAGTATCTTTAGTGCTGAGTTGTCAGCTTGGAAAAGTCGGTCGGGTCCGACGGCCCCACTTTCCCTGTGGCCTTCAGGGTGCTCTCGTCGGCGATTCCCATTTGCGAGTCGACGTCGAACTTTCCGAGGAGTGAGGCCATACAGTCGACTTCCGGACGCACCTGGAACACATTAACTTGCAGGAGGAGGGCTAAACCTTAAACAAACCGGGATTTCCAGATCTCTGAGGACGGATCTGTTCTCGAGTTCCTTCTCGTCCTCCTTTTCACTCATCTCGCTTCCGGAGTAGCTGCAGAATGAGGTGTTCACGGACTCAGATGGCTCCTCTTCGCAATACTCATAGAGTGATCTCTTCCACTTCTTCATCTGAAAACTTGAAATTGATATTAGAAGGGATTCGGGAAGCGCACTTGAGTGTCCCAGCTACGGCGACTGTAGTTGATGAGCTTGTTAGGGGTGCGCGGGTGTGTTCCCTTGATGCGATCGCGCAGAGGCACTTCGGAGATGTATCTTTGATAGACTGACTTTTCCTTGGCTCGGTCGATTTCCTGAAACAGAGAATCTTGCTGAAGTGCTGAAGTGTTTCTTTATGTTACCCTGGAGCGTCTCTTCAAAACGGCATCGTCCGTGCACCAGCCAAGAGTTGGCTCCTCCCAGTCCTTCTTTCTCGATGGACTGCTAGCCACGCTCGAAGAGTCTGAACCGTTGAAGAGGCGTCCACGTGGGGCCTTGCGGTTGGATTTTCCCGTTTCGACGCGGCGTTTGGACGGAGAGGCTTCCTCATCATTGATAGTCGATGCGTTTGAAAGGCATCTTTTGCGGCTGAATGGTCCCGAAGAGGTGGCCAGGACGATCATTTCCGAGTCTTGCACAGACTCGGTCTCCACGCGGGAAACACGGCTTCCGGACTTGCTGCGAGTGGTTCTGCGAGACGACGAAGCTTGGAAAACTTCGTCGGTGAGTTCGAGTGACCGAATGTATTTAGCCTTGCTTGGACCGTTGTTTGCCTGAAAACTAACAGTTACCGAGGACTCGGCTACGAAGCCATACCCTCTTTGGCTGTCCCTTCCTGCGAGATTCACTCTTGCAGCGACGCTCATCTTCGAGTCGGGCGGCCAGCGCCTCGTCTTCTTCGGTGATCTCTGCCCAGGATCTGTTCGAGAGATCAGCAAAGTCTTCAGCGGACTGAACTTGGTTACTTGGTGATGTGAAACTATGAGGGGAAACTCACGAAGATGTCGCTTCTGAACTTGTTAGCGCCTCTGGAAGGAGAGGCCCACGCCTTCTTGCGCGGAGATGTCCTCGTTGCTTTGGTTGGCGTTGCTTGGGCTACTTTTTTGGGTGTCCCCGGCGGATTTTTGCGTGGAGATGGGGCCATGACAGAGGCTCGCGACTAGATGCCCGCTATAACACTAACTTTGACACAGAAGTGAGAGAAAAGAGGTGAAATCAATGCGAAAGAGGTAAGAAAGAAGTGAAACGATGTGAAAATGCGGGGAAAGAGAACAGCTGCGAAACTGAATGAGAAACAGTTCGTCTCGTTTGAAATGGGAGCTCGCGCCCAATGATGATGTCGAATGTTCACCGCGACGCGTTTCCGCACATTAAGGACAACCGTAGTCACGAAACAAAAATGTGTGCGCAACTAAACTTTGAGACAGTTTGGTGGAGGAAAATCAGGTAAAGATAGATAATCGTGTGGATCAGATAACGGATGTCACATGCTTATAATGATAAAATCTCGACAATGTGTGAGATTTGCAGATAACATTCAGATTTCTAAACATAAATAGTCAGACTAAATATAGAAGTTCATCTTCTGGAAGCATCAAAACCATATCAGGATAGATGAGATAACAGAGCAATCTATTGGTGATCCGCATGACATTCAAAAGCGCACGCACACAATAGTGTATGACCATGTGGCATCTGGGACAGTCGGTGCAACAGCCGGCCTCGTTTCCCGCGTGAATACTTGGCACTGTGCCAAATCGCGATAGAGCGTGCTTCCCGCAGTGTGCAGATGGTCAACAAGCTGAGGGCACTGTCTAGAGGGTGTCAAGGAGTGAATATAAGGGGAAATGAAAAGATCTGAACGGTTCAGAAATGTAGAAGTAGGTGAAGTCGTCAGAACACAAGAATGTTCCGTTTGTCTCACACCTTGAAATGTGAGATGTATTCAAGAAAACTTTAAGTGAGTTCTTCAAATATCTATCAGTAGATACTGCGAATGATTAAAATAGGTAGAACCCCAGAACCTATTGATACCTGGTTGTGAAAAAAAAGAACTGTGAGAATCTTAAATCAGAATACTTAGATCGTACCCACTTCCTCGAGATTGTGTGCAACAGCATGTTATGCGAGCAGAATGGTTCGTCCAGCTGACCTCAGGCATCCAACCGCTAATAAACCCATTCGATCCGCCCCATGGCCCATTCAGTGTGCATTGTTCGCGCAAACCGCCCCTTGCGTCACAAAATCGCACATAGCAGGCTGTCCAACGCAGCCGGGTGTACCCCTAGAGGTAACCTGTTAGCGGAGAGGTCATCCGATGAACAGGTGTGCTTGCTTGAAGATCAACAAAGAAGGAGAATGCGAGTATTGTAGGGAACGGAGGGCCCGGGGCGTTTGATTGGAGCAGCTGGTTACTGTAGGGGTGTTTTCGCGTGAAAACTGGGACGTGGATGAATAACCACGTGAAACAAGTTTCTGATTCCAACCGGACGGTGCTACGAGGTCTTCTAGAATCTCACAACTTTGTATTTTTCTATTCGATTTGAAACTCGGTAAGTTTATGATTTCTGCTGACCTAGCCATAAATCAAAACACTCGCGCAACTGAAGTGCGTAGTTTTTTCTCCAGCAAAGTTTTTTCGATAGCTATGATTCCGATAATGTCATTTTTGATAAGTTTTTCGGAACACTCGTAATCCAGCCGCGAAGCATAGGAACGTCGCCGTTTGCCATTTGCCCATTTGCTTGCGCAATGTGTGTGCTTTGCCGTGGTGGTGATCGCACCAAAGCGGCGGGAACATTGTTTCGTTCGAATAGAGTTAACTGGTTCCGCCGCTGCTTTCTGCCTCTTCAACTCTGTTTACTTACTTTATCAAGCTAAATTTAACAAAGAATCTTATTGCAGCTAGTGATAACGTCAGATTGCGAGTTGAGATGGATGTCTCAATGCTGCAATCGCCCCAAAAGCGGTCGAGAAGCATCCAAAAACTTGTGGTTTCAAAACACGATGCTCAAGTACATAAAGACATTTTCGACATGATTGAGCAGCAGAAGGAGGTCAGTTTTGTCTTTTAAAAAAATAATAAATCTTTACAATTTACAGAAGCGAAAGATTGAAATTATTTACTACGAATCTTTGGACGATCTCGACACTGACTGGAACGAATACACGTTCTTTTGCGGCGACTTCAAATCCGATCTGTACCGCACACTAACAAAAAATCAAGAATCAGGGGCCAGCGCTTATCTCATCGTCGGCCCCGCCGTTTTAAGACACAAATTACAGACGACACAGGTGAGAGAAAAGTGCCAGCTGGAATACAAAACACAACTTGTTTCAGGATTTTATGCCATTACGTCCGTGCCGTCCTCTTTACTGTGAATTGATGAAGAATGTGACGATGAAGTTGTCATCTGAAGTGACGAATAAGAAAGAACTCGTCGAGCTGGTTCATTTCATGGGTGGAAGTGTCCGGAAAGATGTAAGTTTACCAGCGCAGAATTTCTTGAATATTGTAATTCTCAGACTGTGCAGAGGACGAACGTTTTCATTGCGGCGAAAGTGGAAGGGAAAGGGCAGGTGAGTTGAATCGTGTTCCGTTTTTCTATGTTCTGTTCTTGTTCTCCTACAAAATCTTCTTACCCACCTAGAATTTGTACTTTTACCACATTCCTGAGTTCATCTACTTCTTTCAGTCGATGACATTAGTTGGCGTGCCGACGTTACGAGCTGACTGGATCACAGACTGCTGGAAGTACCGAGACAACCCGTACTTTAACGTTTTTGAACAGAAATTCGTGAGTTCCATAGTTTCTCCCCGAGTTTGTAGCAAGAAACATGTTGCAGGTTGATAGTCACAAGCTCGGAGTTTTCGAAGGACTCACCCTTTTCTTCCACGGTTTCAAGCAGCACGAAATTGATGATATGAAGACAAATCTGGAGAACACGGGGGGATTGCTCACCGACGATGCTTCTAAAGCTACACATGTCGTCTACAACCCGATGAATGACGAGATCGAACCCCTGCCAGTGTCTCCGAATCAAGTTCATGTGACTCAAGAGGTACGGGCGTTTTTGTAAGAGAAACTGATGATTTAATCATTCAACTTTTAGTGGTTCTGGGTGAGTCTGCACAGAGGGTGCTGCGCAATCGAAGACAACTTCGCCCTGCCCACTGGAACTCTTCGTCGGAAACAACTCGAGACCAGCAACCTGAACAGTCCGCTTGGCAAGTCTCTGCGCTCGCAGAATTCCAGATCTCTGTCGTCGATGCGAGACTGTAGTGGAGAGGGTCCCTCGCTCAACATGACGCCTGACTACATTTACTCAAACGATGACGTAGAGAACATGTGCAAGTCGCCACGACAGCCGTCAAAACGTCTCCGGGTGTGCATGGAAATGGTGGAGACGGAGAAGAACTATGTGTCATTGTTGAAGCTCGTTATCAAGGTGGAGGATCAAAGTTGATTGATCTAGACAAAAATTCATATTTCAGTTCAAAATAGCCCTCGAAGGAGAGATCACGCAGAACGAGTTCATGCCAAAGAACGACGTCACGCTGATGTTCGGAAAGCTGGATCCGATTCTCGAGTTGCACGAGAAGATATACTCCAAGCTGACATCCATGCTCAACGAGGCGAACAACATTCTCTCCGTGATCAACGGCAAAAAGAATGACGACAAGAGTCTGGACTTTGCACAAGTGTGGATCGAGGCGAAGGAGGAGATGAAGAAGGCTTACCCGCAGTACCTCAATTCGTACGACACCATCAAACGCTTGTTCGACAAGTACGACCGTGAAAACTCTAAATTTCACACATTCTGCAAGGCGAAAGAAAGTAACCCGGAGTTCCACCGACTCAAACTCACTGACCTGATGGTGAAGCCCGTACAGCGATTGCCCAGTGTGGTGCTTCTTCTGAAGGAGATGGCGAAGAAGTCGGACTCGCGTCTGAAGGGCTCAGCTGAAGAGGCCGCCCGGACAATAGACGACGTTCTGAAGTGAGTTGTTGTTTTTGCCGGTTCCGTGTTTGATGAAAAGGTTTCAGAATCGCCAACAAAACTCGCGAGAGGAATGATAACTTCATTTCCCACATGAGCAAGTTCACCGACATTGAAAATGTTCCGGTAAGTGTCAATTCTTCCCAACTTTTTGCAATAAGCTCTCCAGCCTCACTTGGTCGCCGCTAATCGGATGTTCATACGTGAAATGGTGGTGTCTCCAGTTGCCAGCACTTCCCAACGTCTTCAACAGTTCATGAAAATGAAGCTGTTCCTGTTCCATGATGTTCTGATCGTAAGTTCTGCCTAACATTCTAATTTCAATCAGAATAATGCTTCAGATCACAAAAATCCGCAGCGAGAAGAACACAATGCAGCGGCTCGCGCGACACGCCTCATTTGCAAGTCTGCACGCCAGACAACGGAGGCCGTGAGTACATTCTTGATATTGTCTCTATGAACCCGATGGTCTCAGATACAAATACATCGAGCAAATCCCACTGAGCGCCATGCGCAATGCGTGCCGGATCAGGGCTCCAGACGACCTGGCTAAAGCCATTGAAGCTCAGTCGCAGTACTCGCACAACGCAATCAAACCGAAAGGTAAGCTGCGGGCAATGAACGAAGTCTGAGTTTCGAATCTTCAGACGTCTTTGTTTGGTGCCTGATCCATCGTGACGAGCAGGGAGGTGACACGGAGACGGTGTTCGAGTCCAGCGACGGCGAGGAGGTCCGTGATTTCCTCGACGACATGCATGTCAAGATTCTGAGCAACTTCGGAAGGTACTTCCTGGTTCCGGACGCTGTGGAAGCAGCTCAAATCAACGACGCTATGGTGTCTGATATGACAGTTCGGTACTTCAGAAGGTAAGATCGGGTATTTTTGAAATGAAAACAATGTTTTCCTTGTAGTCTCTGCTCCAAACAACCAAATGGGCACGGCAGTCAGATGAATATTACGGTCAGTGAAAGGACGCCCCGCAGTGTGAGCCGAATAAAAACCGTCCAATATGAAAATGATGTTTTACAGGAATGGTCTCACAACGACACGATGATGGGGCCACCTCAATCACAGAGCCGAATGCGAAGGGCGTTCAGTAATGCACAGTTGACCCTCGCCAGTACCCTCGGATTCGGAAGGAATCAGAGTCGCAACAATCTGGGACAAATCAGTGAGTTCACTAGATCGAAAAGCAACACTGAATGCGTGTTCCAGATGAAAACTCCTCCTACATGGCATCTCCTCGAGTATCATGCGATCCAGCAGCCCTTGCCAACATGACTTCCGTCGGAGTTGGATGTGACAACGAATCGGAGTCGACCCCGAAAAGAGGCCTTCGGTAAGACAGATCTCTTATGAGCATGTATGAATCATCCAGCTATTTAAGCGCCCGGCTCACCTCCTCGACGTTTCTCAACCGAAGCAACATGCTTGGACGGAACACTTCGATGCGGAGGCAAAACGGATTCGCACACTCTGAGAAGGAACCGCCCCGCTCGAGAACGTCTTCCCACCGCGTCACCGACTTGTGATTCTCATTCCCGCTGTTCTCGATAGATCCTGTTAAACAAAACGTTGATCATCGGAATCCCCATGTACGATTACGTTGTCTTCCCCGTCCAGTGCCGTGCTCCCGTGTCCTGATATCCCTCTCTGCATAATTCTTTGGTATCTTTGTCTCTTCAGAATGCCTCCATTCCGTCATCTCGATCACTCCGCTTCTTCTAGATCCCATTTCGTTTTGTCGCTGCCTATCCTTTGTATCATATTGATTTACCGTAGGTGTTCGTTTCGTTTGTCCCCCCCTTCCTGTCCCTGACCTGTCTCTTTTCCTTCCTTTTTTCTTTCTCCTTGACTTTCTGTCCTTATCATTATCATCCTCTCCGAAATCACTTGTACGTCCTCCTCTCCGCTTCCCCTCGGTTGTTGTCACAGGCTCTCGCTTCCGTCCGACAACTTCACGAATCCCGTTTTTTATTCAAAATTTTATTCTTGTAAGAAAATACGAATGGGGTTTCAATAAAATTACTCCTCTTGAAAAGAAAAGTGCATTCACGGGAAGAAAGTGAAGAAATTAGTGCAGAGAAGAGGCGGAGCCGTCGATTCAGATGGCCCCTGGAGATTCCATATCGGGCGCGGCTCGCGTGCCGCCTGGCTCTCATTCATGCCGCCGAACCGCACATTAGTATATCAGATTCGAGGCCGAAGTTGCAGACGATCCGTCACATTTTCCCGTTTTCATCTGGTTCGGTTCCTTGTTTTTGTTGTTTTCGTGTTCGGGAACAGTCGGACGAATTCAAGTTTACGAGTAATGTGTTGCCGGACCCTGTTTCCAGAAGCCCCTGTCCTGATTTATGTTTATACTTTTCAAGTGTACCTACTTGATCTGAACTCAAATATCATAATTTTTTGTCCACAAAGCTCGCTGAGTCCTCGTCGCAAGAACGACATTCAAGTTCTTCGAAAACCTTCTGATTTGGATTGATCCCATCCCAATTTTGTTCTGCTTTTCCCTGACTTTCATCTTGACGACGAGGTTTCAGAAGTCGAGAACTGCATCGTGGATGGTTCGAGAGGATCAGAAGACTTCTGAGAATGAGGAACGAAGGTAAGCTTCTTTTGATTCTTCTCAACAGCATATGCACAAATATATTCGTCTTCTTCTTCGGCCGGCCCGGTCCTCCAGAGCCGCCCGTTTTTGGTGCGGACTCGTCTTCTAATTATGCATCTCCCCCTATACTCCTCATCTTTTCCTCCTTTTCTTCTGCTCCTTCTTTCGTTTTTTCTCCTCATTCCATGTTTCTTTGTGGTCCCCCAGCATTGCCCAAGTGTTGTTCTTCACACACACTTCGTCTTCTCTTCATATATTTCTTCGTCAGAAAGTAAACTAAACTCTAAGTCGAAAAGTTTTCCTTCGTCTGGGCGAGAAGGATCCCTATACAAACAGCAGTGCCAAGTGGCCCGTTTTGTGGGAAAAAGTGCACGACGACTGCCAGCAAAGAGACGTTTCCTCGGCGTCTCCGTTGTCTCCATCGGCTCAATGTTACATCCGGAAAGGAGGAGACGAAGATAAAAGAGGAGACGGTCTCGGGGGACGGCGCCAGCGAACACCTTCAGTCTAATCACTGCTCTTGAGAATTGTGGTTTTTAGGAACTAGGCTTTTTGGTTTTCAAAGATTAGGTCCACTAACTGGAACTTTCAGAATGTCAGCAAAAACTTCTGAAAGACCTACAGTTTCCAGAAACTTCTGAATGTTTTTGCTCATCTTGAAAACCTTTGATACCGCATAATACTAGAAAAGTCATTTGGAGATCAAAATGATTATGTTCGACGTACTGTACCTGAATCAGGATTCTTCTGATACAGTTCCCCCAAAGACTTCCGAACTGACCCAACGGATACGATATCTGGTGTGTCGGACAGCGTCTGGGTCCATCCGTTTCTTTCTTTTCTTCGCCTTCTTCTGCTTCTCTTTTGCTCCAATGCAAGACGATAGCTCAATTATCCAAACGCACACACACGCAGAAATACACACAAATGCATCACATTCGCACTCCCGGACTCTTTTTGTGTCCTTCCTTCTTCCAGCTTCACATTTGATCCAGGAGGGACCACTTACTTTCTCCCTCTCGAAAAAACTCCATTCCGTCTCGTTTTCCTATCTTCTGCCCGGCTCCTGCCTAGTCGAAAACGTCTGCTTAGCCTAATTTATGGAGGTATTTTCTATTTTGCCTCCTCCGTCCCAGTCCCATCCATCCTGCGTATTTTCCCTTTTCTGATTCCTTGTTTAGAGTCCCTCGTCTGCCACGTCATACTCATTTGCAGCAAGTGTTTGCTCGGCTCCGCCCGTTTCGGCTCCATCTTTTTCGGCCCCCCTAATCCTCCTCTCAAAAATATTTATTGTTCCGTCCCGTTTCCCTGCCGGCTCCCTTCGGTCCCATTTCACATTTTCCGCTCACTCAACCTTTTCTAGTATGAACAATTTGGACAAATTTCTCCTTTCCCTCTTTTTGTTTCGTGAGAAAACGGACGTCTGAACTGAACAGCTCCGCCGAGCTCGTTGCTCATTCAATCGCTCATTGTGTCTCTGCGACTGGCTCGATCACCGACTCTCTGGCTCTATCAAACGGCCGTATAATTGGTAGGAAAAAGAAAAATCAAGAGAGACACTGGACGGAAGTCGAGAAGTTTCTCTACTTCCGGTTATGTTGCACTCTGAATCGAACGAACTCTTGTAGTCCTGAAACCAAATCGTTCCACTTTCAGTTGTTTTCCTGGTATCATAGTGACCCTCTTGTTTTCTGAAATTAAGGTCAATCAGATCCCCTTTTTTTAGATTCAAAAAGAACCCAGACATCCATCTTTCAAAGATTCGTTCATTCTATTCGTAGAAGTACCGTAGTTATTCATTCTTCGTTCCTTGTTTCGATGCCTACCCAGACCGTGCCAGCTTTGAACATTTACCTTGAATGCTTCATATCAGCTGCATCTGAAAATAGATTACCTCCTGCTGATCCCATCCTCCCCGTGAGCACTTGTTCTCATTCTCACACTTTACACCGCAATGTTTCTTGCCCTTGCCTCGCCACCTGATCATTTCCCTTCAACACATTTCTCTTCGGTTTTGACGGCGAATGTGGCGAATAGGAAAAAGTGATTAAGGTGGTTGATATACATGTACCTGGAGACGAGTGTGTAAAAACAAACTGTCACAACACTGGCGGAGATCCTGTGAAGCATGTGTCGTGCCGAGGGGCCCACTGGCTCCCTCGGCTTCTCTCTCTAAGTCTATTGTTTTTGCGAATCGTGTGTAACAAATATGCCTCAGGGAGCAAGAAGCGAAGAGAGCCGATCCTCACGCATTTTGAATTTTCAGGTGCTCGACAGGCAGCACGCGAGGCCTATGGCCGATGCCGTTTCAATCCGGTAAGTCGCAAAGTTCGAGACGAAGAGAACGGAGGGGTTGCAGAGGAAGAACGGATACGTGAAGTGTTGCGAGAGTTGAAATCGAGGAAAGAAGGCGGTGACGTCAAGGAGGACATCGAGAGGATCGAGAGAATCCTCAGGGATCCGCTTTTCAAACAACTCTCCCACCAGGTCAGTGTCTCGTGTGCCGCACAAAAACCACAACTTGTGAGACCTTGCCAGTTGCCAAAATTGACTTGAAGCAGTCACGAGATCGTTATTTTTATAGCAATTGTTTAGTATAGTAGCGTTTCCCAGAAGCCCGGCTCAGTGCTGTATTGATATTGAAAACTTGACTTCTGACTTTGAGAACTTTCCTGAAACCGTTTTGAAACGAGTCCAATAGATTTCATGGTTCGTTTTGTTTGACGTATTGCAAAATTTAGTTACACAACGGGAAAATTTGATATGTTAGTCTGAACTGTAAATTACAACAGTTGTTTGAAACAGAATTTTGAAAAAAGAATCTGATTCTGATTTATAAACTTTCAGATAGAAAGCACCTGCTTCGCTGATAAAATAGCTAGATTTGTGAAAAAAGAAAACTAACTTTTGGAAAAGTCCTATGATTTCTAGTTCCTGATGTCTATTATCATCGCTGACATCACTTCCTTATTTCATTCACCACTCCTCCCCCACCAATTTCAGTCTCGCTCTAATTATGCGCAGACACTGTGAGTCAGGATGATGACTCGAATCTCGGCCTTCTTCTCATATTCTCACTTTTCAGCCGTCTTCTTCACAGCAAGCCTTCAAACCAGATAGTCCTAGGAATAGTGAGAGCTCGTTCCGTTTTTATGAGGATCTACTAAATCATTTCCAGGTGCAGCAGAGAAACGAGTCGTCGAACTCGGCAAGACACTCGAGCGTAGTGATATCAAGAAGAATCTTAAGCCGAACCAAGTACCCAACAACTCACTTTCCAATCTATTTTCGAGTTCCAGAAACTTCATATCGTCCACGTGGATGCAAAGAAAGTCGAGCCGGTGGTGCTAGAAACAAAGGAAAAGTCATCGCGTCTGCTGGTCGTTGGTCCGAAAGACGTAAAGAATCGGTGAGTGGTCCGCGCCGTTCGGGTGTCTCCAGATGGCGTTTGTCCTCTTGATAGCACATCAATTTGTCCGTCACGGAGTCGTTTCGAGCAATAAAAACTCATCGTCACGGCGAGACAAAAGGATGCAGGAAGCAAGGAAGAAGCGGGCGACAGCGAGACGCAATAGAATGCAAAAAGAGAAGAAGAAGAAGAAGAAGCAGAAGCGGGGCTGGGACGAGAAGAAGAAGAAGGCGTAGTCGAGCCGACGTCGACGCGTGTGGTTGTGTCTCAATTTCGGTTTTCGTGCTTTCGTGCCTCGGTTTTCAACTATTCATGCGGTGTTCTTCCGCCTAGAGCCCACGGAGCCAATGGACCGCACCCTCGGAGCCCGATTTTTCACGCAGAGCAACATGCGGTGACCTGCTTTTGGCCCTCTCACCGTAATATTGCCTTCTGGAGAAAAGTGACGTCTTCAGACTTCTTCGTCACTTCTTTCTTTCTTTCCCAGAAAAATAGGAAATACGGAGCAGGAGAGAGCGTTTATTGAGTTTCGAAAAAAGGGGGTCTGCTCGTCCGGCGGCGAACTCGATTATTAATGAAGTGACAGCTCGTTCCTCCGTCCTTGCCGCTTCTTCGCCTATAAGTAGTCGTTTTTAATGCCTTCGCCTACTTGTCACAGCTCCGTCCACTAGTGTAGTAGCCAACGAGAGGCAGGGAAATTGGTGTTGGTGTTAGTTAGAGCAATGAGCCGGCAAACGAGTTGTTGAAGAGATAGGCGCCGAGAGAAAAAGCACCAGTGAGGGCGGTCTCGGCGTCCGCTGTCCGGCTAATCGCCTTGTTCGGACTATCCACTCTCCCCCGCCCCGGCCCCGTGATTATTTCGTTCCGTTTACGACCTGCCCCGACCGCAAAATAGTTGACTGGGGCGTGCGCCGAAAGCCAATTGAAAAGAACGAATTGGTCTGAGCTCTGCAATAATACGAGAGTCCGTGCCTTTTGTTCGCCCACATGAATTTCCATTTCCATTTCTCGTTCAACGCTCCGACGTGTTTCCGCGGCGGCGGCCCCGTGTCTCTCTTGCACTTTCTGCTCATGAAGCGGCTCAATTAGCGACGTTTGCAATAGTGCATTGTTGCTCACTCAAATCATATTAGCCTCTTCCTCTCATTCCAGCAGTCTCTATTCTAGAATCACTAGAGTTTCGATTTTTGGCGTCGGTCTGGGCTCCGCGGAGCACACTCACCCGACTTTCCCACGCGGTTTCTTTTCGTGTTGCTATCCGTGCAGCTCTCACAACAAGGGCCTTTCCGCCTATTCTCACTCGAAAAGTCCATTTGGATAAGTCTGATTGAACTTTTTCATAAATCTAGTGATGAAGGTCTTACTTTCAAATAATGGTTGTGAAAGTCTTCATGAAACCTTATCCCAATGCTTAACACTATTGAAAAAATACTCCTTCTCAAGTCGTCTATTTTTAAGTGATCCAACAAAGTTGATTCAGCAATCAGAGTTCGTAGTTCACACAAGTTTCTGAGAGCTTTTCCTAGTGAGTCTGGCGTTTGGCCAGTGTAATAATCTCCATCTTCGGACCACTCTGTCCCTATTAATAATACGTTTTGTTTGAGAATATCCGATTTCCGGTGGCTCCCTCCACCCCCACCCAACGGCATTCATATTCTTTCAGATCAGCTGGCAAACTTCGGATCGGAGATTGCGTGGTGGCCATCGATGCGTCTGGTGGCTGCTCGTCTGCTCCTCCGACCGTCTCCGACAAGAACGGAGCCCCGCCGACTGCCCATCTCAGGGACCATCCGACCCGTGAGTCTTCCGGATGTTCGAATGTTCGCTCCGGGGCAAATCTTGTCAAGGCTCGCCTTCTCGAAGGCCGCCTCCTCCCAGCCACCCGACGTTTATTCAATTTGTGCACTTTCGGGAGCGAGCCCTTCCCATCCTTAGTGACCTTTCCTCCGGTTCCTTCATAAATCGTATTGCAGACCCGATAGACAAGTCGACGTTCGAGACCGCTTCTCGCCAATCGATCCTCTCCAATCAGCACCTCGTCATCGGTGTTATTCGCGAAGCAACTCCCATGGTGGTAAGTCTTTCCAAAGCTTCTTTGTCAAAAACTATACAAAAACCAAAACTTGCGAAGTGGCGATAGCGAATTCAAAAACAGAGAGAGGGGCAGAGTTTGCAATCAGACCCACTTTTGTTCTGCTTTTCGACTCGAGATTTTCCAAAGTGATATACCCTCTATGCTCTCGTTTTCGGCGACGACTCCGGAGAAGGCTACATCGAATCGACCACTGAATAGAGCACCAATCAGAAATCAAAGTTTGCGGGGGTTCGACGGATCTAGAGATGATGAAGAAGGTGTAGGTGTGAGACGGAGGCAAAGTCCAAATGTGCTAGGAGGTTCCAATTCTCGAGTCTATTCTCATTGCATAAACTATTAGAAATTGGCTTCAATTGGTTCCTTGAAAGTTCTTTAGAAGTTTGTAGTTCGCATTTCGGCGTGAGAAAATCTCGGAACAAGCGAGAAGTGACATTGAAAAACAAGTCGTCCGTCGAGTTGTTCGGATATTAAAATGTACACGAACCCGCATTGACACCCACCTATGCCTCAGTCCCTTCTCTTATCATTATCATCTCATTTCTGACTGGTCCGTCGTGTCTGCCCGCCGCCTTTCGGCGCCCGTCTCTCATCGAGCCCTCCGCAATCACTTTACTCTTTCTTGAAACGTGTTGTGTGTGTTCGTGGCGTCTCGAATTTCAAGAGCGGAATCTATCTACTCGACTGCTCCTTGTTCTCCAAGTTTCGCAAAGATTTATGTGTCATCTTCCACTGCTCCTCGACTTCTCGCTCCTCCGAGAATCAGAACCAGATGATTCTCGACTCGTCTGCCACGTCACTCCAACCCCTGCCACGTCACTCGTGTCTCCAGAAGCAGCGGTCTTCCGGTCGTTTCCGCCTATTCACATCCTCACCTTCCTTCCTGTTTTTTCTCCCCTCTCATATTATTTGTGGGTGTCTCGCTCGTCTGTTCCCGCATTCATCATTTTGCCAATCAATCAATCATTGCCATTCCGCAGATCTCGGCTGGATTCGTCTGGCGGCTCTGCCCCCAAAATGCCCACTAAAATCAAAAAGTTTGCAATCAACAAAGTCAATTATCAGGTGTCGCGTGGTAATGTTAGTCATGCCAGAAAGTTGAATACTCTGAAAACTTTCAGAAATCTTTGAAAATCCTCATATTTTCAGTTATCTGGCGACTGGACACAAGTCGAAGTGATCCATCTGAGCACGGAAACTGGCGGCCTCGGCTTCGGAATTGTCGGTGGAACAAGCACAGGAGTCGTCGTCAAGACTATCCTACCAGGTAGTCCGGCTGATAAAGTGAGTCATTGGAATTAGAAAACTCGACGAATAGAGGAGTTTCAGGATGGACGTCTTCAACCAGGCGATCACATTCTGCAGATTGGTAACATCAACACACATGGAATGAGCAGCCAGCAAGTTCGTTTTTTAATAAAAAAAAAACTTACTGCTCAGAATTTGAAAATCCCACTGAATGGAAAACTATTTTCCATAAAATACGTATTTACTGATCTCATTTATTCGATCTCTGGAGTTCTCAATAGTCCAAAAGTTTTTTTTCAATCCTAGAATCCCTAAAAATGAATTCGTCGAAGAACATTTCACAAATCTTCGTTTCCAGGTGGCCACAATCCTGCGCCACCAACACCCGACAGTGGACATGATCGTGGGCCGTCCGATCGCTTACGCCGACAAGCCCATCGACACTCCAGGTACTTCTTCGCCTCCTTTCCCCATCCCAAAACTATAAATTCGCTGTTCGAATCGTCATGTTTTTCGCCTTCTTCTCGCGAAACATGCCTCGTTTTTTATGTTATTGTGAACAGCTGTCAGCAACTCGCTCCTCCCAGAGGACGCTTCCAAACGGAGTCGGCGAGAAAGTCTGAATTGAATTGTTGCTCCCTTGTTTGCTGCCTCTAGAGGTGGTATTTAGGCGCGGAGCAGTACAGTCCTCCATCATGTTTCCCTCGGGGAATTCCCTCTTTTCAACATCTCCTCCCCCCTTCCATTCTTCTTCTGCAACCGCCCGTCAAGCCGTGCTGCTCCGTTTGAATAGTAGGTAGGACGGGGCTTATTGTGAACGAAGGAGCCGATATCATGAATGCCTTGAATATGTAAATGCGGCGTCGGCCTCTGTGGCATCTGCGACGGAGCCGACGGTGGCTCCGAGTCCTCCTTATTTCCTCGAGCCCGTCTTGTGTGCAGGCACGCGCGTATGCGTGAGTGTGTGTATCCGTTGTGTCCCATCTCATTCTCTTCGCGGGGTCCATATTCTCGTTTTTCTGCCCGCTCCTTCCCCGGCGAAAGCTAAATTCGTTACCGAGTTGCTAGTTGCCCCCGCCCCAGACGACTCACCCTTCCTATCAATTTTTCCGCCCGCACATGGCAGAAGCTGCAAATTCGACACGTTTAAAACTGAGCCTTTTCCAATGAATTGATATTGAAACTTCTAGAATCACTTCTCAAAAATCAGTGTTCATCTGATAATAAAAACGCTTCAAATCTTTTAACTGAAGCTCCAGATGACTAAGAATACAGTTTTTCACCTTTCGAGGTGATGAATTCCCGCCAAAAAGAATATACTTTGCCCTAGAATCTTTACATCCACATGGAAAAGTAAGAAACCAGTTTACTAGTTCCATCACTCAAATCTCTATCATCCACTTCTCCTCGGCAGTAAATCCGCGTCGAAGAGTCTTTTTTCCAACCCAAAAGAGCCGTGCAAGTGGGTCGTAAAAGTTCCGATTGGATGGGCTAGTCGACACGAGCCTCCGCTTCTTCTTCTTCTCAACACAGCCAATTTATCGTTCGTCGGAGGTGCCGGCCCTCCCGCGCATATTCCATAAATGGCTTCTTCTCCTCCTCCTTCCTGCTTCATTTCTTTTCGTCGAGTTCGACTCAACTTGCCCCGTCGTTTATTCGGGACGTCGCTGCCGCCACCGGCGATCGACTCAGAACTTACTTAATGAAGTAGTTTGAGAGGCGAGCTGCCCGGATGGCCACAAATTCAAATCCAACTCAATTTGGCCATGCCATGCCGCCTTCTGCCTCATCTTTCTCAAAAACTGCTAGCTCACTTTTTTATTCTTTTTAGCGACTTTTGTATTTCGATTTGATTTCAGAGTGCTTCACACTGGCCACCAAAGCGGCTCTGTGTGCCACAACACTAGAAGAAGCTTTGCAGCGACAAGTAAGTTCCATCAAAGAGTCCCGGAACCTTCTGAATCCCTTTTTCAGATGGCAACTTCTGTTCCATCAACGGCTGCAAACCAAACACCAACTACAGTTTCCCCATCGATCAGTTGTGCGCCAATCGAAGAAGAAAAAGAAGAACCAGAGCCAACAACATCACGAGCACAGATCCAGGCAGTTACCATCCCAACGTACATACCGGATACAATAGACTTGAGGCAATTTGATTCCGTTTCCAAAATGTTATTGAACTTTGTTATTGATTGCAGGAAACCTTGTGATTGTGCACCGAATTACAATCGGAGGGACAAGGAGAAACGGAAAAGCAGTTGTGGAGAGGAAGATGAAGGTGGAGGTGGAGAGAGTAAGAAGGCGAAAGGTGAAGAAAAAGAAGAAGCTGGAAGTGTGGGGAAGGAAGAAGCGGAAGAGCAGGACAGCAAGGACGAGTTGGGCGAGATGGTCAGGTCGCCGACTGTAGAAACAGGACAATCAGACGAGAACTCGATAGTGACTAGTGTTAGTCGTAGCAGTAAACGGAATAGCAACTCGATATCGTCGAGGATTTCGCTCAAATCGTTACAGGAAATGGTGAGTTTTGCGAACGTTCAGGCCCGATAGCTTTCTGATCAACCTCTACCCAATCCCTCTATGTCTTTCTGATTGCAGGCGCTCACAGTATTTTTGCGGGAGAACTGGGAATCGACCAAGTTCGAATTGATAGACGTGGCATTGCATCGTGATCCGGCACTCGGTCTCGGGATTACTGTAGCCGGTTATGTGCACAAGAAAGGTTAGTGCTCTAGTCCGCAACACACTTGGTATGTACAAGAGGTGGCCCACACACCCACAAATCTTGTTGAGTTTGGAGAAGAGCCAATTTGTGGTGGCGCCGCCGTCGCGACGCTCGAGGGAGCCCGTAAATCGAATTTAGTGCATTTTGTCGTCTTCTTAAGTCGACACGCACATCAGAGAAGAAGAAGAAGCGAGAAAAAGGGGAAGACGGGGGTCCTTGTGTACAATCTGTGCTAAACCGAATTATATGCCAACAAGGCGAAGGAGGTGTTTGCAGAAGAAATCGGTGGCATTTTTGTGAAGTCGTTGGTTCCGCGCTCGGCCGCTTCTTCCAGTGGCGTCATCAGGGTGCACGACCTTATCCTCGAGGTATTCACTTGACATTTTCTTGTCCTTTACTCTCTTTTTGAAGGTCAACGACACAACTCTGGAGCACATGTCTCACGCCGATAGTGTCCGAACACTTGTCAAATCCGGGGACCAAGTGAAACTGAAACTCGTTCGATTTCCACTCAATTCCCCTCAAGCTCAATGTCTGAAGATGCTGCAACAACAAGAAACGGAAACACAGGTGATCGACGTGAAGCTGTCGAATCCGGACTTGGTGAAAGAGTGGAAGAGCCGCATCGGAGACGACATTGAGATCGTGGCAGCAGTGGTGAAGCCGGACAGGCAGTCAATGGACGGAGGACTCGGAATCTCTCTGGAAGGAACTGTGGATGTGCTCAATGGAGCACAACTCTGCCCTCACCACTACATCGAGTCGATCCGACAGAACGGTCCTGTCGCGAAAACTGGACAGTTGCAAGCTGGAGATGAGTTGCTCCAAGTGAACCATTCGCCGTTGTACGGAGAGTCTCATGTGACAGTTAGACAGGCACTCACGAGAGCTGTGCATTCAGGAGCCCCAGTGACACTGATTGTGGCTAGAAGGTGAGGAAATTTTGAAGACTTTAGTGTCAATCCTGACTTATCCAAGAGCTCTTCCCAATCGTATACTTCCAGATCCCAACATCTGCACGTCTTCGAGCCAACGACATACGAAAAGCAGCTCCCTCTGTCATTCCCGTTCCTCGCCGCCAATCAGGAAACGGTTGTTAAAGCCAAATCAGACCTCGATCTCACATCCACAAGGGCAGAAACCACACATCTCCTACACAAAGTTTCCCGGAGACTTCGTTCTAAATCGCTCGAAAACTTCCATGGACTGGCTGTCTGGAACTGTGTGCCACTTGTGATCTACCTCTGCAAGGACTCCCGAGGTCTCGGATTCTCGATTGTTGACTATAAAGTGAGAAGAAGCCACTTTCAGATTTGAACAATGTCAATTTCTTTTACAGGATCCTACGCATCGGGACGAGAGTGTCATTGTCGTCCAGTCACTGGTTCCTGGAGGTGTTGCCCAAGCCGACGGTCGGATAGTTCCTGGAGACAGGTTACTGTTTGTCAACAACCACGACCTGTCAAATAGCAGTTTGGAACGTGCTGTAGCAGTGCTGAAAGCCGCCCGGATGGGTCCAGTACGACTAGGAATAGCCAAGCCGATCCCAGTCGATCAAGTATGTTGATATCTGTCAGCATGTGACTCACCCCCGTGCCCATATTGTTCCAAATGTGATATACACTTCCCGCCGTTTCCATATAAAACCCCCAACGGGAAGCCAAATATTTCCAATCGCTTCTCTTTTCTTCCTCTCCACTTTTTCCCCATTATAGTGTATTCAGTTCTTTCTTTCTCGACTCAACAGAAGGAGAAAAAGAGAAAGAAAACGGGACCAGCACAACTTTTTTCGAAGCAACCGAACAAAGTTGTGCGTGTCTCTAATTGTTTACCACGTCTTCGGCCTCTCGTACTTCATCGAATCGAAGGAAACGAGATGGATTTCCAACTGACCTAGATCGGTTTCCGCCTCATTTCCGTTTTGACGTGTCAATTTGCTCCGTCCCGAAATAGAAACCACTTAGTCTGAATTCACCTTTACGACGGATTAAAATGCACGCTGCCACGTCAAAAGAATCGGAATACGAGATTTGGCCGTGGGAATTAGCGGGGAGTATCAGAGATGCAGCCCGATGTCCTCATCGTCGTATTTACACGCAGACGACGTGTTAGAGAGAAGGCGTGCGCATCCGCAGACGACGAAGATGAAGCACACGGGAGGCGTCCATTCGAATATATTCGCTAATTTATCTAAAATATCGCCCCGTCTCTGCCCCTTCTAGAGGGGGCTTCTTGCTCTCCGAGAGCCCGTCTGCCCCCCGTTGCTCTCTCGTTTGCTCCCTTTTAATACCTTGCCTTGTCGTCGACCAATGTCTCTCGCCTCTCCCTCCGAACCACACTTCCTCATTGTTCCTTCAAAAGCATTTGGATGTTTTCAGAAACAAACCGAGCACAGTCACTGCTTTTTCCGATTCTCTCTAGGTGTACTGCCCCCCAAGTTCTCAAATTCAAAAGCCAATTTGGCTGTCAGCGAGCCCTTTTCTTCCATTCTTGTCCTCAGCCCCCCTCATCAAAATTCATGTCATTTTTTCGTTTCTCTACGTCTCACATCTTCTATTCCGTCTCTCGGCTTTCAGAATTTCGCGGATGAATGCGTGTTGCATATATAATTTTCTGTCGGTGCTCAAAAATTTTACGAGATCCCCAGTGTTGTTATTGTTGTCCGCCGGCTGTCGTCCCAGATTCATTTCCAATTCGGTTTCAGTCACAATTCACTTCCCATTCGCCACTCTGCTCCAGAAGCGAACGACTCTTGGCACGAGGAAGAAGCCCACGTGGCCGCAGGAGATATGTGAGTGATACGAGTGATACGGGAACATTTATCAGTTTCAGTTGCAGATCTCTGGAACAACATCGAGTCAAGAGACCGTCTGGATAGGCACTGCTGACCAATACAGGAAACTCCATCCACAGGTAAGACTCCCAGACATGAAGCTTGAGAACTTTTCTCTTTTTGTAAATATTACAGTTTGCACTTTTTATCACCAGAAGAAAGTATGAAGTTGTGCTGATAAAGACATCCAAAACTTCTAATTGAAGATCATACTGTTTTGAAACTCTTGTGTATTCCTAATTCCAATGTCACACAACACAGAATGTCATTAACTTTCTTGCAAAAAAAGAAAAATTTCCCAATTTCTCCAGTTCCCTGGAACAAAAGAACAAGAAAAAGATAGTTGTGATGAACAAAATGAAAAAAAAGGCAAAGCCTCGACTTTCTTCCTGATCACTTTTTGCACAAGAGAAAATTATGTTTTGTCAGTGCACTTCTTCTTTCTTCTCCGCTTCTGCTTCTTCTTCTTCTTCTTCTGCCCCTCTCGTACGTCTTCTCGACTTGAGAGCTTCTTCCTCTTGTTGGCCGTTTCTCCTCTTTGCCTAATTCTATCTGACTGGTCTCCCGTGCCGTTTTTTGCCTTCTCCTCCTCCTCAGAATCCGTCTTTCGACAGCATCCCCACTGATCTTTCTGGCCGTTTCACTCCGTCGTTGTCCATTCTTTCAGGGCTATTACCCATCGCGAAGTCCATCGACAGCACGCAGCGAACGGAGTCTCGACGGAGTATGTTTCCCACTTCTTCCCACTTCTTTCTCTTTCGCTTTTTGGTTTGTCACCACTACTGCCACCGACACTTTCGGGGCTAAGTCTGATTTCCGGATTAGTGCGCCGGAGTGATTAAACTTCCGCTGTACGTGCAAGCACGCTTCCATCGTTTCCCTTTTCAGTCAGAGTTTTCGATGACATCGTGGTCGCCGTGCTCCACAAGATCCGTTTCTCCGTGCGGATCTCCTATTTCTCTGAGGTGAGATTCACACAGTTCCATTTCCAACACCTTCTTGTTTTCAGAGGATCCTGGGCGTACGACGTCGTCTTCCTGCCCACACATCTCGAAAGAACCGTTAAACTTCAGAAAGGAGCCCTACCGCTAGGAATTGTTTTAGATGGGGACAGAGACAAAGGAGTCAACGGATGTGTGGTCAAAAGCATCTGCGGAAAGAAGGCAGTCGCTCTGGATGGAAGAATTCAGGTATGACATCAAAATATTTGACGTCATCAGAGAATGTTACAGGTCGGCGACTTCATAACCAAGATCAACACGGAGTCGTTGCGCAACGTAACCAACTCGCAAGCCCGCGCAATTCTGAAGCGTACCAATCTAGTGGGAACCTTTTGCAAGTACGTCTCCCTCGCCCCACTTCTTCCCTCATCATTTGCCTCCCGAGTACTACTAATTAGCATTTGCTCCCTTCTCCTCCTTCCACTACCCATTTCTCACTCATACCCGCTTTCAGTGTCACGTACATCACATCTGCGGATGCAAAGACCTGGAAAGAGAGGTTTCAGAGACCTTCCGAGTCTTCTTCCCCAATCATCAACAGGCTCTCCCCAAAGTAAGCTGTGATTCTTGATTGTTTTCCCTGAAACTGTTCCGTTATAGGGTCTTCCCGAAGTTCTATCGCAGTCCGTTCATGCACCGACAAGACAGTCATTCCAAAACTGAGATGACAGATGACGAAACGGAAGCTCCGTCGATCATGAGCGACTCGATGTCCGAAGCACAGCAGGTGAAAGTGGGTGGTGCTGATGTTTGAATCGATCTCAAACTCTCTTGTTTTAGCACCTCGAAGAAGCGGAGAGTAGCAGCAACGTGTCGAAAGAAGAAGAAGTTCGGAAACGACTCGGTCGGCTGATTGATGGAGTGGAAATTGATGACTTTGTCAACCTAGTAATACAAGTGAGTCTTCGTGTGCCGCATCACCGATATCCCGTCATGACGTGCCCAAATCCGGGATGACAGGCTCTCTTTCTCTCTCTGCTCCGTGAATCGATAAGTAGTCGAGGTGCCGCGCCGTCCGACTGATAATCCTCGGCTTTCCTGCCGCGCTGCCCCTGCCCAATCCCCGCCTCTCTGAGCCTATACCCTGCTAATAGATTTATAATTTTTTGAGTGAGCGTCAGTTTCGCCTGCCCCTGCTCAATATTCACCTGTCCTTTGCCGGCTTCGACGAGCTCATTCTCGTTTAGTTTTCTCCCTTTTCTCCATAAATTAGGCGAAGGGCTCCTCGAGGCTCTACTCGGTAGATGAACTAATTATCAATTTTCCAGGAAGCCATCTCTGATGCCATCATTGAACTGAGTGTGCTGCACAAGACAAAAGAGTGGAGCAGCACGCAGAATCACAAGGTAATTCGATTTGGAAAAGGAAAAGTTTGAAATTGAAATTGATTTTCGAAAGATGTCGGATCCTCGGCTTGGGGATTAGCGCAGTTCCCAAATATAGCATATAGCGCAAGCCACAATCTCTCTTTTTCATTTTTTTTACTTTTCCATCTTCTTTTCAGCGAGAGGAACGAACTGAATCTCCGCCACTTCCACCGCCTCCTCCTGAAGTTTTGAGTGCCAAGAGCCCCGTGGCAACAGTCCAACCAACTCCACGAGAGACAGAAGACCTTCTCATTCGGCCTTCCCCGTCGGTAGAATACCATTCTGGACAGAGAACATCGCAGTTGCACATTCTGAGCACCGAAGAAGAAGTCGAGCAGGCAACCGAGAACACGTCATCACCTTCGTCGCCGGAAGAAAACAAACCAGAAGTGCCGCCATCGATTTCGCCGAGTGGCATCAAATTGGCAAGCGAAGAAGCGGAGAAGAAAGAAGTTAGGCAAGAGGAGCCGAAAGAAGAAGATGGAGAAGAAGCAGCTGCAGCAACCTCGACACCAGCAGAAGCAGTACTGAGAGACGACGAATCGACGGCGACTTCAATTAGTCAGCAGTCGGTGGCTCCACAGACACTCAACAACACAAGCGGAGGTGGAGAGCCCAACCGCAGCATGTCCCGTGTCACCTCCAGGACACCGTCCACCGGCTCCGAGAGCCTTCAGAATCAGGTATCAGTTGACAGAAGTGATATGAAGCAGGTGATGTTTTTAGGCAAGACAACTGGCACGCTCGAAGTATTGGGGTGAAGCCAGAACAGTGACACTCATCCGAGAACCGACCAAGTCTTTCGGCATTTCGATAGTGGGAGGTAGAGTAGAAGTATCGCAGAAGGGAGGGCTTCCCGGAACGGGGAACACTGTTTGTGGCATTTTCATAAAGAGTGTCATGCCAAATAGTCCGGCTGGAAGAAGCGGACAGATGAACATGGGAGATCGAGTGATCAGTGTAAGTACAGTTTCTTTCCTTTTCGATCCTTCTGTTCTTATTCTAGGTCAATGACGTTGATTTGAAAGATGCCACTCATGAACAAGCAGTTAGTGCTATCAAGAATGCTGCGAATCCAGTGCGATTCGTCCTCCAGTCCCTTCACACCAACCAACAGAACATGATCAACTCAGCGTCCAACTCGACCGTCGGATCAGTCCGATTCGAGAATGCCAAGCCCGAAGAGATCCTCCTCCCGGAGCCAAGCACCACAGTCCAAATCACACCTTTGAAACCGATGATGACTGCTTCTCCGAATTCCTCAAAACCAGCAATTAGCTACCCGCCCCCGTCGATATCCACATCAACAACGACTTCGATGGAATCAGAGAGCAAAGAAGAGGAATGCTCGTCTCCGGAAATACAGAGAGAGAATACGGTGAAAAGGAGAAGTGCAGATCATACTGTAGAGAAATTGGACGAGAAGAAAGAGGAAAAGGTTGAAGAGAAGAAAGTGGAAGAACCGAGGAAGGAGCAAACTCCGCCGAGAAAAGTGTCCGTGAAGGAGGAAGTGAATAGTTTGGACAGGCAGAAGTCGGTAGAGAGCAAGAAAAGTGTCAAGAGTGTCAAGAAGCGGGACTCCATCAAGAAGTCGCCGTCGAATGAGGCTGCTCCGTTGATAGTATCGGATGTGAGCAGTTCCGAGACCCATGACGATGAGCCACCGACGATCTCCCCGTCGACTTCCTTTGACACAGCTGGCAAGGAAGCGGAAACAATGAAGGCTTTGGGCATTGACGAAGACTCTGCTGCATTCCAAATCAAAAACGAAGGCGAGGTTCCATCAAAGTTCTTCTATACTCCTGGAAAGATCGAGAGGAAGTATGATTCGGAAGGTGGAGAACTTGTCATGGTTGCTTGTGAACGTCCGGAATCGGGGCTCGGAATTTCATTGGCTGGAAACAAGTGAGTCGTTTTGTAATGAGGATCCACTGATTCCGGAATTTCAATTTCAGGGACCGAGACAAGCAGAACGTGTTCGTTGTCAACGTCAAACCATCCTGCCCACTGGCCATCCGTCCCGGAGACGAACTTCTGGAGATCAATGGCCGTCTCCTGAACAAGATCTCCCATGTGGCAGCCTCCGCAGTTGTCCGAGAGTGCTGTGACCAACATCAGAACATTGAGATCGTTCTGAGAAGGAGAAGCGGAGCGCTCGTAAGTCATTCCTCGAATTCGTTTCCCATGAATACTTGTTGCAGAGTGAGTGCGCCGTCCGCAGCGACACCGTCACCAGCAGTCAGTCTTTGTCGTCGCCGCCGGTCTCGCCGTCCGCCGATTCGGTGAGTCCCGTCAATTTCACGTACTCCGTTTTCTCTCCCGTCACACCAGTTGAATTATTCAACAACTTTTCAATACACAAGTTTTCCCTTTTTCTGCTTGACACGGCACTTGGCCTGACAAACTGACAACGATTAGGGTCTTCTGAAACCGCCAATATATGAAAGGCGATACTTGGCAGGGTAAATAATCAAGCGAGGCGAGGCGTGGCGTAGCGCAAAGTAAACATGGACCTTCATGGGGGCCGAGAGGAAGAAGTTTGCAGTTGGTTTGTCAGCTCGGAGACGAGGAAGACGTCGACGACGGCGGCGACGGAGCGAGTGTTCTTTCCATCCGCTTGACTAGATTCACTTCTTTCTTCCATCATCTTCTGAAGGCTTTCTGAAGTCTCTCCTTCATCGGTGTATCTATGTATCTCTGAAGGCGAAAAGCCCCTGTCGGAGCCAGCAGTGACAGGGCGAGGAGAGAGACAACTTCGTCGTCTCTTCTGTCTGTTTTTCTTCTTCCTTCTTCTTCTTCTCCTTCGTCGTCGTCGACCGACGTCGTCTCTGTCTCTGCCTACCCGTATTCACATATCGTCGCGTGTGCAGTAGTCGTCGTCGCAGCCGCGAGGCCTAAATAAGGCGCGAGAGCCGCTGCGCACGCTTCTCGTCTTCCGTCTCCTCGATCCGTGTTCTCCTTCCCGCGACACACCATTAGCCAGATTTACCCGTCGATTTTTTTATATAAAAAAGTTGTCTTCTCGTGCTCCTCCTTCTTTTGCTCCGTCACGTCTAGCCCTCTTTTGTGTCATCCGCGGCTACATGAATTTTAAATAAATAAGCGAACAGGATTAGTATTTTGATCTAATCCGCCACTTTAGTCATAGGAATAAACTCCAAAACGGGGCATGAGGGAGGTTGGATTATCTCTTCGAGAAGTAGCCGGAAGAAGCGGGGGACAAACACATCATCCGAGATAATGATCAGTTCACATTTCGACATCTTGTTTTCGAAAACAAATCCGCTTTCTTTTCTTCGAAACAACACCTCGTCATGGCAACCGGAGCCCCGTCCAACCTAATCACGAGAGACGTTTTGGTGAGAATCCGACTCATCATGATGTTTGAAGCCGTGCAGACGACGCTCTCAGAATTCGTAATTGTTTGTTTAGATTCTCGAAGAACGGCTCTTTCCGGAAGGAAGCACAAACCGACTTTCCTTTTTCGTCTCGTTGACACGATGTTTTCGGTTCATCTCGATCCAGAACTCGTAACATAACCCTCATTATCATTTTATTCTCTAGGGCCTTTTTTAGCCTTATCGTCATTTTGTTCACGCACTTTTGACATGGCAGAAGTCAAAGAAATCCCTGAATCTCTTGGAGAAGTACTGAATTTGATATGCTATTTCCGTTTGTGGTTATTGTTCGTAATCACAATACAAACCAAATTGTCGTGACTCAAAATACTCGCCGACTGACGTCAGTGTTCCTCCCCCACGTCGCATTCATTTATCACCGAATCAGAATGGATCTAACGATTTCGTCGGGTAACACATGCACAAACTTTAGAAGTTGTCCTTCTTCTTCTTCTCGCCCGCGACCTCCCCTCCGCTTCTCTCTTCTGCTTCTTCTTCTTCTTCTATCCACTATGTCTTTTTTCGAGTTGCATTTTTGCTCGGAAGGAATGTGAGATTATGTGTGGTGGCTGGCCGGGCGAGTACGCCTAGGCTGCTCTGCAACAACTCAACTCAACGGGCAGCGCCCACTTACTCTCGTCTCGATTTTCATCCCCGACGAGCCCTCTTTTGCCTCGACGCGTTGCGCACTCTTCTTTCCCAATTGCGAGCTTTCTCTCCGTCGCCGAAACATTTTGGCCCCTTATTTGTGTATAATTCATAATAGAAGCGCTCCGGCTCAATATCACAAAAAGGCTTGGTGGGCGGAGTCTTTGGCGAGATGGAGATGTGGTTTTGTTTTTGATTGACAACACGTGTGCCGGCGCCCACCGAGAATTGGGAGGGATGCTGCTCGGAAATTGGGCGACGCGACTTCTTGCGACCCACTTTCGCTGCGTCGACTTCTGGAGTGCCTGCTCACGTACCTGCCACAGCCATTCTGTTCCCTCGCTTCACCATTTTCCCTAATGTGGGCCCTCTTTGTTTTTGGCCATCCGTCCGTTTTCCCTCCATTATTATTTCTCTTTTTTGCAGAAGTCAACAACACAAATGCCACCAGCTACGGAAGGCATTGAGAATGCGGCTCCCAATCAAGAAGGTAAATGCTTTCGAAATAATTACGAGAACAATCAGAATGCCATGAAATTTGGAACAAAGACACTTTGAAGTCATACAAATTCATAGGCTTGGAAATCTGATATTTTTAAAATTGACAACTCGAAACACTCTGAATCTCTTGAAATCGCTCAGTGTTTTCAGAATTAAGCCGGAAGAAGTCCTTCTCGCTTGAACGGACACAGCCGATCGAGAATGCCCGTGAGACGATGATTGAGATCGACAAAGACGGCAAAGGACTGGGTCTCTCGATCGTGGGAGGGGCCGACACCGTCCTCGGCACAGTCGTTATCCACGAAGTGTATTCGGACGGAGCAGCAGCTCACGATGGAAGACTCAAACCGGGAGATCAGGTGCTGGAAGTGAATGGAACATCTCTGCGCGGAGTCACTCACGATCAATCAATAGCTTACCTCCGAAGAACACCTCCAAAAGTTCGGTTACTGATCTATCGAGACGTGAATCTCCAGTTATCCCTTCTGGATCCCACACAGATCTATAACATTTTCGAGATTGACCTGGTGAAGAAAACTGGGAGGGGACTGGGGATCTCGATTGTGGGCAGGAAGAATGAACCTGGAGTGTACGTGAGTGAGATCGTGAAGGGAGGACTCGCGGAATCGGACGGACGACTCATGACCGGGGATCAGATCCTTGATGTCAATGGAAAGGATGTCCGGGGATTCATGCAGGAAGATGTCGCTGCCATGTTGAAAACCATCACAGGAAAGGTTCATCTGAAGGTATGTTCACAGCTGGAATCGAGAATCCCATTCGAATTGTTTGCAGCTCGGCCGATGGAAGATCACAGAGACGGCGAACCGAGTGCACGCAGCGACACAGGCACTGGCCAAGTCGGCGACGACTCCAAGGGTTGGTAGAAAGGTGAGCACAGTGTCGAATGGCAGGCCGCAACCATCCAATTCACGAACCGTTCACTAGTCGATGCATTCAGTTTTCATTTCGATCATTTCCATATATTTTCCAATAGACCGCATGGAAACCCATTTTTTCATTTTTGTATTCATTTAATACTTATCAATCCTTCAGTTAGACTAATTTTGAACTGGACGCACCACTATTTTTCTCTCTACTCGAGATCAACTTTTTTGATTTTTGGCCGATTCTGCACGTGCTTACCCGATTCATCCGTAGACAAAGTGCTGGTCGAGCTAACCGATTCGTGTCGCACCGTTCACTTCGTCAGTGACACCAGCACTTTTTTTCGGCTCACACGCGCCAGAATCGTTTCTCATAATAACTTTGTTCAGACGAATGAGAATAATAATGAGTCCTCGGGACCGTCCGTGTCCACGCCCGCATCCACCTCTGCAGCACCTTCCACTTCCACCGCTCCGCCCGTCTCGGCTCCTTCTCCTCCGGCTCCTCCGACTGTCTCGGAACCGAGCCCTTCCACCGAACAAGTCCCGACTACCTCTGCCAGAGAGGAACGGAAAGACGTGCCGCCGCCTGCTCCTCCAATGCGGCCGATCATCACACACACTTCTCCAGAAGGCTGTGAGACACAGCAGGAACCTGCTGGACTCTCTCCAGTCACCGAAGAACCGTCGTCTGGAAATGACTTTGTGAGTTAGCATTACCAAGTTGGCAGACCTATCACTGAGTTGAAGTTTCTATCTAAGAAGTTCACGTCTCTCCTGATTCAGATGAGTGTCCAAGAAGAGGAACGAGATCGTACCACCGCCACTACCACCACCACCACTTCGAGCAGCAACAACAACAATTCGCTCGCCATCGATATCCTCCACGATCTGCGAGAAGAAGGCAGTGACACGTTGCTCGTTGAGCTCAAGAAGGTACCGCAGTCCTAGGAGTCTCTGATAATCTCAATCCGTTCAGCTTGCCGACCAACAACTCGGGATGGGAATCGGGAAACGATCACGCGGAATCCTAGTCACTTCTCTGCAACCTGGATCTGCCGCCGCTGAGAAACTCAAAGTCGGAGACCGTATTCTGGCTGTCAACGCGCTCCCCGTCACTGATCAGGTATCACTCTGTCCCTTATCAGCAAACAAGTATTCTTTCCAGCTCTCCGCAGTCACTTTCGTCAAGGCATCCGGCGAACGACTGTATCTCCAGATCGCCCGTCCCCACTCGATCCCTCAACAATAATACCTCGAGTCTAGCATAGCATCGTTCTTTATCTGTTACTGTTCCTCGTCGTGATAACTAGTTGACTAAAGTTGCTCTAGGTTAATTCTGAGATTAAGATTCAAGATTCAACTGTCTTCATAATCCGGGTATCATTCTTTGTTTCGTCTCTCTTCAGTTATCTTTCCTAGCATTCCCCTGCTCAAAATCTGTGCCGCTTCTATACTATGACAATTGATTATTTATGCCTCTTTTCGATTCGAATTCAAATTTCAACTCAGGTTTCGGTGTATTGTGTTTGCAAAGTAACTCGGAAAATCTAGGCGAACAATGTTTATGCATTTTGTAGGCAGTCAATTGAGCCTCCCTCTGTTCGCTCTTCCCGTATTTGTCAAATCAGCAGGGTCCCCTTCTCCTCGTTTAGCCACAACCCATTTCGTAAATATCTTGCCTTTTATCTTTCTGATAAATATATCTAGTCGTTTTGAACTATTTGTATTGTAAGCGGTGGCCCTTCTAGTCAACTAGTCTTCTCTTGCTCTTTCTCTCCTCATTCCCTTTCATTGTTTTCATTTTGCGTGCTCGTATTTTAGTTTTCAAAGAATTTTTCCAATAAACTGTTATTTTTTATTTTCATGGTTTGATCTACTTTTGTTAAATTTTCTGCCCGCGACAACACATTTTCGAGAGATCAGCTGGAAGAAACACAACAACATTCAGCTTTCCCATTTCCTTCCCGCTTGGTCTCTCAATTTCCGAAGATGATTCCATTCACCTCTGAAGCGCCCGTTTCAAATACCATGACAAGGAATAAACAGCAGGTTGCGTTTGGTTTTATTTTTGAGAAATTTCACAGAAAAAAAAAGAAATTTTCGGTTTGCATGCAAACTGTGCAAGCGAGGGGGTGAGCGAACCAGGAAAAATGCGAACCAGGAAAAATTTTGTGAAAAAACTAGCCGATAAAATTGCTCGTTTTTTTGCAGAAACCTTGAGCATTAACTAATTTTGAGCACTGAGAAGTTTTACCGAAATTTGTTCGCTCTGTTTTCCTACAAAAACTTTCCTGGTTCGTGTTTTCCTGGTTCGCTCAACCCCTCTGTGCAAGCAGAATTCAAAACTGTTCCCATAAATTCAAGAAGGCGCATCTCGTTTCCAGTGTCGTGGGTCTCGCCACGACATGAAGTACGATTGTCTAAAATTATCTCTGCTTTCCATATTTTCACGAACAATTTGCTTATTTTTTGTGAATTTTTAAAAATATCGCGAAATTTGTTTTCGTTTGCTGTCTTCTGGTTCTTCTTGCGAAAAAGTTTTGGTTTGCAGGACACAATTTGCCAACATGAACTAATTTTCGATACCGATAGATTTTCTTTTGCAGGTAAAGCAGAACATCGAACTGTCGCCTCGCAAGTTCGTGAACGATGACCTCTCGAATGTGCCTCTGCTCAAGAAACTGCTTCGTCGAAAGCTGTCCATGTGCCTGCAACAAATCAACACCGGAAAGTACCGCCCGAAAGCAACGAACGCGTTGTGTGGAGATCAAGAGGACGACGACGGTGAATCTGGAGCTCCTCAGCCTAAAAAGCAGCGACTGAACGACGAAGAGAAGTGCCGTTGGAAGTCGACGAAAACCGAAAAAGAAGCTGAGAATGATGCGGCGCCGGCTCAACACGATAATGCGAGTCGGAAGATCTGTTGAATAGTCAGAAGACGACGGAAACAACTTTACTATATTGACACCCGCCGATTCCACAAATTGTGATGTTTTAACCTCGAGTAAGTACTACTGATTCCATTTACCCTGTTTAACGCAATCATTCAAATAAAAAGTTCTCCGAAGACATTTCCGTGATCTATTTTCTGTTTTCCCACGTGTCTCCGCCACAGAAGAGGTCAGCCCCTACACTCTACTTACGCTCTGTGAGCACCTCCAAAACCTGCCTACGACTAATGATACGAATAGTCGCCCATGATCTTGCAATCCTGTTTCCCAGGTTCCGAACCCACGTGGCCTACTGCTTCGGCTACACGTAGCACTGTGCGTAGCCGGGCCACCCTTCAAAACAGCGGCGAGACGACCAGTGTGCGGCCGTTCTTATCATCCATTCCTCGGCCCCGTGTACTTTGTTCTCTTTTTCTATTTACCGCTGCCTGCTTCTTTTTCAAATTGTTTCCTCTAACAGTTATACTTTTTTCCTTTTCAGAATGCTTCGCAACTTGTCTTTAACCGCCAGAGCTGCGTTCTACGCTCCGCAGACGTAAGATTTCCGTGTTTTTCACTTTGTCAAACCTGTTTTCCAGTGCCGCCCGTTCGTTCTCGTCTCAATCGGACTTTGAACAGGCACAGAAGAACTTAAAGACGCTGAAGGAAGAGCCGGACAACGATGTGAAGCTGAAGCTGTACGCTCTGTTCAAGCAAGCCACCACCGGAGATGTTCAGGGCAAGCGGCCGGGCATGATCGATTTTGTGGGTCGCGCCAAGTTCGATGCGTGGAATTCGATCAAGGGACAAACACAGGTCTGGTAATTCTGTGATTTCTTTTAAATTTCCAGTTTTTCAGGCCGAAGCACAGGCGAACTATGCCAAATTGGTCGGTGGACTTATTGCTGAGGAAGCATCTGCTGCTCCGGAGCCAACTGGGCCGTCTGTCGAAGGACTCGAGAACATTGATGGACTAACTGTCGCCAAGGAAGGAAAGATCTTCAAGATCATTCTGAATAGACCGAAAAAGTTCAATGCTCTGACTCTGGAGATGTACAGCGGTATCCAGCGTGCTCTTGAGGTTGCTAGCAAGGATACATCAACGTCGATCACAGTCATCACCGCCAACGGACCGTACTTCTCCGCCGGAAACGATCTGACCAACTTTAAGGCGGCTGCTAGCGGCAACAAGGAACAGATTGCGGAAATGGCCAACACTGCAAAGTTAGTTCTTCATGACTACGTTGACGCGTATATCAACCACGAGAAGCCTCTGATCGGACTAATCAACGGACCGGCCGTCGGAATCGCCGTCACTGTCCTCGGGCTTTTCGACTATGTCATCGCCACTGACAAATCGTCGTTCCACACCCCGTTCGCCCCTCTCGGACAGTCTCCCGAAGGCGCTTCGAGCTACACCTTCCCGTTGATCATGGGATCTCTCCGCGCCTCCGAGTTGCTGCTCGTCTGCAAGAAGATCTCTGCGCACACTGCCAAGGAGTACGGACTTGTCAACGAAGTCGTCCCCGACGTGGAGTTCCAGAGCCAAGCACAAAAGACGATTGAGGCGTTCTCGCAGATCCCGCCGGAGAGTCTTCGTATCAACAAAACTTTGCTCCGCTCGTTCCACAAGGATAAGCTTCTCGAAGTGAATGACGTCAGTTCAATTTGTCTGTTCACGAGTCTAAATTCCCATTTTTCAGTACGAGTGCGAGGTACTCGCTAAGCGCTGGCAGTCGAAGGAATGTCATCAGGCACTGGCCGCCTTCATGTCGAGAGGAGCCAAGAAATAAGAACTAGTCGACAAGAACAATGTAAATTTTAACCCATTTCTACAAGTGCCCGTCTTACCTCTCCTGTCTAAATGTATTTTCTCTAAATATGTCGAAAATCAGTTTATGTGTGTTTGATAAAGAATAAGAAAGAGTTAACGAGTGAAAGATTGGGATCATACAACATCAGAATGAAAGACTTCTGGGAATATGGAAACAACAATGAGCAACTATAAAAGGATAAGTGTTAGGGACATGCGCAAAGTTAGTGTCAAGAGTTTTGTTCGTCCAGGACGATGATTTTTTCGCGAGTACATGAGTCGCACGCAGGCAGTCTGATGACGATGTAGGAGGGCTCTTTTTGGAAGACCTGGGAACGGGAATTAGAAGTCGAAAATGACCATTGCTTACTTTTTTATCGCAGATGGGACAACAGAAATTAGGAGTAGGAATGACGTGAGGACCATCAACCACTGGGGCCAGTTGATATGATCTCTTGAGCACAGGCGGCAAAAGTTCCTCTACAGATCCGGCTGCTCTTTTGTGACCCAGACGTGACATATCCGATCTTCTTATCAGCATCTGCGTTCCTACGTGATAGCCATCGTGGTTCCGTCCTCTGTGAGGAGGCAGCATCTGGTCCATCGTTGCATAAGCAAACTCTCCGTCCATGAACTGAATCTGGGAAGTCTTTATCGATAAGAGGAATGTAGCACGCGACAGCACCTACCTTGAAGTCTGAATTACCCCTGACGTACTTGACGACAGCTTCCTGAAGTCGTCCGTCAGGCGTCCGGATTTGGACTGTTTCGCCGATCATTGGACTCCGATGATCTTCTAAAACTGTACTTTATAGTATCGTGAAGTAACTACGTATTTTAATACTGTCTGCTTCCACTTGATCATGATGGTGATGATGATAACTCGTAGATGGCTCCTGATCCAGAACATCTCGGCTATACGACACTCCTTGATTCTTATCATCAGATTCTTTGCTGAAAATATGATATCATCAAGTTGTCAACATCTCCAAAGTATTACATCGATGGGAGGGCAAGTTGAAGTAGCTGTTGAACATGGTCATTGGTGAAGTTGTTCAAATCTATATTAAGACTAGCTATCTCGGCGGGAGAAATCTGAAAGTAGCGGATTATTATCACATTCTTTGACGGCGTAAACAACGAAGCGTCACTGACAAATCCCCCATGCGCGCTGAGCGCGATGAGCTCTGGCTTCCGTTACCATAGAAATGTCTGCTTGCACTCGAAAATGCCGCCAACTTACGTATATCTGTTGTTGCTTCGAGTCAGTTATGTTCACTCCTCCGTCGTTCGTCAGAATAATCTGCATTTGTTCGTTCACCTCATCCCCTTCGAACTCATGTCCATCCCCTCCAGTCCCATCTTGTCCGTCGAATTCGTTGCCCATCATTCCGTGATGCATCATGTGATGATGTCCATCTCCATCCTCATCACCAGCTTGAACTTGTCCTTCTTGTTTTGCCTGTCGTTGTTGACTAATCGCTACGACGATATTTAGTTGCTCCTCTGTCAGATGGTTGAGATCATCTACGTCGAATCCAGCTTCATACACATCTTCTTGAGTGACTTGGACCATATTCTAGAAGATAAACTGTTGGATGTTAATGTGAACGAGCTTAGAACGTACCATAAACTGTTGTTCGTTCTCCTCTTCAATCATTTCGCCCAATTGGTCCGACTGATGCAGCATGCCATTCTGCTCTTCGACGATCTCCTCTCCGTGCTTCAACTCTTCCACGTGAAGAGGTAGCTGATGCGGAGCGATTCCGTTCGAATGCTCGATGTCTTCAAACATCTGACCGTCTTCATTAGGGAAAACTCCTTCGGGGGAAGATCTGTAACTATTTAGCTGATGAATCGACGCCAATGAGATTAGAACATACCCTGGAACGACCTCTTCCTGTTGAATTTCTACGTGTTGTATTGATGTAACAGTCTCTTCTTTTTCTGAATCCATCACGAGATCTGCGGCACTCATGACAGCACAATTCTAGTGGCGTCAGGCGAGAGAAACCGACGCAGCGAGAGAAAAATAGACACCTGAGAAATGCGCGTGAGATTAGGTGCTGTCTGCAAACACCAACACGCACTTCTGCAGCCTGCGAAACGCGGGAAACATTCAAACAAACCATCCGTTCGATTCATCGTCTCTGACCACAAAGCGGCTAATTATTAATACGACAGTTATTTTTAAGGTGTGCTAATCATGTACATTAAATCCATCACGCTAGATGGATTTAAATCGTACCAAAAGCACACCGAAATCCATGGATTCTCGAAGAAATTCAATGCCATCACCGGTGAGTTGCAATCTGACTTTTCTCGAATATTTTTATTTTTTATTTTTTATTTTTTTGTCTTCAACGTTTTATTTTTCTAGGATACAATGGATCTGGAAAATCAAATGTTCTTGATTCGATTTGTTTCATCCTCGGTATCAGCAAGCTCGATAACATCAGAGCCAGTAAGTTCCTGTGAAAATGGGTAATTTATGCTAATCATTATTTTTAGAATCAATGGCTGAACTCATCAGTCATGGAGGAACGAAAGCGACTGTGCAGATCCGATTTGACAACACCGACAAGACCGTTTCCCCGTTCGGCATGGAGCATCTCGATGAAATCGTCGTCCAGCGAACTATCACGGCTCAAGCGACTGGAAAGGGATGTGCTACCAGCTATACACTGAACGGGCACGCCGCCACAAATTCCAAAGTAAGAATTCGCAATACACATCTTCAGAAGTAACCACTAATTCAAGATTCATGACTTCTTCCGTTCGATCGGTCTCAACGTCAACAATCCCCACTTCCTGATCATGCAAGGTCGTATCACAACTGTACTGAACATGAAACCAGAAGAAATTCTCGGCATGGTTGAAGAGGCTGCTGGTACGAAAATGTATGATCAAAAGAAGAAAGAGGCAGAGAAGACTATCTTCTTGAAGGACGCCAAGATGAATGAAATTGACAATGTAATCTAATTGATTACGACATGTTCTTCAACTGAGGTTAATTTCAGATTTTCAAAACTAATATCGATCCTCGTATGGACAAGTTCCGCGAAGATCGCAAGAACATGGTTGAAGTGACTCGGTTGACGAAGCTAAAAGAGAATGCGCAACGCAAGTTTGAAGCGTTTCAGTACCATCAGACTGTTGAACATGCGAAAAGAGAAGGGGAAGTGATGGAACAAGTGAAGATCGAGGTCGAGCAGCTGAACAAGAGAATCGAAGAAATCAAAGAAGAGATTGCTCAGAAAGATGCTGAACAGAAGACTTATGAAGCAATTCGTGACGATCAGGAGATTGGTGAGAAGTTGATACAAGCTTGTCGTGAAAAACACAAGATCACGGCGGCCCTCGAGCTGAAGAAAAACGCTATTACCGACGAGATCAAGGCTTCCCAAAAAGAGCAGGAGAGACTATCGAAAAACCTAGCCAAAGATCGCAAAAACATCGAACAGAAACGTGCGGAGCTGGAGAACACTCGTGCCCGCAACGAGGCTGAAATCAATGCGTATAAGGATGACGAAGCGGTGAGAAAAACTGAATGGTGCCTTAAGGGTCAATCTTAATTTAGCAAGTAGCCAAGTTCCGAAATGATCTCGAGTCTCTTACAAGAGGAACCGTTGCCAACGAACAGGGAGAGCACGTTTCCATTGAAACCGAGATTCAGGAATGCAAAACGAAGGCGGCCGCGATGGAAGCCAAAGTGCAAACCGCCAAGAATCGGTATCGAAACATGTCCATGCATTTTTCAAACTAATCTTCCAGACGGGAACGCCTTCGTCCGAGAATTGAAAAGTTGATTGAGGAGCATGATGTTCTCGCCGAACATAATTCAGGAATCATCGATGACTTGACCAGTTACCAGAAGCAGGTCGACGATTTGACGAATCAAATCAATGCCCTCAATTTTGACGCAGACTCTGACAGCACTTTATGCGACAGAGTTACTGCGCTGAAACGAAGAATTGATCATCTGAAGGAGGAGAACGTGCGAATGATGAACGAATACGCGTAATTTCTGTTATCGTTTTCCCTCTTCAAACAAATTTCTTTTAGTGGAGGGCGTTTTTCTCTCAACTACCAGCCTCCTCCGGTTCATGGCTTCGACGCAAAGACAGACATCATTGGCTACATTGGCACATTGATGAAATTGAAGATCGGAGCAGAGCAGTACGCAGTTGCCATCGAGGTGGCATGCTCAGGATTCGTAAGTTATCTTTATTATCGTGCCAGTTATCTAAGGGACACAATACATCGGGAAGCAATAGAGATTAAGCACATCGGGAGTAAATTAGAATCGGTTCAATTACAAATCGCGGGGAGACGGGGTAATGTATCCGGACTGCGGCTCGCGGAAGAAGACGTACTCGGTGTAGTGCGCCCAGCGTTGTTCCTCGTAGTCGCCGCAGTTGCGGTGGTTCATGAGCTCCTACAAGTTTAGAAAGAACAAGTACACCTCTTCCTAGTATTCGAGATTCAATCTCGTCAAGTGCTCCGTGAAAAGGCACTCACCGACTGATTAATGTTGCCCATATTGCTGGCCAGGATCGGGTGATTCGCAGCGGCAAGACCGTTTGCTCCAGAGCAGCATGTGGCGACGAGTTTAAATCCCTTCTCGGCCATCAAATCGCAAGCCTTCAAAAATGCAAGAATGGGCCAATATTTATTTATTTTATTTCGTCATCTGGCCCCTCGCTCTCACAGATTGATTGAAAACTCACCCGCTCGAGACACTGGTGCTTCAAGTAAAGACGAGAAGTGTATCTTTCTCCGTCATCTGGACCTCCCGGGTCACGACTCTCATTTAGAGTATCAGCGAACACCTCCCGACACAGAGTTGCACGGCCGCAGACCAAGATACGGTGGAGTTTGCGGAATTTCACGTCAGCTTGTCCGTCTCGACCAAAAGCGAATGTGCCACGGTAGCCGAGAGTGATGTAGCCTCCTGAAATGTCAGAAAGATACAACAATGATCACTTGATGTGATTATCGTGATGAGTAGAATATGACCACGAATCGCGTCAGATTGCTTCTGACTCTAAATCGAGCAATATCTCTTATGGTTTTCTCATCTATTTTTTGGACCCGCCAAGACAAACAAACGTACCCGTCTCTGCTCCAGACGTTGTGTACCCATTGGCGGTGCGTGGGCGGGAGATCGTCGAAGCGGTGACAAGAATGGTCGAGAATCTTTCAAGACGGTAGAAGTCAGCCTCGTCTTTGAGCCGAGCAACTTCACGGAACTGTTCCGGTAGCGAGAGTTTGTCAGTTCGCAGGAAGTGTAGGATGTAGGCGAACAGTGGACCATCACGATCCACAAACAAAGATCCGTCTGGCATAGTGACCACACAGCTCTGTTCGTCCTCCGACAGAGATCCGGAAGCGATGTTAGCGAGGAGCGTGTCGGCTTCTTTGCTCAGAGTGCTCCGAGTTGTGGTGTACACTGTGCCGCCCACGTTTAGAGTTATCACATCTTCGGGTGATGTCATGTCTGGAATTGGCAAGGATTATTGAGAGGTAGAGCCGGCAATCGAGAATCAGTTAGTGCAAGATAGTCAGAAGACGAGAAAGAAAGACACTTTCGAGGCGGCTGTTCTGCTTCCTGTTGTCTCCGTTTCTCTTTTCAATACGGCCGCACAAAGTGCCTTAATTTGGTGTCAGCACAAAGAAAGGGCATGGGTGAAATAAAACGAAATGCACAATGGACACGATTAGAAGGCGGTTAGAACAGTTCAGAGTGTCGGCTACAAGATCCTTTGTTCCGGCTCGAATCAGAGCAAGAAAGACGGCCGTAAAATGGATGCATGAAGCGTGGTCCGTCCATTTTTGAAGAGAAATATTCGCCAATGCGCGACGATACGCACAAAGGATACTAAGAAGAAAACGGCTCTTAGCTGATGCAAAACATGACTAATGTGAAAGCTTCCCCTCGAATTTTAGGAGGACCGCTGCGTGCCGAACACAGCGAATATCTTTTCTCTCTATTGGCCTCCGTCTTTTTTGCCCAAAACACGATGGGCAAATGAGCGCGCGCAGAGAGCGGATGATTGATAATGGAAGAAGGCGCGGCGGCGGAATCAGAAGTGGAGGACGTGGCCCTTGGGGCGGAGTCGTGAAGAGCCGAGGTGCAAAAAGAGAAGGCGGGGCGCCCGGAAAAGTCACGTTTCGGCGAAGTTGAGTGCCCTGAAGTGACGGATGTCCGTCGAACTGAGGCTCTTTCCATCTTTAAACGCAGATGTCAGTAGCACTGGCCACTGGGCTTTCGGAAAGCCGAGAAGTAGCTATTTTGACAGAGGTGGCTCTGTTTTTCTGCCGTAAATGATAGCTGTATTCAGAGCCATCACTCACATCTAGACGTGCTCACTGGGGACATACAGAAAACTCACTGATTAGATGTAAATAAATATGTAGTGTTTTGAGCTGCGTGATCGGAAATTCCGCGTCTAGGGGAAAGTGGTTCAAGTAATTAGGTGTTGCGAGATGGTGTGGCACGGCTGCGAGGCATACCACTGTTGCTGCTGCTCATTCTTTGGGCGGGAATATCCTATTTCAACGTCGAAAATGCAAGTTTGGAGTTTGGGAAAGAAGAATGAAACACCAGACACCTCTAGCTCGGGCGGCACACCTTCAGAGGCCTCAACTGGCAGTTGACTAGTCCGAAAGGACTTTTATGGGATTCTTGCTCTCGGAAAGTGATTCAGAAAACAAGAGAAGCGAGAAGCGAGTTTGACGTCTTCTGATGACTACAAAGTGATGGAGTGGAGAAATGTGAAAAGATAAAAACCTAATCCTGGACAGGAAGTTGAACAGCACCGAGAAGCACACCATCAACAGCACGGCCGAGACGGAGGCCGGCAGACGGTGCCTCGAGGATACAACTCTCACTTCTTCTCGTTTTCTTTATTTTAGTTTTGTGAAGAACTGACGCGCAGTCGAAGGCACTGCTGGTTTTGATAGAAAGGGGGGGGGGGGAAACGAGCGAAGAATGAAGGGAAGGAGGCGTAGAATTGGATTTGGGTGCAGTTGGAAGAAGCAGAAGAAGAGGCGAGGGATTAATTAGAGGGGCGGTCGGAAGGAGACACGAAATCGGCAAGAAAACGATGGGCCTACGTGGGAGGATGCGCAATTAAGAGCAGCAGAAGCTCGGTTGAAACGGGTTGAAACGGGGAGTCACTGGGGGCTGCTCCGATCGGAATACTTGTTTTCGAACGACCGATTATGACTCGTAGAGCATATTATGGCACGACGAATGGTCGTTGTCGGGGGTGGAAAATGGGCCGGATTAGGACTGCATTTGAATTATAACAAAATGGGCATGATCTCTAGTGAACTCGGTGATTCCTGGCGTCCGATCCATTAATTTTGATATTTCAGTTCTACAACCTCGTCGTCAGAAACCAAGACATTGCTCGAATCCTCATTGACAGTAGGGCATTCGCAACCCGTCGCACCATGATTCCCGTCTCGGAAAACGCCCGTCAACACCTCTATTACCCAGATTCAATGATGGACCATAAGTTCAAAGAAGCCAACAAAGTCGTAAGTTCAGCTTTCCCCATTTTTCAGAAGCCAAAAAATAATGTTTACCGCAATATCACACATAAGGAAAAATTTACGCATCACGTCAAGAGAAGGGTCGGGTGATTCCAAAAAAATGAAAAATTGCGCGGTTTCCCACTCCTTCCGTGCAGGGGCGTGTGTGTGAAGGGACGATGGTGCGGTAGCAGTAGCCGCCGCTTATGTGGACGTTGTTTGTTCGGATGGCGGTCCAGCTACGGAAAAAAACGTTTTGATTAGACTACGAATTGGCCGGTGAATTTGTACTCATCCAACTCGGCTAGATCTGTGTGGATTATGGCAGGGCGGGGATGGAGAGTGGAGCGAGTCCATAACAAAGCGACAGCAGAACATGAAAGAGTAGAGGGACCCAAAAAATATTTGTATTTTGTCTTCGTTTGCTTTCATATTGCCCGCATTCATTAACCCGAATGCGAATCGGTTAAGCGAAGCCAAAGATTTCCGGGAATTCTTTGACTTTTATATAGTCGAGTTGATTGCTAAGCTGGAACAGGTTGCAGAAAGATAAGAAACGTATGATGGAGATATCGATCTGCGCAGGGAATTGAAATTGTATAGAGATAGGAAAACGTGGGCGCGGAACAGAAATGAGCAGAGAAGAGACATGAGCGAGGACTCTTTTGGCAGTATTAGATTAGAATCCGATGGCGTACGCGTTCGTTCGTCGGTGTAGACGAGCAAAAAGAGAAAGGAAAACAAAAAGCGACGGCGAGGCGTTGAAAAAACAACAACGAGGCGAATAAGAAGAGAAAGAAGAAGAAGAAGACTGGGACGAGCACACACACACATGGACACATTTACGGAAAATGCGACAAAGATGGGAAGAAAAGAAGAATAAAAACTCGGTTAGCGAGATGAGGAAAAGAAATTGGTTGGGTTGAACACGGCTGGAAATAGCACGTCTTCATGGGAGAAGCGGTCCGCTCGTCCGAATATCCGCTTGCCTCACACTTTGTTTTCGAGCGCCTCGTCGTCGCGCGAGAGTGCAATGTGAATGGAGAAGACGGATCGGCATAAAGACGCGCTGTTTTTTAACAACAAAAATAATTGGTGGTTCTTGCTCTGGCTCCATCTGCAACGCGGCCAGCTCGCCGCCGGGTGTAATGTTTTAATGGTGCCGTTTTGTCTGTGGTTCAATCGTTCGGTGGCCGTGTTTCGATTTGGCGAGAGAATCAGATAGGGTCGCGGGCTCATGCCGTCCCGGGCCGTCTATCAATCATTGGTTCGTTTCGTTTCCGTCGTATTCTCTCTGGACAAACTGAATTCGGCTGCTGAACCTTCAAAATGCCCTCTGAACCAGGCGGGCAAGCCACAAAACACTTAAGGTGTTCGTCGCGAATAAATCCACTCTCGCCCCGCCTAATCTAGTATGAATGAGATTGGCTGGGTTCAAGAGGCATCGTTACCCAGCGGGCAATAGCTCATTCTGCTCCGGAAACTTCTAGGCATATTGGAAGACAACTCCTAAAAATGAATAATTGTCGGGTATAGGGCGGAGTCCCCCGAGGGGCGACATGGGGCGACACATCGTCTCAGCGAACTTGGGAAAAAGTTAAAAAACGAGATGCAATAGGGAAAGAAGCAGCAGGGAGATGTCAGCGATGGGAGGGAAAGTTGAAAGAAAACGTCAGGAGGAGAGCAGGAGCTGGCCAAGATGCGAATGCGAATATAAATTTAGGAAAATGACATTTACATATTTTGTGCTCTTTGTCTGCGTGCAAACTTTCGGTTTTCCCCAACTGAAACCGGAGCACGCACGCCGTTTTCTGTTTCTCTAACCACCTCAATTGGAAGAAACGGAAAACAATGGAGAAATTTGTGCTAAGAGGGAGGAGAGGGAAAAGGGAAGAGACTAGAAGCTAATCGTCACCGATAATTGCGAGTGACTTTTATCCGGAAGTTGTCGAGCCGACGTCGGCTCGATACGCAACGTTAACTTAATGTGTTGACTGCGATGAAGCGGAGAAGCAGTAGGGAAGAAGAAGAAGAGGGCTGAAGTTACGGAACACTTAGAACATTGTTACAGGCTGCTAAATATGGAGAGAAAGTTGTGAAGATGATCGACTTGGTCGAGTATCCAGAGTTTATCGACAAAGCATTCCTGAACCATTTGGCAGGGGTAAGAAAATTTATCGACTCCAGTTTCTCATAACGCTTTAAACAGACTTTTGTGACGAAAACTCTGGAGTGCGCCAGAGATGTTGCTTACCATCGCAACGTGAAGACACGCACGATCTCGTTGCGAGGAGATGATGTGAAGGCGAGTGGAGTCATGACTGGAGGTCACAACGAAAACGCAGGCGGCAGCACACTGCTGGACCTCCGTCCATACCACGAGAGAACCGATGAGATCGCGAGGCTCACAAAGGAGTATGAAGAGTTGTCGAGCAAGTTGAGCCAAGCGGACAATACTCGCCTCGAGTATCAGAGACTCAACGACGAGCTCATTGACGCGCAACGTAAACTGGGCCAAATCAAAAATAACATGAAGAATTCCGAGCTCGGAGTTGTGCAGAAAGACCTCGAGGAAGCCAAGAAAAACCTTGCTAATGTGGAACAGGAAATCGTGGTCAACACGCAGCTGGTGGCTGAAATGAACCAGAAGGTCGCTAGGCTCGAGTCGATGAAGAGCAGTGACAAGAATCATCAGGAGGAGCGCAAGAAGGAGATTCTCGCGAATCTTCAACGCGCCGAGAAAAACTTGTCAACGCACAAGGACAAGGGCGAGTCGGCGAAGCGAGCTGTTATGCAGATTGCGTATGTTACAGATTCATTCGAAATGCAATCGCTGTAATTTTTCAGAGCTGCTGTTGATGATCTTGAACAGTCGATCAAAAACGACGAGGCTGAGCTGGAAAAGAAGCGAATTGAGGAACAAGAGCTGCAGAAGAAGCTGCCCGAATTTGAGGCCAAGGTAGCTGAAGCTCTTGGAGAGGAGGCGGCTGCGAACGCAGAGGTCGAGAGTCGCAAAATGGCATTCCGAACGAACAGTCAGCAACTTTCGAGGGTGGTTAAGGAAGGTGACGTTTTGCGAAAAGAAGGAACGAGGACGGTGAGTAACGGGAAGAGGAAGGTGCTGGGGACGATGAAGCTCGTTTCAGGAAAGCAAGAGAGATGATCGTGAGAAGGAGGTTACGAGACTGTTCGAGTCGGAGAAGAGCAATCGGAAGCATGCGGCAGCTCTTCTGAAGAAGTTCGAGTGGTTGAACGACGAGCAGGTGCACTTCAACAAGAAGGGAGGACTCTATGATTTCGAATCGTATACGACTAACAAAGGAGCTGCTGAAGTCAAGGACTTGGAGACTAGAATCGAAGACCTCGAGAGACGTTTGTGTATGAAGAACGTTTCCAACTTGGACACTTGTGAAGCTAAGGTGAGATAGGAACGAAGAAAGAAGTGTATTGAAATATATATATTCAGGTTATCGATATCAAGAGTAAGCGTGATAGAGTCAAAGTCGACTTTGAAATGCTGAAGAAGACAATCTCCGTCCTCGACGATCGCAAGGTTGACGAGTTAATAAGGGCGCACAAGTCGGTGAACGAGGTGAGTCGCACTCGTACGAGTGGCTAGCATGCGCGCGAGTGAAGAGGAAGGCCGCGGGTTCGGGGTCGGCTGCTGTCAGTGATGTCCTAATCTACGATTTAATTCGAATTACTGTGAGATCATCGCATTCGACCTGAGACAGTTTTGCCAACCAAACTTCCGCAACGCCTTCTTTTCTTGTAAATCTGAAGAAATCCGCATAATTTTTTGTTTTCAGGACTTTGGAAAAATCTTCAACTGTCTTTTGCCTGATGCCAACGCAGAGCTCGTTCCCCCAGAAGGCAAGACCGTTTGTGATGGCCTCGAAGTGAGAGTCTCCTTCAACGGCGTCGTCAAGGAGAGTCTTCACGAGCTCTCTGGAGGCCAACGTTCGCTCGTCGCTCTGTCTCTGATCCTGGCCATGCTCAAGTTCAAACCAGCACCACTCTACATTTTGGACGAAGTCGACGCTGCTCTTGATCTCTCCCACACTGCAAACATCGGAATGATGATCAAGTCTCACTTCAGAAACAGTCAAGTGAGTAGTCTTTCTCGTTCATTTACATGATACGTTCTATCTCAGTTCATCATCGTCTCACTGAAACAAGGAATGTTCTCCAACGCTGACGTCCTCTTCCAAACCCACTTCGCTGATGGTCACTCCACCTGTACTCGCCTTGTCGGAGCCGCTCTCGAAAAGGCCAAGAACGACGCGAAACTTGCAAAGCAGGCTGACGAGATGGCAGCGAGCGAGCAGGAAGAAAGACAGAAAATTGCTGCCGCAGCCAAGACGGCCAAGCCCGCATCGAGAACTGCTGCCGACAAGTGATAATTCCCCAACTCAGCCTCCACATATGAGGTTTCGATCTCTCGGAATCCAGAGTCTCCACTTTTTGTATTATCCCACTATTGCCCCACCCGCCATTCCGCAAATGTTTTGTATCACTCCACCTATATTACTCTTTCCGATAATCTTTTATTTTTGTATTACTCGTCCCCATCTTTTATATATCCTCCCTTATTTATACCACTTATCATTGCGCACATTTAACCCTCACCGCCCATGTTTTAAATCGATAAACTGAATTCTGCATGGAAAACGTTCATGTTTCACAAAATATACAAAGAAAGTTTAAAGCGGAATTATGTGACAGGAAGAACTCGCGACATGTTGGCAAGGATTTAAAATACAAGAAGAAAGGCAGAAGAAGCGAATGAAGGAGATGTTATCGTGTTGTGGAGGATCAGACGAAGTTCGAGGTAGTCGTCGTAGTGGTCGTAGTGGTGGTCGTGGTGGTCGTCGTTGTGCCGGAAGCCAGTCTGCAACACACTTTATCACCTGAGTTCCTTATCAGACACCCACTTGGAGGTACGATCTCCCTCGATGACGACCTGCACGAGACCCTTGACCTGTCCGTTCGGCGCCGCCCGGAACAGAAGCATCACGATCTTGGTGCACGCAAACGTCAGAACACTGCACGTCACCTGAAACAAGAAGCGCTCGTCTCCAATTTGAAACCGTATCGGATTACCGTGAGAATGGCGTAAACGACGATGAGACGGACACTGAAACGGAGCGAGTCGATGAAGCCGATGAAGACAATGAGTGTCGAGACGGCCATTCCGATGCAGCAGACAGCCGACGTCAGGAAGACCTGGAAGGATTCAGATGATGTGAGAGGAGAGGAGGGACTTACGAGAAAGGTGGCCGGGATGTAGAGGGCACGGCCGGCGATGAAAAAGACGCGGCGGTGCAAGCCAAACACGTGAATGATGTTGTGGACGATGCTGCAGGAGAGCAGGAGCGAGATGACAATCAGGACGAACGAGGTGCCCTCGTACAGGAACGGGGCGAAGTAAAAAACAATCAGCGAGAGCAGAGAGAACAACTGCAAATCGTGCGTTTGTCTCTGAAATTGCAGAATCCCCTACCGTCTGGAATCCCATGAGCACGCCGAACGGCCATTGCATGAAGAATCGGAAATCGGCGTTGGTGCGAACGGCCTCCATTCTGCAAACTGAATCGACACTTTTGTTTATTCGGAAGGTTTCATAAACAAAACAGAGATATCGAAACGAATATCATTTTCATTGAGAACCACCAGACACAAAGAGTCCCACGGAATCAGTTTATTTTCGAGAAAAATGAAGATAAAAAGTGAAAATTTCGAAACATCAAATTATGCGAACATTAGGATCTCGAAAATGGAAAATCGATAATCAAATTATTCAAGGAGCCCGTTTGGCGCGACAAGAAACGCGCGCCTGCAGTTTAAAACACCCAAGAGGAGGAGAAGAGATCGGTAGATCAATTGGAATATCTATCACAATTGAAAATCTAATCACAGGAAACGAGAGAAAAACTAGCCTCGGTCGAAGTTAAATACAACGAAAAAAGTAAATACAAATGGGTGGCTATCCACAAAATCTACATTGAGTTTCTACTCCAAATTGTACCCGTTTGGCTGGCGAACCAGCACCCGTTGGTTCGTGTCGATGGACGGCTCGTCGATGGCTGAGCCACGGAGCATCCGGGCCTTTGCAGCTCGCACTTCGATCGCGTGCAGTTCTTGGTTCCGCTTTTCTTGCGCTTCCAAAGCGCGGATTTCTCTGGAAAGTGATGATTCATTCGAATGCAAGTGCGCTTCGATGAGAATATTCAAAAAAGCGAACTCACAATTCTAATTTTTCATTGAGAAGTTCAGTGTGTCGGATCTCAACTTCGATCTTTCGAAGCATCAATGTTTCCTTCTTCTGTTCGAACGTTGAGCACACTGATGAGGCTCCAGGACTTCTGAATACACGTTTCATTTGAATGACGGCTTCTCGACTCACTTCTCCGACTCCACCCTTGCGCGCTTCGTCAGTGGCGGATGGATGGATGACGTCGTGGCTATTTGGGGAGGAGAGGCGGTGGAGGAAGTGATGGCATAGACGGAAGGCGCCGTGGCGGAACGAGATGTTATCTTTCTGGAACTTCCTTCCGTTCGGGGAATGTCATATCATATCAGATTACGGAATCAACAAATTATCAACACACTAACTTGGCGATGGGAGACTTTGTGAGTGCTCTGGACGCAGATTGGATGGCTGCATCCACGGAGAGACTCGGAGACACATGAGTCACCTTCTGGAGGTATCCGAGGATGTTCTCAGCAGCCGATACTGGAGGAACTGCGGGCAAAGCCATGGAGGTGTTCACTGCGATCTCGTCTACTTTCGGAGTCGCCGATTCGTCCTTTCCATCGAAACTCGTTGCGAATTCAGGTGTATCCGTGCTTTCTTGATTCACTGATCCCATGATTGCTTTGAGAAAGTAGTATTCACTATCAGTGGATTGTTGTGAAGTTTGTGAGTTTGTGGATCCCTGCGACATCAGAGAAGCTGCATTGACAAGAGCCGTCGTTGATATGATTTCCAGAACGATCTTATCCAGCTCTCCCAGCTTCCCACACGGTCTGTTCGTGTTCTCATTGCGGGACAGAGCATGTCTTCTGACGTACTGCCAATCGTGGTCCCTCAAACGAGCCCATGGCTTGCCACGATAACTCTCCAAGTTCGCCAATTCGACTTCTGCTGCCACTCGTTTCCACGCGTCTTCCTTGGATCGAGGCGTTATCTGAAATGATAATTGAAGGGTTGCTCCCAAGAAAACACCCACTTCATGTCCATCGCAGTCTCCGAAAAGAGAACTCTTGTGCTTGAAGACAATCTTCACGAACTCGATCTTCTCTTGAAGCTTCTTCTCTCGAGGATCCCCGATGAACTGACGGAACGGAAGTTGGTGAGACCTTCCGTCGCTGGTTTCTCTGAAAACGGACGTTTTGGAAACTCTAGAGAATCTGAGAGACTCACGCATCCAGGTAGTCGAACGACATGGAATGGTCCTCACTCGTCGATTCGCTCGACGTGCTCAGATGGGGGAACACTGAGAGCATCGAATCTGGAAGGAGAAAACACATAAAACACATTTTACTGCCTTTTCATGGTGCCCAGCTTATTGGGGGCCCCAGGGCCATTGGCTGCTTCAAGATAATTGCGAATTCGCCAACAAACTTAATTGGTGTGTGTGTCGTTTGTCTCTGCGATGACTCACCTTGCACCTCCGCCTTGACCTCCGCCCTCAACTCGCAACTTCCCGTCGTTGAAGACTCGAATAAAGTCTTCTGTTCGACGGCGGAGGCCGACGGATTCCCCACCGTCTTCACCATCGCCAGGATCTGATCCATCCCTGAACACACTCATTATCACAATGCTTATCAGTCGGAAAGAACGAGAACAACATCGAGAACTGAAACAGAATCTTCGCTTGAGTCGAATGACCTCTGCCGTCGAATTTCATATGCCTCTCTTCTGTTTTCTTATCATTTTCAGAGAACAGTCCGACGAAGTTTTTTTCGAGAAGAACGTCGAAATAAGAAGAAGAAAAGGGAAGAAAGGCAAGCCGATAAGGGGAGAATCCGATTTGTGACGTGTAGGCGTGTGAAACGGAAATGATGGGTGGTTTCGTCCGGAGGGAGGGACCGAAACGAAAGGATAAATATTGGGTGGAGCACAGGAGCACACGTATTTGTGCTTTCTTTCCGCAGAGCCCAGCAAACTGACAGGTGACACATTGAATATGACAGTTCTCGGCCAGGCAGACAACACTCGCTGCAAACACACACACACACACATACGCACTCTCTTCTGGCCCACCTTCGTCGTGATGATCGTCTGAAGAAGGGAGAAAGGAGCGGCAGTGGCTGGACGACGAGGACGCATATCAAAAATTGGTGGTGTGGTGGCCCTGATGAATTCGGCGTCGACGTCGACGACGTCGCTTCTCGTGTCTGCTCCCTTGCCCGGGAGACGGAATGACAGACAAACAGAGAGAGTGGGTCGACCCGGAAGACGCAGACACGAATACTTGCCATTCGAGGAGAAAGGGCATGGCGACCCGAGAGACGCAGACAAGTTGACATTGATTGACATTCGGTGAGCTGTCATGCTGTCTTCCCACCACTTCAAACAAACATTGTCGCCTCGTCCGCCTCTCATCTGCCCTCTCCGCAACCTGACCGTTGTCTCGGTTTCTAACGCCTTGTCTCATCGCCACGAGTGTTACGGTAGGGATTTCGAAATCATCGCAGAGATTGAGAGATGACGTTTACATGACATTGTTTTGTCAATTGTCATACCCGTTTATCACTTGCGAAGCGTCCCCGATGTTTGTAGCAATGACTATGATTTGTGACAAAGTCGCAATGGTCTCTGATTCGAATCATGATTGAAGTACGGCAAGTTCGAATTTCTCGAGTCGCTACGCAGCCAATTAGCTAGATGGCGCGAATTTCAAAGAAAATTGAGACTGTGAGAGATGATAAAGAAACGAATATTTGGAATGCAAAATAAAGTGAGGAAGGGAGGAAAAGACCGAGGGAATGGGAAAATGTGAAAAAATGTATGTGCGGCCGGAAGACATGTCTTCGGGAAAGGTGATATCATTCGATTAGTCGCTGCGAGCAGTCCAAATGTTCAGCAGGAAATGTGCTACAGTAACCCTTGAGAATGTAGGCGAATGTGCTCTGGAGAACTTGGAGCTTCCTTATTTCATCGTGTAAAACAAATGATCTGTAGAACGCAGAGCAATTATGCTTCTGAGCATAAGAAGTCAAAATAGAAAAAAAAACATTGTGAAGTTCTCAAACAATTTTCGGTCGTAGACACATAAAATATGCGAGCGAATTAGAGATACGTAATAAACCCGCCCGTGTCATGCCAAGATGTCTCGTTGTTGAATTTATAGACTAGTACACTTCTCGGATTCAACTTGAAACGGACTTGACAGAGTACTTTCTATGAACCGCCTCGAGCTGTTCTTCAGCTGTCTTCCGATTTGCGCACAAAGAAATGCACATGTCGGTTCTGAGAACTCAACACGTCATGCGAATTCATTCTCGATCATGTTTCAGTGGATTAATAGACACTGGCGTGTTGCGGAAACATTCCACCTGCTCAAATTGGTTTGAAATTTAATTCAATTCTGTCAGGTTGTGTTTGAATTCTGAATTTCAGAGTTGAGGAACAAGGGAATGAAGGGAGGCAGTTCAGCTTGTGAGCGGCAAGAAAACGGGAATAATCGATTTGAAATCAAAACTGTTTCGCATGAAACAACCATAAACATATTTCATGATCCCTCCTGACTGTTGCCAGCCAACAGTGACGTGGCGTTGAGACCAATGTATCCAGTTTCAGAACATATTTTTACTTTTGTTCATCGAAACTGGATATTCAAAATGGGAAACTACTTTGATAGGTTATCAATGGGGGAACACTTGTCTGGCAGCAAATATCAGTTTCGGAAAGTTTGTTGTAAGTGTTGCGGATTGCTTACTGTACATCCCAGAATCTTCTACCAATCTTCGCAGAAAAACAGTATTTCAACAAAAGCGGCTGAAATCGGCTGGAAGAGACGAAGGCGCCCGGAAAGATATCCTAATCCGAGGGGTGTGGGCGACAAATAAGAAGATCAAACTAAACAAGCCACGAATATTATATCATTTTGTTGCCGTTGCCATAGGCACACACCCAGAGAAATGAAGGAATCGAGGACTGAAACTCGCGGAAGAGCGGCGGGCGCTGAGGGGAATAAAACAAACGGGATGGGCGAAAAACACAACGATTCATTCTTGTATATAACAGTTTCAACATAACAGAAGCAACGAAAACGACACGCGGAGATCGTGGAATCAAGACGGACGGGGGAGAGAATCATCGCTTCGGCGGAGGCGGCAGACAGTCGGTGACCGTGGTGACGAGCTTGTCGAGCTCTTCTTGGGGGAACCTTTCTTCTGTTTCTTCGATGAGCAGTTGGGCCTGGAAAAGAAAAAATGGAATTTTTGGGATGGGGTGGTTGAGAAACGAACATCAATGTTGGTAGAAGGCCGCATGTTGATGACTTGAAGAGTCTCCGCACCGGTGAGCTGAAAAAAGGATGCAATCAAACAATACGATTGAAATTCGATAGAGCACTCATGCATTAAGAGACACGTGTCACTAAAAAAGTGAAACATACTTTGAAAGGAGCCAATTTCGGGACGAGTTCGCAGATGACAGCCTCGTTTTGAGTGGCTGCTGGCGTCTGATTCAGGTACTTCTTCGTCTCGTAAACCACCGTGGCGAGCATTTTGCATCGGTCGTTCTGTGGCTTGCTGTCTTCTTCTTTCTTGACTGCGTTCAGGAACGAAAGGACTTCCTGGTTGGTCAGCATTGTCACTCTTTGCTTTATCACTTCCATCTGATAAGAGATTGTGTCAAAGAATCGTGTGAGTCCGGAAGATATTCGCATTTGTAAACAACCATTGTGGAGGAAAGTCAAACGAGAAATATAAAAGAAAGAGCATACTTTATTGACAAATTTGTTAGTTTGAAAGCCGAATGACCTACATATGATACTGATGCACAACGTCAGTTTATGCACAGAAAAGTTGCATTCCTATATATATTTACACCGAAATTATGACTGGGAGAACGAATGAACGACAGAAAAGACAACGGAAAGGCGCAAAATCTCATTTGATGAAGGAGGATAAGAAAGCGGAAAACTCGTACTCGGCGGTGACGGCTCAGCGGGGCGAATAGTGACAGGAAGGGAAATGCGGTACCTAGCGAATAGCAATCTGTGGAATTCTGAATCACGGGCGGATCAGCATCTTGCCCAAGTTCTTCCCAGTCATCATGTCAACGAAAGCACTTGGAGCAGAAGACAGGCCGTCGTAGATGGTTTCTTTCACTTTGATCTTGTCCTGTTGCAACCATCCCGACAACTGCGCAATTGCTTCATCCATCTCGTCCTTGTAGGTCAGCACCAGATATCTGTCTCGTTGAATGTTTCGTACTTTCAGAATATCGAGAGTTCGTTCCGGAAGCGGCGGAGGATACGGAAGATCCGTGTTGTAGACGGCGATTTGGCCGCAGAGAACAACGCGTCCGTTTGTGTTCATCTGAATTCATATACAGTGAACAACGAAACGAATAACAACTTACAGCTTGAATCACATCGTCTGAGATCTCACCGCCGACGTTGTCCCAGTAGATGTCGACTCCTTCTGGAGCCTGCTGAGCTAGTCGTTCAGACACTTTTTCGGTTTTGTAGTTGATGGCTTCATCAAAACCGAACTCCTCTTTCTGAAGCAGCAACCTTGATAAAAGGCAAAGATGCAAACAAAAGTTACCAGAACTCGACACTTCTCATCAGATCCGCATATACCTATCACCTTCGAACATCCCTCTATCCTGGCAATCTGTCCGGCCAACGACCCACAACTTCCCGCCGCTCCGGACACAACGATCGTTTGCGGTCGGCTCCTGTCGATCAGTGCCTACAACAAGGAGAACAACTGTGTCCTGTGCTTGATAACAAAGTACAAACCTTTTTCCGAATGCCAAGCAGAGCAGTGATGCCGGACAGGCCAGCACAAGAGAGGATGACTGACGGAGAGAAGTTCGGCGGCAGGTTCACTTTGACGAGGTCGCTGCTGTCGCAGACAAAGTACTTTGTCCATGTCCAGAGTCGAATGCAGCCCGTGACAACGTCGCCGACGTTCAGGCTGCATGCAGATCCGACTCGCTCAACGATCCCGACGCCTTCCATGCCATCGACTGGCTCTCCGATCTCGTACGGTCCGAGGTAGTCGACTCCGGTCGATGGGTTCATTCGACACCTCTGAAACATTCATTTGTTTGGGAGCTCTGTCGATTCTGCAATACCTGAGCAGGGTCAACCGAAAGGAAGAGGGTTCGGACGATGCACTGATCGGCGGTGATATCCTTTTCCGACGGAGACTCGATTGGAATGACATCGAAACAGTCGATTGATGGCGGATTATTCTCTCCTGAACAAAAAAAAAAGTGATTTGCTGATAGTCTGCGACTTTTTGTACCTGGTCTTCGGACAAAAACGACGACTTTATTGTCGGCTGGAAGTCCATCTTTAGCCACTGAAGACGATGAAGATGTCATCCGACGGGACTGAAAGACGAGGGGCATCAAGGGGGAGAATGCAACACAGTGTCACCAAATTGGTGCCTTAGTTGTTATCAGTACACAATGCTGGCAAGCAGCAAACATGTGATAAGAAGCACGACGGTACAGAGAAGAAGAAGAGACATTTCAAACTAAACTCGTGAAGAACGCGCGGAGAATTGATAGGGGACAAAGTGCAGGGCGAGATCGCTGCAGATGGTAGGTACTATTGGAAAGTTCGGGACGCATTTATATCAGTTCAACACATCAGAGAAGCCCGCCACGTGGGATACACAACATACAATGTATTTTGCGAGCGAGGAAACAATTGAGTTATCGGAGAAGAACTGTACGAATTCGTCATCAGTGCTAAACGGGAAGAGTGCAAGACTGACTACGAACTACAAATCCCGACACGGTTCTCCGTGGATTATCGTCATAGGAAGGCATGTCTTACACACAAAACAATCAGAAGAATTTGACTAGAACTATGGCTACACGCGCCGCGAACTGAACACTGAACACGGTCCGTCAAGTGACCTTCCTTCCAATAGTTTCATTTTTTCACTGATTTCTTTCTTGCCGTCCCGACCCGTTTGGCATACTTATCGTGCAAACCTGTTTGGGAACGAGAAATCGAAGAGGATTCCAAGGTGATAGATCAAAAGTGCAAAAGAAGAGCCGAACGGTTCGAGAAAAGGGAAAAGAGAGGAAAAAGAGGAAGAGTTGGAAATATTGAAATTTATGGATTCAAAAGTTTCGATTCGATTGGTTTTTTCGCTTTCCGAGTCGGCGTCTGGCGTCGTCTGCGTCTCTTGTTTATTCTGCAGAATCCGTTCAAAAATGCAAAGATCAAAACGTGTATGCGCGCGGAACGGCGCGTTTTGAATGCGACGCCGCCGCAAAATGAACAATTAATTCGAAGTGACGTGACTGGAAAAGCACATGGACGGCGAGATGACCGATTGAAACATGGTCTCGGGCCGATTGATCGGCGACGGATAGGTGGGGGAAAAGAAGCGCCGAGAGACCCTCTCTGATTACACACTCTCTAGCCCCACGTCGACCTGCCCCTCTTTCTGATCAGTCAGTAGGAGACAGGCGGAGGAGGAAAAGAACTGCAGGAAACAAAAATAGGAAGTAGCCGTCCTGCAGAGCGGTTTCGAAGCTGTTATAGAATGGAAAGAAAATCGTTTGAATGGATGGAAGAAGCAGAAGAGACAGAGTTTGGAGACGGCGGGTGACGCAGAGAAAGAGAGCAAGAGCCGGAGGAGGACGGGCGGACAGAAGACGTCCTCGGGGAGTTGGACGATTATAAGGGAGACTGGGGAAGCGTCTCCAGTTCAAAGTATTAATTCAATAAATCTGTGGATCGATTTGTTTTTTGTTCCGGTTGTTCTACAAACAAGAGAGCGAGCGAGAGAGCGGCGGGGGAGAGGTGTTTTCGAAAACACGCGTGTTTTAATAGAAGACGAATCGAGCTGAAATGAAACAATGAACATACCGGACAGGCGTCGGCGGCAGCCTTTCATCTCTTATCCTGGATTCCGATCGTGGTTTCTGAAGGATTCCATTATGAATATGGAAACGTTGCGAGAGCTGGATGTAGAAAAACGATGGAAAACTCGAAAACAGATGGGTAACAACCAAAAGAAACAACACAAATTGGAGAGTGTAATTAGAATTCGATAACCATTTATGTTGGCAAAAACCGAGAATACCATTAGAATTCGTTATTTCGAGGGAGAAAGAACCTACTCACGTTTCACGTTTTAAAAAGCAACGTCTTCGAGTCGAAGAGTGCACCCGACGGTAAAATCGAAGTCAACATGTTACAACAAAGCTATTTAACAAATACTCGAAGAAAATAAACTATAAAAAAAAGAATATAACTGTAAAACGGGATAGGAGATGAATGAACGGGGATGATGATAAACCAAGTTAAGGGCACCAATTAAAGGACCTGAGCACTTATTATTACTCATTAGTGAGGATCGATTCGATAAGGAAGAGTCCGATGATTTTCGAGTTGGATGACGGGGAAGGAAGAGTTCAACTGGGGGGCTTTACTCCCATTCGGTGGTTCCTGGTGGTTTGCAAGTCATGTCGAGGAAGACACGAGAGATGCCACGGACTTTTCTGATGGCGATGTCCATCTCCAAAACAGTCTGGAAAGATGTATTTGCGTATAGGAAGCATAATTCTCGCATACCTTCTCTGGCAAGTGAACACCTGGGATAGCGGCTTGTCCAGTCATGAAATCGGAAGTGACAAACGGCCGGATGACGATGGAATGTTTGTAGGAGCCGGCTGTGCTCTCATCACGATCGAAATCGAGAGGAAGCATGACGACGGGCATCTGCTGAATCTGTTTTCCAACGTTTTCGAGGCGAGATGAGTCCGAGGCTTCCCCAACTCCAAACAAAACCATGTTGGCTGCATTGTCGGCCATCTGCAGCTTGGAAACAGTTTGCGGAACGAGGAAAGTACGAGTCAAGTCTTCCACTTGGCACTCGATCTCGCTTCCGAAAGCATAGCAGACTCTGTTGACTGCGTGGAACAGCTTCGGGATGACAGTGGCGTAGGCGAACAGCAAATGCCACGGAATCGGGCGTTCGTTCGTGGACAAGGCCACGGCGTACGAGTAGCTTCTGGCGTCTCCCTGAACTCCGACAGTCTTGATCGGCAGCACGTTGGCTTTGATTCTGAACGTTTGCTTCTCAGCGAGTCTTCTGTCTTTATCGTTCAATGACTTCAGTACCTGAAACAAAAAATTGAAATTGATTCATCTATCCTGTTTATTTACATTCTGACGGATTTCCTGGAGTTGTGGGAACTCGTAGAAAGTCTCTTCCGGGTTCACAGCAGCCATCAAGAATCTCTCCGTCACATCGATACTTCTTCCAATAACATCTCCTTCGTACATCGGACCAGTGAATTTCACTTCCGGTCGTCTTTCAGAAGCACAAAGAATGCGAATAGCGAGTCCTGGTCCTGGGAACGGATGTCTTTGGAGAATGTCATCGGGAAGTCCAAGATCTCTTCCCAACTCGCGAACTTCGTCCTTGTGGAAGTCCTTCAGCGGCTCCACAACCTTTCCGAGTTTTCGGAGTTCTCGAACGAGAAACGTGTCGTTGTGATGAGTCTTGATAGTGTCAGCATGTCCCGAGGCCAAAGAACTTGCGCTTTCGATCAGATCCGGACGCAGCGTTCCTTGAGCAAGGAAGTAGTCCTCGTGGCTGATTTGCAGCTCATTCATGATGTCGTCCTTGACACGAATGAACGTGTTTCCGATGATCCTGCGCTTCAATTCCGGGTCATCACACTCATCGAGCGACAACTCTCCTGCTTCGTTATGCTCGCTACTTGAACGGAAAGTCGTTCCAAAATTGTACCCTGAAAAAAGTATTTGTTTGAGTTTTGTTTTTCAAACTTACTATATATTTTGAGACCGAGAGCCGCGAGACTGTTTTCAACGGCGTCACTCTCCAAATGACGCATGAATCCGTTATCAATGTGAACTGCAGTGACACGTTCCGCTCCGATCGCTTTCCGGAGAAGAGCAGCACAAACAGCAGAGTCGACGCCTCCAGAGACCATCACGAGCACTTTCTTGTCGCCGACGATCTGGTTGATCTCGTCAATGCACGTCTGCTCACGATTCTTGATAGTAAATTTGCCAAGGCAGCCAGCAATTTTGAATAGAAAGTTAGCGAACATCTTGGTTCCGTTAGCCGTGAGGTCCACTTCTGGATGAAACTGGACACCGAACAACTTGCGCTCATTGTTACAAATTCCTGGAAAGTATTATGTACGAATAATATATTATGTTTGGATTATGAATTCTCGATTTCCCGGACACTCAGTCTTACCTGCAATGTGGTGACCACTCTTTGCGATAACTCTGAAGTTTGACGCTACGGTGCTAACCGAAACACTGTCTCCATGGGTGAGCAAAACCTAAAAACGGTAAGTGGTTGAGCAGAGCGACGATCAGAGTGACTGACCGTTTCTGTCTCAGAAAGGCCGCTGAAGAGTGGGTTACTGGTGTCAACGAGAATATCCGTGGCTCCGTCCTCGCGAATTTGCTCACGACTCACACCTCCTCCGTTTAACTTGTTCATAAGCTGGAATCCATAACAAATTCCAAGAACCGGCAGTCCGCAAGTGAAGATTTCTGGGTCAATGCTGGGAGCACCTGCTTCAAAGACAGAGTTGGGACCTCCGGAGATGATGATGGCCTTGAAACCGCCCAGTTCCATGAGGTGTTGAGCGGTGGTGTTGAGTGGGAACATCTCGGACTGCACCTTCAACTCGCGAACGCGGCGATCGATAACTTTGCCGTATTGAGCTCCGAAGTCGAGAATGGCAACTCGCTCTCCGTTCGGCATCTTTTCCACTGCGACCTCATGGGTGATAACTGTGTGATTGCCTGGTTAATCAGAAAATATCAAACTTTTCTCAGTTTCGAATGGGCTTACCGTTCATATTTACGTCGTCACAGTATCCTTCTGATGCCTTTTTTGACGGTGGAGCTTTGTTCTGAAAAGAGTTGTAACTGAAAAGCATATTGAGTGTCAAAGGGAAAAATAAGAGGAAAGAAGATTGGGTGACAGCTGGCAGATGCCAAAGACTAAATGAAGAAACACGGGCGAGACGGGCGTGAGAATAGCGGCAGGACAGTGTGGCACTAGGTAGAGACGCAGATACCGGCGGATAAAGTGCAATTCTGAATTGATCGGACGATAGGGACAAGGTGCAACCATCCGTTTAACTTCACAATGCGCCGATTTTTCATAACACTCGGGCGGTCGGTGGCGAGATAAGAGAGTGAAAAGTTCTCAACCGAAACTGAAATCAAACAATGCGAGACGAGAGAAGGGAGCGAATAGCAACGAGAGGTGAGAGCACGGAGACAGCCGCTGTAACAGACGAGAGACACAGAACTACGCACAGATTTACTATTAGAAAGACACTCCCGTGTTGAAAAAGATAAAAATGCGGAACTGGCTTCAAAAGTAGAATGCGGGTTATAACTGCCCACTGTCATACAGAAATTGCCCCGACTGTCGTCGGACAACTTTTCGAATTGCACTTCGTCTTATGTGACGTAGGGAATTCGATACATGTGGCTTTGATCGACAGGAGAAACACGAGCGAAACATAACTTCTGTTTTCTGCAGCTGTCAACGTTCTTTGTTCAAAGACAAAGAAATGCTTCATGTTCTCAGATGAACTCGCAGATCGTCTTTTATACGATTCCGAATGGGAGCTCCGCCCGCAAGATATTCGAAATATTTTAGGAATTTTCCATCATGGTGGAAATGTTTTCGTAGCGGCAAGATGAAAGCGATGAGGAATTCAAGCTTACCGTAGATTGTTGGCTGCTGTCCTCACTGTCCAACATGGAACCCGATCTTTTCATAGTATGCTCACTGACTTTCGATACGGCTTTTGTTCTTTTTGCACGCTGGAATTTTTACTTATTTGGTTGAGAGAATATCATGTGGGAATGTATGACTCACTTCGGACGGTAGGTTCCTAGAATGACGTTTACTCTGTCGCGCTCCAATTTTGACTTCGGTGAAACTGAAAACCACGGATCTTTTCAACGAAAGGTTGAGGGTGAAAATATGAGCCGGTATGAAATTCGAAAAGAACTAACATATTAAAAAACAAGAGATACTACAATTTCAAACTGACAAGATGTTCGAATTTCGAAAAAGTCATGTTTTAAAAATGTTTCAAGGTGCCCCGAGCTTAAAATTGGACTGTGAGCTTGGAAAAACCTTTAAATTTCTTCGCTGTCACAAGCGCATATTGAAAGAAGACGGAACCAAAGACAAATTTCAAAAAAAAAGTTTTTCACTGAAAATGTGCAAACTTTTGGAATCCCGCGGAAAATAAATTTGAAGATGGCTGGCAAAACGCCAAAAGCTGGCGGGTCTCGCGACGATTTGCCGCGGAGGGCGCAGACACTACGGTGGAAAAGTGCCGGGGCGAAAGAAAAGAGAGAGCAGAGTGTAAAATCAATGAAGTGGTCGCTCGTTTCTGTCGGTTTTCTCCCGTTTCGTAACTTGTTTGTTCTCACGAAAACCCTTATTAGATTGTTAAACCGGGTCAAATAAGCACCCATTGCTCAAAATCCTCTGATTCCGTCAATTCCTATCGATTTAACAGCATAACTTTGTAAATTTCAGGGGACAGTCTCTCTTCTGACATCTTCGGATAAACATGGTAAATAATGAAAAGTTAAACTTTATTTTATCAAATTGTTGATTTCAGGGTGAACAACAGCTCGATTGTGCCCTCGACTTGATGCGCAGACTGCCACCGCAGCACTGCGACAAAAACCTCACGGACCTGATCGACCTGTGTCCACACCTTGTTGACGATCTTCTCAGTAAGTTCCAAATTGATTTGTTCTGTAAGTCACACGAATTCTTCCAGGTACCATCGATCAACCGCTGAAGATCGCTGCGGATCGTGAAACCGGAAAGCAGTATTTGCTGTGTGACTACAACCGAGATGGTGACAGCTATAGGTGAGTCAATGTTTCGAAACTGTTAATAAAAATGTATTAGTCATTCGATTCTTCATGAGAAGAACATGTCTTTGCATTCTGTTTGCCTAAAAAGTCGATAGCAATGGTCAGATGTTTGTTTATTCACTAACAAAGAAAATATAAACTTTTCTGAAAAACGTTTGTTTCACAATTTTTAACACAACATTATTTCTAGATCTCCTTGGAGCAACACCTACGATCCTCCTCTCGAGGATGGACAATTGCCATCGGAGAAACGGCGAAAAATGGAACTCGAGGCGAATGCCGCTTTCGAGTCGTACCGTGACCTGTATTTCGAAGGAGGCGTCTCGTCTGTCTACTTCTGGGATCTGGACAACGGCGGTTTCGCCGGAATCGTGCTCATCAAAAAAGAAGGAGATGGAGCTAAGAACATCACTGGATGCTGGGATTCCATCCACGTTATCGAAATCACTGAGCGAGTGAGTTTTTTTTTGATCTCCAAGCTATTTCAAAAAAATATTGTTTCAGGCCCGCCAAGCTCATTACAAGCTGACATCTACCATCATGTTGTGGCTTCAGACGAACAAGAGCTCCAGTGGAGTGATGAACCTCGGAGGATCTCTCACCAGACAAGTAAGTGTTGTCTTGCTCTGAATGTGAAATCAGTGCGGACAAGGGAACTCCGAATACTCGCAGCTTGAAAATTCGCTAAAAATTTGTGTACAGCTAGAATCGACGACGCTGATTACGAGAATCATAGTGATTTTCTGCGAAAATGCCCGTATTCTGAATCCTGACGTTTTCAAGTTGGTGTTGTGGTTTCCGTTTTTTGCCAGACTCCCTAGTGCAAAATTGTCTCCCAATTCCAAACAATATCGTTTTTACGAAACTTTCGCTTCATTCCCTCTCCAGAATCCAGCTTCTGCCTCCAGAAGATTCCCAAGGTTCCTGTGGCCGGTTGAGCTTCAGAATTCAAGAATGACAGCCTTCATATTTCCTGGTGCAATGAATTCCCGTGAAGATCCAGTTGTTCCACGTCATTCCATCATTTCTTGCTTTTCGACTCCAGAATCCGTTGATTTGCCAATGTGTACATGAAAAAACCATAGTGTTAGACAGGGTTTTTCATAACTTTTTCTTTTGGGTGCTACAAAGATTCAGAAACCTCATCGATTCGACAAGCGCTTCTGAATCTCATCATCCAAAACCCAACCAACTGTCACATCACCGCTTCAGTAACATTCAATTCATCAGATTCTGGTGGGATTCTGAATTCTAAAGGCATAACTCACATTGTCTAGAATCCATCCGTGTTCGATTCGTCTTCAGAATCCAGAATTTCTACCTCCAGAAGGCCTTGAAATCCAAATTGTCAGTTGAGCTCCAGAAGTCCGAAATAACAGCCTCCAAATCCCATTTGTCCATCGAATTTACGTGAAAATCCAGTTAATCCACGTCACTCCATCATTTCTTGTTTTTCGGCTCTAGAATCCGTTGATTTGTCGATGTGTACATGAAAAAACCTTGTTAAATGGGGTTTTCAATGACTTTTCTACTGAATCTCTGTGAAAAAAACATAGTTGGATGGATTTTTCCAAGCTTTTTCGATGGAATTCTCTGTGGATTCAGAAGCCTCATCGATTCGGCAAGCGCTTCTGAATCGTATGATCCAGAATCTGATCAATTGGCACATCACCGCTTCAGTAACATTCAACTCATCGGAATCTGGGGGATTCTGAATTCTGAAGGCACAACTCACACTGTCAAGAATCCAATGACCAAGGGTCCATCGTTGGGGCTCCAGAATCCAGCTTCTTCCTCCAGAAGACCAAGTGAACCTTCCTCCAAGTGTCGAATAGCAAAAACTGATTCTCCGGATGTTTCCAGCCCCTTTTATATGCAACTGATAAGATCTAGCCTAGAAAATCACGTGATAAATGACAACGTAAACAGTCTAGTTTTTTATGTTTTTTGGAGAAAAAACATAGAAAAAAAAGAGGTTCACGTGGAAAAAATCGATAAAATTCAAAAAAATCCAAAAATTCCAAAAAAAAATTTTGAAATTTTTTTTCAATTTCTCCATTTTTTAAAAGTTTGTTCAAAAACGTGAGAATTAGGATCCGAGTATCTGTATTTTCCATGCTATTCGACCCTACATTATCCAAAATATCAAGTTCGGCAACTATTCGAATCATGGAATGAAGCGGAAGTTTCGAAAAAACGATGTTGTTTGAAATTGGGAGACAATTTTGCACGAGGGAGTCTGGCAAAAAATTTCGGGAAATGGGAAACGAACCCACAGCAGCAACAGCGTACCGTCCGAACACACAACCACTGCGCCACCCGTGACTGCCGACACGTGGCGCGCGGGGCTGGTGACAAGAGAGAGGGCGCCCCCTGAAAATCTCGAAATCCAATTGAAATTTTCGGAAGCAACCACACAAACGTATATAGCGAATTCTCAAACGTATATAGCGAATTCTCAAACTGCGAGTATTCGGAGTTCCCTTGTGAAGTGATCAAGGTTGATATGAAACGGTGAAATGTTTTCAGCACGAGATGGATGCTCCAATCAACGATCAGAACACGCACTTGGCCAACATGGGACGGATGATCGAGGACCAGGAGTCGAAAATGCGTCTCACAATCAATGAAATATACTTTGGAAAGACTAAGAAAGTTCGTAACTCTATAAATTCAGCCAAAATATCTATCACTTCCAGGTGATGTCGGATTTGCGATCCCTGGAGAAGCAGAGCGATATCGAGAAGCAAGACGAGATTGTCCGTGAACTCTCGAACGCCGTCGCTTCGCGCGGAGCCAACTGATCACCGACCACCCAGATTCCCCTCAACCCAATGCTTTATCCGCGAGACCCTTCTTCCCCATAATACCGTTCAACCCGCTTCGAGTGTAGTCCTTGTGTAAAAATCTCAGTAGCGCCCTCTCCTCGTTCGAAACACCGTCACACACTCTTCTCTCGCTCTCTCCCTCATCCACTCTCTTTTGTGTCCGAAGTCTTGTGCTATGGCTAATTATATTTATTACCTATGTTCCAAATTTCCAAACCAAAAAGAGCTTGAGTCGACTCCTTCCAGTCCCCTTCTTGTTCTAGGTGCTCTTTCGACTATGGGACAAGCTTTTTGTTGTATTTTGCAATGTAAAATAATTATCCATTATCCATCATTTTATAAATCGATGAAAACGTAAATAAGTATGTTCAAAATCAATCACCATTTCGAAAAGTCTCCGAGGCCTGCTCTCGCGAACTTTTTCTTCTTGGATGCCTCCAACGGCACGTCGTCCATTTTTCCTTGACGTTTGTTGGCTGCTGCTACCGACTGCATGTACTTTCCGACGCCCGTTCCGACTGCCTTCGGCTTCACAGCCGTCTCCTTCTCTTTTTTACTGGCTAGCGATGCAGCGTCTTTGGAAGCTGAAACAATCAATCATCAGAATCAGATTACTTTCATCTCCGACTCACTCTTCTTCAGGATCTCAGCCCTCTCTGCCTGAACCTCTTTCTCTGCTTCTTCGAAAGGATCCACAAACACTTCCGCCCTCATCACAACCACCGACACCGTCGGAACATCAGTGCCTTCCTCCGTTTCGACCTTCTCAATTGCCGTCAGAGTGTCCTGTCCGCCCACGAGTCTTCCGAAGATTGTGTGCTTTCTGTCGAGATACTTGCAGGGACGAAACGTCAGGAAGAACTGTGATCCATTCGTGTTCGATCCCTTGTTGGCCATCGAAAGAACTCCTCTGGCATCGTGTGAGAATCCGGAGACGAACTCATCCTCGAAGGCCTTCCCCCAAATGGATTCTCCTCCGTGACCGGTTCCTGTTGGGTCGCCTCCTTGTAGCTGGAAATAAGTTCATGTTCATGTATTCCGTATTCGGATTTGGCAAAGTTCTTGCTTTTTTTTCAAAAATAAAAGAACTCACCATAAAATTCTTAATCAACCTGTGGAACTTGGTGTTATTATAATATCCTTTGGAGCAGTGAGTAATAAAGTTCTCACATGCTTTCGGTGTCTTTTGACAGTACAGTTCTAGATTAAGAGGTCCGAAGTTCGTGACAAGACGGACAAATCCGTTTTTCTTCACTCTGCTGTATCGAACTGTGTCTGCGTCAAGAACTGCGGCCTTGTTACTTGTCACCGGAGCCATCACGGTCGACGTGAAGCCAGCTGCGACCTTGCCTTGACTGTAGTGAGCTGCATTGATCTCGTCTGCCGTTGATTCTTCCTCGACGTCGTTCTGAACACAATCATTTGCTTCAATGAGTCGGACTAATCAGTTTTTACCTTTTTCGGAACATACTCTTTTTCCAATTGATCCAGGACAGACTTGCATGCGTTGTTCATCCGCCGAATGTAGAACTTTGGGTCTTTCATCGCTTCTTTCTCCTTTTTGATCTCTTCTGACGTCTTCAAATCCAGCTTCACGTGGAGAAAAGCTTCCATGTTGAACTTTTCGAGATGATTTGGATCTTGGAGATCGATGATATCTGCACGAGTGAATGGGACATCAGTGAGGAGATCTTTCAGATGATTCCGCTTCAGATTGAGCTCCTGCACGGCTTCATTAGAGTACACATTGCCTGTAGTGGCAATTGCAAGAATGTGACTGTGATCAGTGAACGTGCGGAAAGTAACTGGGCACCGGAAGTTTCCCTCGTCGTCCTTATCGAACTTCAAATGAATTAGGTCCTTGGCGAGTAATGGTTTGCCAGTGCATGGATTCTTTCCGTGTTTTTTTACATACGGCACAATTGCTCTGAAAAATGCGTTTGTAAGTTATATAAACTTTTGCTAAAGACATACGTCAGCTCGAAGATTTCACCGGATCGAGCGCAAACGGGGTCTTCAAATGGATTTAGTGAGAGTGAACAGTGATTGATCGGGAGACGCTTAAACTGCGCTCTTTGGAGACGCGTACCAGTATCTGAAATGTTATTTTTATTCGCATGAATAAGTTTTCGGAAAACACACCATCTTTGTGTCCTCCAATCGCTTTCCATTCGGATGTGGTCAGGTAGAGTTTATCTTTCTGATGTTGCTTTTTTCCCATTTTATCTGAAAAAAAAACTTAGAACAAAAATCCAGTGAACACAATTGACGAGAGTATGATTTTCGAAAAAACAGGGGGAAAGATTAAAAAATCGTTTGAGAAGCTTCGTTTCCTCGTAAATCGACCCAGCTGAAAACTAGGCCACGAGCGAAACCTCGGCCACCACTGGGTCTCGCAGCGATCCACGTGTCGATTTACGCCGATATGTGTCTGCTGCGCTGACGTTTTCACTCGAATTGATTGCTTCCCAAGCCGATTTCTCATTTGTTTGATTGAAAACAATAAAATTTACAGGTAAACCGGAAAATTGAACAAGACTAAAATAATGGCTGATTTCGATAATGTGAGTTTTTTTGAAAAATGTTGAAATCTACTTTATGAAAACACCTTCAGAACCCAACATCGCTTTATAGCATCAAAGGAATTGTCATTCTGGATCAGGATGGAAAGAGAATCATCACCAAGGTATTGATTGTTGAATCATTACAATCATTCGCAATAATAGTAATTCCAGTATTACGACCGCTCGACTTTCGGAACCGTAAAGGAGCAGAAAGCTTTCGAGAAGAATCTCTTTTCCAAGACTTCCCGCAATACCGCTTGTAAGTTTTTCAAGTTAGTAAAGTCACAAGTTGACAATATATACGATTATTCAAACGAATTCGTTCGTAATAAGGTGATTTACAGCCGACATTCTCCTTCTTGACGGAGTGACGTGCTTGTACCGATCAAACGTGGATCTATACTTCTACGTGCTCGGATCGACTCGCGAGAACGAACTGTTCCTCGATGCCACCCTCACTTGCCTCTATGACGCCGTTTCTGTTGTTCTCCGTAAGAACGTCGAGAAGAAGGCACTGATTGACGCCATGGACACTGTGATGCTTATCATTGACGAGATCTGCGACGAAGGGTGCGTTTTATCCTGAAAGTCGTGCAATTCTCAACTTTACGTTTGCAGAATTATTATGGAGACTGATGCTCAAGCTGTCGTTCAAAGAAGCGCCCTCAAGAGCGACGAAGTGTCGTTCTCCGACCAATCCGTCTCTCAAATCGGTTTTTCCTTCATCGAGTCGGCCAACAAGCAGTTCAAGTGGTCTCTGCTCAAGTAACTCATTCAATTCGTCTGCTTCCATAATTCCCACACCACATAAATTATTCTGTAAATTCCAAATGTGATATTTATTGTCCGTTTTAACATTGGATTACAGCTTTCTTACTGACTGAAATGTATTATTAAATGCGAATAAAAGTGTCAATGTTATTCTGAATTTTGATAACTTCTCGTTGTTTGTCGTGTGTTTCGTGCTTCTTACCTTTTTAGTTTCTAACATTTCCAGTGTTTAACCTTCTTTGTTGTGTTTCAGAAATGCCCAGAAAACCGAGTCTACTAAAGCGGTCTGCAGTGCAACCAGCCACGACTCCAGTCGTCCCGCAAAAGAAGTCGAGTCCGGAAAAACAGGGGAAAAGGGCGACGAACGGAAAAGAAAATGCTTCTCGGAACTTGAAAGCCAATGTTCCAGACACGACTGAGCAGATGAATTTCGAGTCTGTCGTTTCGAAGTCGATTTGAGTAGAACTTATTTTTTCAGAGATGAAAGCGCGTCTTTGGCCTCTTCAGCGATCGAGAACTACTTCATGCAAGGGAAAACGGCGGCGGAGAAGATGAATACAACGAGAGCCCGTAGAGGAAGAAAAGCCGGAGCCACTGGACATGACGATGAAGAGGACGGAGAAGTCGACGACATGATTGCGGACTTCACGAAGTGCGACCTCGCCGGACTTCGTGATTACATTACCAATCTCGATGTCTCGAAATTCGCAGAGCAGCTTGAGTACCTGAAAGAGAACGAATTCAACAAATGGACTTTGTATCTCGCCTCCGGTTTCAACATTCTTCTTCATGGAGTCGGATCGAAACGTGAAGTGGTCAGTGAGTTTATTGAGCAGGAACTCGAAAACTTCACCTACATGCGGGTAGATGCGCGGAAGGAAGGGATCAATCCAAAGATCTTGCTCTCTTCCATCAACGAATGTTTCCAACTGAATTGTAATGTAAGTGAACTTTTGGGACTGTTTTCTCTAAGGTCAATTCAGGCAAAAAGAGGACAATCCAGTGTTGAGTGGGCGCGTGATATTCGCCGGAAGCTTCAGAGACATGATTATCAGCTCATCCTCATCGTTGACAACATTGAATCTCCTGACTGGAGAGGCGACCAAGAAGTTATATGCGAACTTCTGGAAAACCGAAACGTTGTAAAACTTGTTGCAACAGTTGATCATATCTACTCCACGTTCATCTGGAACTCGGTAACCTGATTCGGAAAACAACTACAAATTATGTGAATTCAGCGCCAACTGTCTTCTCTCTCGCTCATCCACGTCACTGTAAACACTTTCCAAGTTGCCATTCACGAGTTGATGACTGGAGAATCTCGTCTTCTGGGACTGGACGCTCGTTCCAATCAGTCGTCTCACACGATGGCTTCCCTTGATGCCTTCTGGAAATCTCTGGCTGTCAACTCACAGAAATTGTTCAGACTCTTCTTCCAAATCTACTTCGAAACCAAGAAACCCGTCAAGTTCTGGGATCTGTTCAATGCGGCCAAGTGAGTGTTTTCTTTCCCTCATCCACTCATCGTCCCATTCAGAGACGACTTCATTGCTTCAACGGACTCTGCCCTTCGAACCCAGCTAGTTGAATTCAAAGATCATCGCGTTCTCAAGTGAGTGACATCTTTCCTGCATTTCAATGACCTCGGAAGTGTCAAAATGCCATCTGCCAGATGCCAAAATGTCCGTTTGTTTCCAGGTGGACCCGTGGAGACGACGGCAACGATCAGCTGTCCGGAATGGTCGAACTGAAGCTCGTGACCGAGTTCCTTGACTCGAAGAGCATGCCATTGGTCGAGGAGAAAGACGAGTAGCTGAAGAACACTGCCCTCCATGTATTTACCTTCTATTGTTTTGTTTGTTGACTCGGCGCCCGCTTCTTCCCTCTCGATTGTAACCATTTTCTCTTCTTTTTCTCATATCTCATCTGAACTCATCTCTCACTTTTCCTAATACACTGAATCTCATACTGTCCAATAAAACGCCTTTTCCTTTAAATTCGTCTTCCACCAAAAACCAAATCCGCTCGCAAGTTTTCTCCGGATCTCCTCTTCTCAAGTTTAGTAACCCGATACGCCAGAAATGGGCGCAATGGGGCAGGTGGCCGTCTTGTTGCAGTTTCCCTTTTTGATAGATGATGTGGCTCTTCTGGCGGAAGAAGAAGAAGAAAAGAAAGAAGACGTGGGCCGAACATTTCGGAACTTGTCACTTTCGCCGTCAAAAAGGATGCAGAGATTAGCGATGAGCACTCACTTCGCTCCTCTTTTCGGCTCGTGTTCCATTCCCGATTCGAGAATTGAAAAGCACATCGAATCGCTGTAATCACTGCTGCAGACTGCTCTGAAATTCCGAATGCGTTGCCTAATGGCCTCTTGATTCTCGGCTTTTCTCCGTTTTTTTGTCCCGTCAGTAGGAATTCCGTTATTTTCATCTTTCATGTCAAAATCCAAAAGCTTGTGATTATATTGTGAAAATTGTTCCTCGTGATCCATGGAACCACACCCTTATCGTAACCAGTCTTCGACCCTTTATCTCGAATCTCAACTGCTCTCTTGATACTTCCCGTCCTCTCTCCCGAGCTCTTTTATATATTCAGTGCAACCATATGTGCAGTTATCTCGCCAAGTCATCCCCCTTTTCGTCCATATTTCTGATGACAGAGGCATTTGAATAATGTGTGATTTCCTCGCCGCACATTTAATTCCGTTGGGGTCCTCCTGCCCATTCAGGAGGCCCTCAATGCAATCAGTTTCGAGAGGCCGTGAGCGCGTGCGAATTCACGACGAATCCAAATTAAACCGTGTTGTTTGAGGGTCCGAGCAGCAGCCGTTTATGACTTTTCCGTACCACAATGCCCTCTTTTCATCATCTTCACCCATCGCATCATTCTCATTGTTCCGCTCTCTTGGTCCTCCAAAGTTTTGGCATCGTCGTCGTGTAAACAGTGATAAATAGTTGGTTCGGTTCCGCACAATAGATTCTATCATGGCTGAAGCCAGTCAAATGACAAATCGTCGTCTCGATTTATGCAAAAATGTTGTGTGAAAGAGGAGAGGAGAGCCTCTTGAAAGAAGCGAAGAGCCACAAAATGAAATTTGGACACGGCTCTCGGCCGGCCCCCTCGTTCTTCGTTCCTGGCGGCTCACGAGGTTCGGCTGGAAATCCCAACTGAAATCTCGCTGAAAATCTTCCCCATTTTTCAAGTTTCATCCTTTTCTGGAAGTCCCAGCTTCATTCCCATATCATCTTTGACCCCTTCTCTAGCTGTTACCACCCACAAATTTGATTTCCTCGAACTCTGCACTTTCCCAAAAGTTCTCCAAACTTCGTCAAAAACTTCTCATTCTCCTCCCCTGAAACAATAAAAAATGCATAATCCCTCGGTGCTCTCCATTTCATTTTCTGCCCGTTTATTGGCCCAATCTTTGTTTCTTTCTCCTCGCCGCGTTATTACGCAGGTTTCAGCACTTTGCAGATAACAAACACATGCTGTGCCCCTCCCCGATTCACTCATTTGTCTCATTCCAGATGCTACTTCTCTTCCCGCTTCTCCTTCTTCCGGCTGCAACGCATGCACTCGTTGACTGTTTCAGTGGATTTGTCGGCAGGATGCAGGTGAGATTCGACTGATTACGGTAGCATTGGGAAGCTCCCAAAGAGGGCGGTTTAGCACATCAAATTAACTTTATTTTCGTTCCTCTATGACGATAGCTTAACCTAGAACATTCTCAGGCCTCCGTAGAAGACAACTACTTTCCGATCAACGACACAGCCATGTGCTCCGCTATGTACTGTATAAAAGTCATTGTTCATTCTGCCTTTGACGACGGTTTGTCGTGCTCCGAACCTGTTCCCCAAGTCAGTTCTTCCAGATGGAATCTTCCAACAGGGAATGTCATCTCGATGTGCGTACACTGGCGGAGACAGACAAGTTTGTCAGAAGAGTGAGGGGAGTTGTCAGAGTATTTCGTTCTACGACGGCATGAAGGGAAACGTGAGTCAGAGACACTCTGGTTTTCGTGGCGAGACCCTAGTTCGGATGTTTCAGTTCTCGTTCTGCTGCTGCAAGGAGAATCGATGCAATCTGGCCACGGCCACTGAACTCGACTCCATCTACTCATCGAATTCGAGATCTTCTCGAAGAGTCAACTCTTCCGAAACACTAGCCAACTTTCCCGTTGTGATATTGTCAATTTGCTCTCTTTTCCTATTATTTTCTCGTTTTTAGGTCTGATAATAAAACATAAATATGATTCAAGTTCATTAAAGCAAATTGCTGAAATTTGAGAAAATCACATACAACGAATACAATTATTGAAACGGGTTACGAGATGGCGAATTAGCGCGGTGATGATGAGGGAGAAGAAAGAATTGGAAAGGAATTTCGAATATTTACAAACAATCCGGGTGAGACATGAGCAAATGGGTGAATCATGGATTGGGGAGTCTAATTCGGTTATTAATTCCAGATTGAGTGGAGACGGAAACCCGTTTTAAAGGAAAGAGAAGGAAGAGCTTAGTTGGGAGAGCACCCGTAGGACTGGGGGAGAAGTGCATTTCAATTATTACTTGCGGGAACGAGACTAAGGGAGAGGAGAATCCGAAAGAAGGTCTACCGGGTGAACTAGGAAAGAACGGGGAGAAGAGGAAGAAGAAGAAGCAAGAAGTCTAGGAGGAGAAGTGATCGTATGCTTGGAGGTACTCGTAGGCGGCTTGGTACAGGAAGTGGTACTGGTCGGGCTCTTGGATCATGTTCTGACGTTCCGTCCGCAACAGTTTGACCTGGAACAAGAGAGTTTATTGAAGAAGACGTTCAAATAAGACTTACAGTTGTGAACACGTCTACCACATGCTCAGCTCGCATCCTGTCAAGGATGATGGAGAGAGCAATGAACACGGCAGTACGTCCTGCTCCGGTTGTGCAGTGGACAGTGATCGGGCCAGTGCAGCCGAATTGGGAATAAGTGGTATGAACCTGCGAATCAGTGATAAGAGGAGGGAAGAAGTGTGGGCAATCTTACCTGTGCAACGAAATCGAGGAAGTGTTCAGCACTCATTGGTCTTCCGATCTCTGGCCATTCGATGAACTGGAAGTGACGGATAGTTCGAACTTCGTTGGTCTGAAAGTTCTGTTTATCTCCTGAGTTCGGAATATCTCTTTTGCTACCTGATAATCAGTGAGTCTGAATTCCCGAAGGATGTAATAGTCCATGTTGAACTCGGACATCGGTTCCACGACAAGCTTGCCGACCTGGACGCCTGTTTCCAGAGGCCAGTACTCGCTGCACTGTTCCTGTCCTCGTTCCCAAGTGTTCACGACCATCACGATCATCGAGCAGTTGTGTTCCCAGATGGTCCGCCAGAAGTCAGTTGCCGTCTCGTTCAGTGGTGCTTGCATTGCAATGTAGGCTCCGCGTTCCCTGAATGACAAATGTAATTACGGGGAAGAAAAATGGTAAGGACTCACTTGTAGCCGTCAATCCAGGAGGCGTTGATGTAATCTGAGCCTTCGATGCCTTGAATCATATGCAGAATGACACGGTTCGAGTCGAAGGGCACTGCACTGAGCATGCGGTTCTTGGGCCGATTCACTGGCAGATTCGCCACGATGCACCTGTTGTTCGTCCACTTCAGAGTTGTGAGATGCTGGAAAATGAAAGTAAATATGGGAAGACAACTGAGTAAACTTACTCTGAACTCCATATCGATTCCACTGATCTGATCATTTGATGGCTGCTTCAAGGCTTGTACATGCTGATGTAACCGGCTAGCAGGAACTTCCGTAGAACCACTGTTGACTGCGTCGAGGACGGCGTCGTGGATGAAGATGTACTGCTCCTCCGTCTGAACCATGTAGCTCCTCTGGGCACGCAACTGAGTCACGCATCCATAGATGTCAACTGTGTTCTGGTATCTGAGCCTCTCGAGCATACAGTCAATCACAATGAATGCTCCAGTCCTTCCGATTCCAGCACTGCAGTGAGAAATGATCGGTCCGGCATCTGGAGGATTCAGAGTCTTGACTCTCTTCAAGAAGATCAAGAACGGAGTCGGATGGTCGGGGACTCCGTGATCTGGCCACGCGGTGTACTGTAGATGCTTGATTTCTCGAACTTCTGGTTCTCCGATCATCTTGAGACGCATCGTTCGCATCGTGTAATGAGCCAAGTGAGCACTTTCCAGCAGTGTTACTTCCACATCTCCATAGACGGCAGTTCCACGACTGGGCCAGTACTGATCACACTTGACTCGACTGCGTTCTTCCAGATTTGTCAGCATCACAATCATCAGAGACTGCTCCTCCCAAACCATCCTCCAGAAGTCTGCGAATGTCTCTGGAAGGGGTCCTTGGGTAGCAATGTAACTCCTTTCTTTATCGTATCCATTCACATAGTTCGCATTTATGTAATCCATTCCCGGGATAGCATCCATATTCGACAGTACCACTCTTGTATGATCATAGGCTGCCACATTTGCATATCGGTTCTTGTGCTTGTTCATCTCGGCAGAAGAGTGTTCCCACGTGAAGTGTTGTCCTGTTTCGATGGATTCGAACTCCGATTGGAAGCCAGCATTGTTGTTCATGCGAAGACGTTCAATATGAGAAGCGAGTTCAGCGATCGGGACTGCGGGATGGATGGTAGTGATGGTGTTTCCGTTGTTGGGCAAGGAGGGGAGCGGGACTTGGATTGGGGCGTATCCGTTGGTTCTGGAGTGACTTGTTGGCAAGGGGTACAGGTCCATTGATGATTCCATGTGATGGTTCCCGTTCAGTTGCTCGTAGGGGTTCATAATCTGTCTTCCGTACTCATTTGATGTTGATAACAGCTTGCTCGTTTCTCCTGGCATTCCACCTCCGTTCATGATGTTTCCGGTGAGAGCGACTTTGGTGATGGATCCGTGTCTCGGGTGTCTTCCAGCTGACTTCTTGTTGCATCGCAGCCACCAGCAAATCAGCATTCCAACGATAGAGAACAACACCAGGAAGGCAATACAGGCACCAACCCATGGCGATGATTTCTGAGAAGCTCCACGGAGAGCCGACTTGATGGTGAAGGGCTCGGTGAGCACAGAATCCGAGTAGAGACGGGAGAGCTTCTCACTCATTGGAGCACGCTGTTCGAGCTGAATAGATAGAGTTGATTGATGAGAGGAGTTGCAATTGAACTTACGCTGTCTTTGGCTCGCACGTTGTTTTTCGCAAACGCACGCATCATCAGTCGGTAGTGGATGTTTGGCTCGAGCGGGTAGTTGGTGAACCCGTCATACAACTGCAATGTAACACTGTGATCATTGTTTGCACAAAAACAACAGAGAAGTAGGATCGCATCGAAACAGAGTGGTTTTGATGATGCGGGGAGCGAGGATCAAAAGGCGACCTAGACGCAAATTCTCGGAAAAAGAATGGGAGGAAGAATACGAGGACGCATCCAGAGTGACGAGTGAGGGACAGATGCCCATTTCTTTTCTACTTGACTGGCCATGAAACGCGAAGAAATGCTCATAAAAAGTTTGAAGTGGGCATGAAAAGGCACGTAAGTGCTTCGATATTATGGCCAAATCTCGACGGACCGCTCGAAACTTGAAGCTGTGCTGCGCTTTGCGACTCTCGAATCGACGCTCCCATTATGTATGCATGACAAATCGGGACACACAAAACACGCCAAAACAATGCATTTAGATTGTTTTGCGTCACATAAACAGCGCATATCTTCTGAGAAGTTCGCCGAGAGAAAATTGCAGCTTGCTTACCTGCGAGTCTCCTACGACAAACGGCTGGTTGTTCCTGTAGTGCTGCTTGACGCGGTCCGAGCTCAATCTAGCTGTCACATATGCTCCGGGAATAGCTCCGCGACGTGCCCGCTTCACTTTCGCGTGCGGCTTCTCGTCTGTGTCATCAGCTCTTCTTTTCAGCTTCTTCGATGGAGATACACTCAACGAACGGGCGAGCTGAGCTCTTTTTTCAGCCGTCGCCTTCTCGAGTTCAATGCTATCCAGGTTCACGACGTCTTCTGTACTGTAGTTGGCCGGAACCACGATGATCCAGTAGTGAGACACGACTCCATACTCTTCCGTAGCTGGAGTCAGTCTTATCATCTGCTGCCCCGGTTGTGTTCCCGAAGAGTCGATGAGTTGTGGGACATCCACGTATGGTGGTCCAGTTGGATCAGTAGTTGTCACTACTTCCTGAGGCCAGTACTTCCGTGCTCCAGGGGGCAGTGTCCGAACTCCGACATGGAATGTGAACATCATATGAGGCCTGAGGTTCGTCCACAAGTACTCGCGGGTCTTCTCATCTAGATCGTGCCCGAATCCTGGCGTCGACATGGTTTTCTCCTGGAGTTCGTGGTTCATGTAGTCCTTCTTTCCAGTGTGATTCACATAGAATCCCACATTCCGAGGGCCGTTGTAATCCCATCTGAAAATAGACTAGGTACAAAACCACTGATCAGAAGTCAGCTCACGTTAGTTGCACAGAGTTGCTCGTCTTCCACCTCACTCGCAGATTCTGGACCATGAACGTGGGCGTGACACTCTCGAGCACAGTAGGCGGGTCGGAGCAGGGACCTTGTCTCTGAAAAGCGGACTTTGTTGTGTGGCGACTAGACATTTCCATGTCGTGAGAGAACGTGCTCGACGGCCGTGAGAACGTATCCATAGCGGCCGCCTGATCTTCTCTACACTTACATTGTTCTTGACGGCCAACACACAGAATGCGTAGGGCTTGTGAGCATTCAGATCGGAGACCACGGCGAACCGCTTCGGATTCTCCTTGTCGATGCTGACCACGGGCTGCTGCTTCCACTTTTCAGTGTCCATCCGGTTTCCGGGCTCGTGCATATACTTGACAACGAATGAGTCAGCCTGCAAAGATACATTCCCTTCTCTAATTGTCAGAATAGACTGCTTCTATTTCCTCTCGGATTCGGTTTGTTTTTCACGAAGACATTGCCCTAGTTCGCGCCACAACAAAAACAAAAAACGCGCGTGAGTGGAGAAGAATAGTGACCCGACTTGTCAATTGCGAACGGGACCCCTGGGATCTCTGACGAGAAACCCGGGTTCACGAGGCCACACCAACCTTCTGAGATTCGAAGTCCCATTGTATAACGGCAGTCGAGTTGCTCGTCGCTTCGACACGAACATTTGTTGGAGGACCGACGAGAGCTGGAAATGAAAGGATCAGTGGGGAGTAAGAGAGCATCGGAACAAAAGTACATCAGGCATCACAAACACAAAACACGTCATGCTTGGAAAAAGAGTCGGATTAGAGAATAGCACACCTTCTTCTTTGTGCAAAAGGGTGTTAATGACTGCAGCAAATATATTTCCGTTTTTCCGTTTCACCGGTTCTGGAGACGTCGGTGAGCTGCGAAGCATTGGCCTGGCTTCACGTCTCTCCTCCTTCTCCACCTTCATAGTCTCGGATCCAAAGAACCCTCGACCGAACGGCTGACGGGAGCGAACTTTCTCGGTTCCGCGTCGCGACCGCTCGTTCGGTACGATGAACTGCGTGTTTCGGGAGGAGGCCGCCAGCTCGTTATCGGTGTATTCAGCCGAAATATGTGGCCGAGTGGGAAGCAGCAGAACGAAGAGGAGGACGCCGCCGAGGTTGCGCAAAATGCCCGAATTATTCATGATTATAAGCACAACTGGGCGGAAAAGAGGACACAAGTTGTCGTCGTCGCGGCGGCGGATGGCGCACGTCGGACATCAAACTATTCCGACAGTCGATACTGGCGAATGTAATAACAGGAGAAGCAGAGGAGGGACGGGCGAGTCATGGAAGTGTTTTGAGCCAATCTGCCGAGCAATTTGCCGTGTAAGTGGGCTAAGCGAGCGACGGGTTACCGGAACAGCGTATCAAATCCACAAGGTTCTCCTTCGCGTGCTTCGCATAAATTTGCTGCTGGCAGCGGCGATGGGGCAGAGTTGCTCAGAGCTCCGGGCTGGCAGCCTCAACTCTCCAGTTGCATACACTTGCACACGCCCCCTTTGGTCCCCTGGATTTCGTTGTCCACCTGCTTTCTGTCTGCGCAGTAATTTTCCTGTTACTCTTCCTCCTCCACTCTTTTATATGAATGAGAGCGGAACCCAAGTGCAATCAAGTAGAGACGACGAAAGGGGTCCGATTGAAGGAAAGAAGTAGTAATACAACTTTGGAATAGAAGAAGCGAAATAAGGAGAAGGAGTCAGTCCGAAGGAGGCAGTGCTGTTGCTGCTCGGGTCGGGAGACTAATCTCATATTTCTCGAAAACACGCAGACGGGGGAAATACGTTTCGACGACACTCAATTAGTCGAAACATTATGTGCCTAGCGGAGGAGGACCATCCTCAAATACTTATCAAGTACACTCCACTTCCCGCTCTTTTTTCGTGTGAATTCATTCTACAACTGACGACGAAATATGAGAATCGGCGGTGCGATTCAAATGACGCTGGACCATAAAATACACAAACACAAGTATGATGTTGAAACAAAAAGAGAAAGCAAGCATGCAGTCCAAAGATTCTGGTTGTAATGGACCTATCGACGATGTAAAAAAATACATTTTTCCGCATTTCTCGACCTATCGAACTGTGTCGAAAAATGTCGAGAAATACCAATTTCTCCCGTAGAGAAATGGTGCAACGTGACGAGACCTTACGGAATAATTGCATGTGCCTTTGAACTGTAGATAAGTTTTAGCAAATTTTCAATCAATTTCAGTCCCAAGAGTCCAGAAATTTGCACAAAATTGCTGAAATCGGTGCTCTGTTCATCTACAGTTCAAAGGCGCATGCAATTATTCGGTAAGGTCTCGCCACGTTGCACCATTTCTCTACGGGAGAAATTGGTATTTCTCGACATTTTTCGACACAGTTCGATAGGTCGAGAAATGCGGAAAAATGTATTTTTTTACATCGTCGATAGGTCCATAAACGAGGGACATAAAAGTCCAGCTACCGTAATCGTAACAAGCACAAACTTTCTAGTCTGGTCACCGGATTCCATGCAGTTGACATGAACGGAAGTGTGACTTGGAAGAATATTGTAGAGGGAGTCGAGGTGGTGAAACTGGGGAACGGCGCCCCTATCGTCGGTTTCGCCTTTGCGAGCCCGGCAGAGATCGGATGGGTTAGGGGTCCGGGTGCGTGATGAAGGATTGCACTGTAGACGTCAGCAGTGGATATTTTAGTAGCTTGTTTTCGTGACGAATAACCCATTTCGTCATCAATATTGTCGAGAATCAGATCTGGAACGTGAGTGGAGAATGTCGGGAGGAGCGGAAAAAGAAACAGAGAGGTGCCGTCTCGTGAAAATTTTCGTCGCGAAATTCAACGACAGGAAATGAAAATTAGATTAGCGACGAAGACGGCGATGGCGAAGGCGCGAAACGAAACTCGCCAACAACTTCCGTTTCGATTTCTCTTCTTCGGAAAAACAGAGCAGCGTCTTTTTGTCTTTGAAGAGTTGGATGGGGTGACTCGGCGGAAAGTTGTCAAAGTGACAAGCGCACGCCATTTGCCGGCAGTTATGGGTCGACAAAGGCCGCACATGTTTCAGATGATGATGTGAGTGTACATTTCGTGGGAAGAACACACCAAAAGATGAAGGCGTCGAGAAGCCGTTAATTATAGTGTCCCCCGCTGTTTGGAACGAAAATATCTTCAAAAAGACTCGTACTACATCACCTCTCCCTTCAAAAAATTTGGGGAAATCGACCCGAAAGTCTTGCAGAACCGCTTCCTTCCTCCCGACCTTCACTCACCTTCCGTTTCCAGCTTCTTGTGGTTCGACTGCTTCGAGATCTGCATCTGCTTTTTCTGCTTCGCCTTGATGATTTTGCTCATCTTCTCGCGTTGACGGTTGGAACGACGAGAACGGAGAAGCAGAGGAAGAGGTGTCTCTGCTCCGACACCGTCTCCGATGATGTTCTCCTCCTCCTCCGCCTTCATCGCGGATTAACGGAGCCGTCGGCGAAAAATACAAGCCGTAGAATAAGAAGGCGAAGAAACCGGGAGTGGCGTCGGTAATTAGTGAATAGAATAGATCAAGTTGGACGACCGACGACGGCTGCTTTCAAACTGACAACACCACACTTCTCGGCTCGCTCGTTATTCCGTTTCGCAAAAAATGACGACCGAGGCCGACTAGAAGACGAGAAGAATTTGACGACCTTTTAGCAAAATTGGTTCCAAAAAAGACGGCTTCGACGAACGATAAGACATGAATAATGGGACACAGAAGGCACTGAAGGAGTCAGGACTAGCTCCGGGGCCGAAGAAGGAGAAGCCGTCATGCTTCAGTGCTTTGTACGATGAGATGAGATGACCACTACGTGAGGATGAGCCGTTTTCTAAGTGAAAAGAGCCGAGAAGGTATCAAGGGCAAGTTCGAGAAACTCAGAGAGTACCACGTGTGTTTTGTATCGAAACTATGAGAAAACACATGTTCTTGGAAACAGACAACCAACTCAAACCTCCGATGTGTTGACAGATACGCGAAGTGGCGTTATCCAATTTGAACCACGCCTGCTTGACTCCGTCAGTGTTCGAGACGTGATACTTCCAGCCAGATGCCACGTAGTTGAGCAGATCTTCCAGGGAATTTATGATGCCGTCCTTACAGGAGATCGTGGAGATGTTCTCGCCGAACGGATCGACCGTCGGCTTTTCTGTCGTTGTTTCCTCCGTTTCACTCGATGATTCAAACTTTTTTCGTGACATAAAATCATCTTCATCATCCATGTCGAGGTTGATGGAAACCTGTGTGATTCGGAAAGATCAGAAAGTTCACGGAGGATCAGACTGAGAGAGTGGAAAGTTATATTACACTTTTGAATAGGAAGGAATGGAGAGGGAGCTTCCAAAAATTAGTTATAAACTACTGAAATCCGAGTCTTTCTGTTGAAAAGAGAGGATTTCGAAGGGACGAAAGAAGGAGAAGTTCAAGAACAATAGGGAACGAAGAATTATTCAATGTCTGATGAATTGCTCCTAAAAAAGCAGTTGAAAGCTGCTATTTTTGAAAAATCGTGCATAAACTCTTAAAAGAAACCTGGTAGAACTCTGACCGAAATAGCATCAAAAAACGTGCCCACCCACTCTGACGGAGGGTGTAAGACCAGTTGGCACAATGGCAATTTGGGTGCCGGACGGAACTATGACAAATCGAAACATTTCAAAAGTTTCAGGATTACGTCGTTGTGGAAACAGAGGAAATTGGTCCAGAAAGAGAAGGAAATCGATCTGGTACATACGGGCGGGCGGCTCATTTTTAATCCGGTGTGTCTAATCCGAAATTCCTCTGTGGCGATCTATATACCTGATAATCCCAATTTCCTAACTTCCCAAGAGGGAATCACTAGACAATTTAAATTGATGTAACAACGGAAATGAATAGATTTTAGGAATCGTACTTTGTCAGAAAACAAAATTAAGGATGGATTTATGGACTTGGAGGGCACTTCCTTATGGCTTCCAAGGAATAGACATCCGTGTCCGAGAACGAATTCTTTCGTCGTCGCTGCTCAAAAATTGATGACAGATCGAAAACGCTCATCATTTTGCGGAGAAGTCACCCAGATATACATTTCTAAACAGTGGGTTCCTTCATAAAAGCGAATGGCTTCGAGAAGGGAGCTCTAGTGTCAAAAAGCAGAGAAAAGGAGGTGCCGTCAGTGAGTCCGTGAAACCCAAATAGCCTATAAAAGGCTATCCATTTCCAGTTCACCTGTGCCATAATAGGTGCACATTCGGCCAGTTTATGGTATGTGTCGAGTCGGTTGGTATGCACGACGGAAGAGTATCAAAAAAGAGAACAGAGAGCGGATATGCCGTACGCAGAAAGCTTATTAACTTAGACCGATGGGCGGAAAGGAATGCGAATGGGCGTACAGCCGTGATGCTCTGCAGTTGTTGACTCGAAATTCAAAACCAAGAATGGTGGGGGCGGTTGGGGGTCTCTTGAAACTTCGAAAGGGCTCAAAGGGACCAATTAGGAAAGTTAGACACCTGTGGAGTCGTGTTATTCGGCTCGTCCGACCCGGGCAAAACCGGTGAAACTGAGCCCGGCTCCACGGGGAATATTCATCTTATTGAAAGGAGACGGTGAGGTGGCGGGGCGCAAACCCATCTATTAGATGCCATAACTCGGTCCGTCTCCGCCACTCAGTCATATTAAAAGCAAATAAGTGGCGAGTGCCTTCACACCAGATGGTGTCTGAGGCTTCTGGCGAGCATGTCGCCACCACCAAACGAAGAATAGCAAAAAGAAAAAGAGGCGACAAAAACTTGTGCTGGCGCGAGTTGTGACAAATAAAAATAGAATTATTATCGAATCGACGAGAGGTACGGCACACGAGTCACGGCCTAGTTTACCTATTCAAGCGCGAAACGCCGATGAGACTGACTGGATGGGATATGTTCTCCCCGGGGCTCTAATTAGAAAAAAAACAGTGTTAGTTAGTAACAAGTTCATGAACAGGACACAGAGGGCATCGAAACCGAGACGGTGATCAGGAAACTCGGGGCGAAGAATCCATCTGACTTGTGACGTCGCCAACACGAAATGGCTGTCAAACTCGATTAGGCAAGGGGAGCAATATTATTTCATTCGAAACTCGCCATTTTAAGCTCGACTGACGGCCGGAGCAGTCTGTCTGCTCGGAGAGCCGGGTCCGAGAGATTTCTAACCAAAAGGTGGAAGGAAAATGAAAACTGGAACCGTTTGAAAACATGGGTGGGTGAGTATGGGAAGGCAGGTGAAAACGGAAATGATTGAGCTACATTGTTTTCGGAAACCACATCGTCTTTTCGAAAAATGCTCCCATTCCGTAGAGCTTTTGTTCGTTTGAAAACAAAGTTTGAGACGGTGGTGCCGTAATTTAGCAGCAATATCAGAAATCGTTACAAAGGGTCAAGAATCATTCAGAATGTAGATTAGAGACGAGAGAAACAAAAAATGAGCGAAGAGCTCTGCGGGACGAATAAGTACATCGATGCACAATTTTCACGCCAAGTTGACTTGCAACGGGGACCGAGAGTCGATGGGCTGTCGTCCGGCCGGCGACACAAGCAATAAAAAAACGTTTTGAAACAAAAAGGGAATGGCCGATGGGAGGGGGAGGACATTATATAAACGGAGATGGAAGGCGGAAACTGCCCCTCGGACTCATTATTATTATTGCGGGTCGAGGTACCATGTGCCCTATGCGGACAACTTTTCAATTTCCGATCCCCGTTTTACTATCAAATTACTGCCCGAATTTCGGGGGAGAGTTTCAATCAAAACTTTAATTTCCGGATTGTAAAGGGAAATGAGCAGGTAGGCGAGTGGAACTCTCGGGGCTACTGCTGGAAAGGGACGGCTTCTCGAGTGGCGCGAGCAGTGACACAGCAGGTGCTACGAGGAGTCAAGTACCTCTCTTGGAAGGAGCTTGCTCCGTATCAGTCAGCAAAAACTAATAAATTTTGATGCAATTTGTCTTTCGTGCCGCCAAGATCATGCTATTCGTGGCGGTGGTGTCGGGCTGGTCAATGACGAGAAGAAGCACTTTTTGACGGGGCAAAACAACATAGAAGACATGCAAAACATCGAAAAGGAGAAGTGAATGAACTAACCGGCTGGATCTGGGTTGATGGTGAGCACCGGGGAGTACGGTCCGATGCCCTTCATTGTGGCCGCGGCGACTTTGAACAGGTAGGCCCGACGGACGTTGACTTCGAAAGTCGACGAAGTGGATGGAGCAGGGACCTGGAATGAAGATATTGGATGGGATTAGGTGTTCTGATGGGATGCTAATAGGATCTTTGATGGAGATGGGAGAACAGGTTTGTAGAAGTCAGATACTGGGAGTGTTCAGGGAATATTTGGACTTTGAAATAACAAGTATGGAAGGAAGAAGACGGATATAATTCGTGGGTAGAGGAAGAGTTGAAGTCTAAGAACACGTTCGTTACGTTGCCAGAGCCCGTCGGACATGGCTACGAACAACAATTAGACGGCACAAGAAGGATGAGTAGAAGAAAGAAAACAGGGAAGAGGAAGAGGAGAGGCCTGCTGGAGGGGGAACGTGCTCAGCCAGTTAGTTAGCCACATTTTGGAAAAAGTCAGGAGGACATGACCAAAATGACTTCTTCGCGCTCTTCCTCACTGGGGCCTTCTTTTATTTTGTCAAAAAACCAAAAGAGCATACAAAACTTTACGGCTTTCTCATTTCGACGACTTGTCACCATCGGCTTCTGATGCTCATTGAGCCGCGGATTTTTATTGTCTTTTTCACATTTGCGCAGACAAAAAATTTGAAATGGCATGCATGGGGAGCAGGAATCGAAAATCGATGAAGGGGAAAATGAGCTCGTGAGCTGGCTGGCTACCACAATCAAGATGATTCCTGGCGCACAAAAAAAGGAGAATTGTAGTGCGAGGAGGGTATGCGGAGCTATCCAAACAATTCTGAAGTCATCGAGAGAAAGAGTGCTCGAATATCCGGTTCAGACGATTGAATGCCGACAAATCGGACGGCGACGGAAGACGAAAAAAGAAAAAGAAGAAGAAAATTTATTATTATTTCTTGTCCTTTTTGCCCGTTTCGCTCCCCGCATTTTCTGATGAGGGACCGAAATAGTGCGCGAGTGGCGGAGCAGCAGGCGGAGCAAGACGAAGAATGCCACTGGGCCCGAGATTCTTTTTCAAAATCTCGACTCACACATCTTCTAATTACCGCATTTCACTCTCCACTTCAGTGCTGAAGCAGTCGGTGGCGGAAGCGAGAATGAAGGCAATTTCAGGAGATGGCGACGGAGCGACGCGACGCCTACTACGGGAAGTATCGCAGATTTCCGGAAAACTAGATGGGAGGCGAGAAGAAACCGAGAAACCGTGGGAACAATATAAGAGATGAGAGGAGAAGACGGGGAGTGAGACGTGACGGGGAATCAGAAAGCGGTTGCAGGATCAGAAGAAGTCAGAAGAGTTCGGGAAGAGCAGACTCACCATCTTCTCGAATCGATCCGTACTGTCGTCCATTGCTGAAAGGATCGCCTTGTAGCTGGTGATGTTTCCGTTGCGCTTCTCTTCTGGTGGAGGTCTCCAGGAAACAACGATCTGGAAGAAATGGGTTTTCAGTTTGATCACATTGTTTATGTTGGAAGTTCCTATTGGAATCAAAGGTTCGCATAGATTCTGATAAGAACACTGATAAGATAACAAGCAGTTTCATTCTCAGAGTTCCTAGTAGTCCAACCTTTTCTAATGTCTCATCCATTTCAGAAAGAATGCAGGTGAGTGCCGAGAATATAGTGGTCACAAAGAAGCACCGGCTAGGAGTGATTTGAAACGGGACAAACATCTGCATTCGCTCATAAAAGTGACAAAGAGGCTGGAGAGTGAGGAGGAGCCTTCTCGGCCCCGGCCGTTTTTTCCAACATTCATAATATTCTATAGTTCACATGTTCGAGTGTATAGCATGAGAAATGCTCATAAACTACGGAATAAGTGTTCAAGAGACGAACCTTCCCCTTCATCACTTCGTACTGCACACCAACTGGTTCCCCATCGGGACTTCCCACCGGAGTCGCAATCGTTTCCGTCGCATTCCGGGATTGTCCCTCGCGGTTCTCGGCTCCCAACAAGACATCGTACATGACTCCCATCCCTGCAAAAAATACATTCGTGATGATGGGAAAAGGAAGGCGTCTCGACTCACAAAGACCGGAAATGGTGGTTGATAGGTCGGTGCCGTCGACTGTCTTTGACTTGATGTACGAGTCCGGATAGCCTTGCGGACGCAGCCACAGATTGTACTTTTCAATTGGCGTCTCGTTAGGTTTCATTTTCGGAACTTTCCATTCTATCCTGGCTACGACGGGCGGTTCATCACGATCTAGAGACACCGATACGATTTCCGGGGCTTCAGGAGCTGAAAAACATAATTGATGATGGTGACAGATGCTTCGGAAACTTACGGATTCCCTGGGTGATGACGTTTTTCCTCTCGGAGAACTCGCCATCTCCATTTCTGTTGAAGGCGTTCAACCGGAAAGAGTACTCCGTGTTCGGATCAAGGCTGTCCAGTTCGAAATATCTCTTGGAAGAGTCGCGAATCATCACAATCCGTTTCTTGTTGCTCTTCTCCACTGCCGGCTCCCCGTTCACTATCCGATCAAGGTACACGTAGTAGCCGAGAAGAGCGCCATTTGCTGCTGCCGGCGCTTCCCATGTCAGCTTGACCTGCAACAGACAAATTGCTTCCGTTGAGTGGACAAATGGCCGCGGCCCAGTCGGATCAGATAAACGACTACGTCGGTTTTTTCACTCATTTTTCAAAGAGAAGATACTTTCGAAAGATTTTTAGTATGATTACGTCGGCAAAGTTCCTTGAGTTGAACCCAAGTTTATTGTCGTAGTGTTTTAAGAAATAGCTTTTTCCAAAATCATAAAAACTCACTGAAGTGGCACTGGTCAGCTCTGCATTGAAGTTCCGGGGTGCTGATGGTACTGAAAGAAATGATATTGGCTTCGGGATCCCAGCGAATCAAGTCCCCGTTTAGTTTCTAGCTCATCAATCTCTCTGGGTGTTAATTAATTCCTGTCATTCATTCCTTTTCCGCCAAGGACAAGGTTACCTTTTTGTTGTCCCCGACACGCGGGTGCCAGTAACAGTACGAATATCAACAGTTGTGTGGTACGACTTTTAGATTTGTCGAGGAATCGTGTTCCCATCGTTCTTCGGTTAAATTTCTGTGTGGGTCTGTGTTATTCTAGTAATAGTAAACCGGCGTCAGTCGTCCATTTCAGGGGGGTATCTGGCAAAAATAACCAATTGGGAGAGGGGAAAGAATGGGCGAGAAGGGAGGATGAAACGAGGCGACGAAAGGAGAGGATGAGATCAAAAATATCTTCGGGTGCCGTCCGGGAAGGAGCCGAGCCAAACGAGCAAGAATAATTGAATTGTAAACACAAGGAAAAGCACGACGAGGCTACTGCCGTCGATCTGAAGACGTGTCAGCAAACAAGAAGGAGATGTCTTCCAGAAACAGATGAATTGAATCTAAGTGGGAGGGGCTCTCGAGGTGACTACTTCTGATTGGAACTTGGAAAACGTTTCGGAATTGTGACAAAAAAGGAGTGGATGAGGCGACGGCTCGCATGAATGAACTGCCTCCGGACGGAGAAAAGGAAGAAGAAGCCATGCACGAAAAATCGAGTGTCGGGAGGACGCAGACGCGCGTCGCCCCGCGCATCGGGAGCCGGAATAATTTACAATTCTTGTGGCCCCGTAGCACTACTCGTGTTGCTCTTCGGGGCGCGGCTCTTTCGAATTTCGGCAAGGAAAGCTAGCTGAGAAGAGCCTCCAGAACCACATCACTCGGCACTTCATCCAATTTTGAGGACCGCGAAAAACGGAGCTTCATATTTCTTTTCCGCAACAGGATATGACTATTTATACGAAGAAGAGCAGGAGAAAGATGCATGAGTGACGACGGGCGAGGAACAGAAAACTGGCAATTTGAATGAATAAGCCTACTGATGAGTCGAATGTGTAATTCGGCACGTTTTGTTATTGCTTTGTGGAACAAAACACAGAGGCGTTCGAAATTCTGAAAAACGGAGAGAGAAGCGTCGAAATGGGTTCAAAAAACTCGGTCGTTGTGTTTCGGAATCAAGGTACACCAGCATAAACTGTGTTTACCCTACGGATTTGTTTTTCATTATCTAGCGGAGGGGACAAAAGCGCAGAGAATCGTACATCAAGAGTGAAAAAACGAATTGATTGTCGGAGGAGTGGCAAGTCACCTAATCCAGTGAAGCCAGCGAATTCAGGAGAGAGAGAGTCAGCGAGTGCGAAAAAGGCAAATGGGGGCATTTTCTCATTAAGTGACGGTGATAAATGGTCAGAGACGCACCTGCTCCCAGGAATTGATGGCGAGAAGAAGTGGAGAGATGTTTCGAATACACCACACTAATCCTAATAAATTGTGAGGAAGTGAACAACGGAGCAAGTGTTCCAATTTGTCAAGACATGTGCTGTGCAATATAAAACTCCGGTCAAGTTGCGCAACGACTCCCAAAACAAGTGGCCAGAAGATGAATGGCTCAAGCCTGAATGTTTACCTCTCCTGGGGGACACAGCGTAGAACGAAGAGGGCCCAAACATGGGAAAGGCGGCAGGTATCAAGTGCGCGGCAGGGAACGGACGAGGGGTTCTTATCACCTGCGGAGGGGCATTAGGAAGCTGTTCTCATTTGACTTTTATTGGAAAGGTCGCACCGATTCTTTTACCCGGTCGTTTTTTCGAGTGTGTGGTCAACACAAAGACAAGACGATCATGGAGGATAAAGAACGGGTGATCACGTTCCGACCTAATAAAAACTATGCACTCTTCACTCCTCCGACGCCTTCAGACCTTCAGAAAACGACCGAATAGATGTTCTGAAGGTACGAGAAGATGGCTAGTACAGGAGGGAAACGTAGGGAAACTTGGAACACTTTTAGTACACAAAGCAATCAGAGATGTACAGTGTGCTTGCTGCCGTGCTTCCACAACAAAAGTGAATAATAAAATATAATAATAATCAGAGCAGACGACAGCAAGCATGGACCGTGGCTCGCGCTCTTAATAATTGATAACCTAACACAACCATATGGTGCGAGTTACAACTGGGAAAGGCAAACAGTGAGAGGAAGACTCATAATATGCCAAATGGCTTCGTGAATGGTCGAATAGGCCGGGGGATGTCGTCGTGAACACGGAAAGAACACGACGGGCGGCGAGGAATTACATAAATGCACTGCGCGGAAGAGGAGCCGGCTGCACGGACTGGGGTGACTGAGTGAGTGCTGACGAATCTAATGACCTCTACTCACCAATTACGAGACGTCTCTCAAGTGTAATTAATTTAGTCGGAATATCGATAGGAAGCCTTCGGCAAGTGAAGTAGAAAAGTGTGGCACATGACGCCGCAGAACTGAGATGCAATTAGGGAACGCGAGTCCGTTGAAGCCGTGACATCTCAAAGAGTCGTTCGGTTCGACTATTTGTCACCTGGCACCGAGGGGAGCGGACAAAAAGGGCAGGAGATGTGACACATACGGGCGGCAAACATTTGAGTAATGGCGTTGGCGAATGCGCACAGGACACTGCTTCAAGTGGTCATACAGAACTTGGGCTTGCAAGTTTTTGAATGTCCAATTTTGAAAAGCAGCTTCTACGAAGGATTACGGTATCAGGATCAGGATATTCTTTGAAATTCCCGTTTCATTGGAAAGCTCTTGTCTCGGTCAACGGGATCGGGATTCGAAAAACGATGGCATCGGTCGGCAAAAGAGTCTTTCACAAGTGCTCCGCGCCACCCGTCAAACTAATAAGAGCCAATTGAAAAGCGGTCAGAGGAGAGGGCAGAAGAAGAAGAAGAAGACGATGGAAGGGGTTTAGGAATTTTCGCAACTTTTCAAAAGAATAAGTTGAATGGCTGAGCGATTACAATAGAGTCTCGGACTTTACAAGGTGGCATGGAAAGACGTCGGTCGGGACGAATTCGACATGGCCACCGAATCGGCGAAATGGGATTGGGCAGGGCTGTGCGTAAATGATCCGGAACAAACTATCCTTCTTATTCCATTCTGCCTTTCGCAAAGATAAAAAACGTGGTATGGCTTTTGGGTGAACGATGTGGGTGCGGGCGAGGAAGAGACTATTGTGACGGCATCGAACCGAAGGATCACGTTAATCGCCAAGACGCAGACAAAATTCATCATGACAGCCACCCATTCAGGCCACCAAATCAATCGATCGGAAGGGGAGGAGGTGAGCGGACAGGGCGAGTACTGGGTGTGTACAGGTAGGTGGGTCGAGGTCCAAATGACCGCCCGTCGCCTTGCGCAACACATTACGCTCGCCCAGTCGGCGGTCACTCACATTGTTTCTTTCTAATGGGAGAGGATGTTCGCCCCGGCATGTACCTCGTTGTTTTAACAAAGAACTCGCTATTTGAATAGTGCCGTTCAACTTTTATGTTCATGACCTACATTCAATTAGTGAACGAGTGACAAAAAAGGAACTGGTAAATTCTCTGTTTTGCGCTCTCCATTCGAAACCCAGTTCTGGGTCTGCAAAGCTTTGTTCGCTTTGGGGAGAATGAAAAAAAAAAACGAAGAAGCTCCGGGAAACGCGCCGAGAGCATGAGCGCCGTCCACCATGAGTCAAGCGCGAAAAGTGCGAATAACTGGTGTTAACGCATATGCGCGCAGGGCCTCTCGACGCATTATTTGATATATGATGGGTCGACCTGTCAACAGAAAACGAGAAGAGCGGTCAAGATGAAAAAGAAATCTACAAACGGAATTGGTCTGCGGAATGGGAAGAATTTGATAAACAAATAAAATATGAATCCGAGTGTATTCTGATGCTTCACGTGGTTCCAGGTTACTGTAGTTATTCCCGAAACCAAACATTCAGAGCACAGAGCTCAGTTGCTCAGGGAGCACAAGAGTTTCGAGAATTCTCGTTTCGACACTTGGAAATTGAGCAAAACACTTGGGCGGTGCGAAATGAATGTAACCTAATATTCGAGGGACCCGCAAATACGGCGCTCACTCGTCTCGAAGACGTACGCAGAAGCACACCGAAACGAGAACGAACGGACGTATAATGTTGATGGGAACGGGAGAAATATTGGGAAAATGTATATCATCCTGGACATGGAAAGGGTCAATGAGGAGGGTCTCGAGTGGAAAAAGACATGTGTTGTGGTAACGGTTCGAGTGTTTTTCGAGCACTTTCGTATGGTACATGGTCACGCGGAGCATGCGGCGCATATGCAAATGTGTATGTGGAGCGTGTCGTTCTTGAATGAATCAAACTCGGAATATGATGAAATGAGCTCAGAAGACGACGGTCAGCAGAGGAATCCACTGGGGGATTCGGGCGGCGTTGAGTAAGATAAGCGATCAAATTATAATAGAATAGAACAGCTTGCAACACTAACGAGAGTAACAGATTCTCGGAGAGCTTAGTCACCCTATTACTTATGGAAGAAAACGAATGTGATCAGGATGGTAAGCTGCAAAAGGAGAACCGAAAGGAGACAGCGGCGATCTGTGGGAAAGAGACCATCTGTCATGCTTCTGAAGAGTAGATTATGCACGAAACGGGAGACTATTTTAGAATGCCGAATCGAGGAGGGCACATGTATCTACACGGATTATTATGAAATGCAGGGGGATAAGAGGCGATAATTGTGGTGTGATGTACATACAGATGATGATGATGATGGCGCATGGATAGTTCGTCAATTTAGATTCAAAGTGACAGATTCCGCGCGTCGCCACCCCAGGTTACCGCACCTGTCCGCATTGCGACTCCCTAAATGGAAATATCCGGCCGCGGCGACAAACATCTGGCACCGCGGAGCCCCGCCTCCCCTTCGCAGAAGATTGATGGGCGGCAGGCAAAATGCACCAGAATTGATGAGGATGAGCAGCCGAAATGTACCATTCATCTGCCGACTCGCACACTTCATGACCTCGAATAAATTGCTCTTTTCTCTGTTAGAATTTCGAAATGGGTCAGGCAAAAAAGATTGGCGTTTTACTATGTGAAAAAGAGGAGAAATGAAGACGCGGAACGCTTTTGAGAGCGAGATAGAAGGGCTATGGGTCAGTGAGCCAAATTGAAGCAGGGAGCGGCCGGAGCACAAACACGCTGTTCTCGTGCTGCTCCAGACGTCTCATCGCGAGTTTGTTCTGTCCCCTCTCCCCCCAAAAAACCCCAAAAACCCGCATCGTTTGTTTCGTAATGTATTTGTTTCCCTTATCTAGTTTCCACATCACTTCCAAGTCCTCTCCACTTACCCGGAGCAGTCGATTCCTCTTCGGAGCCCGCTGAAAACGAAACGAATTGGGAAATGTCTACTAACCATCTTCTAGAGTCTTCACAACACGTGCAACACTTTCCGGTCCGTAGCCGTCCATTGTTGAAGCCGCTACCGTAATCTCATAGGCAGAGTACGGTAGCAGGTCGGACAGCACGAACGAGGTCGAATCACTGGGCACCACAACAGACATCCAGTCGAGGGTCTCCGTCGATTCATCGTCGTATTCATCGGATTCCGAGTCTTTCGGAGACGTCCTCGAGTCCTCGAGACGCAAGAAACTAATCCGATAAGCCGTTAGAACGCCATTCAGTTTCTTCTGATCGGGACCTTTCCATCGGATTTCGACACTTTTTGAAGAAGTCGCAGCGGCGGAGATGACGATCGGAGCGGATAGAGGAACTGAAAGGCACGGGACGATACGACAATGAACTACCACAACTGATCACGGGAATGCAAAGTGAGACTTACTGGAAGCAATAGTCTTGGCAATCATCGGCTCGGTGAACTCTCCTTGACCTCTGTCCGAATACGCAGCAACTCTAAACATCGGATAGTTTACAAACACACACGTCAATTGCAGACTCACCTAAAATAGTAGTACTTGTCAGGATGAAGCCCTGTGACGACGTGTTTCTCGTGCGGCGATGTCAGTGTCAGCTCCTTCTCGCCGTCGGTGGTGTTGTATCGGACGGTGTAGCCGACGACTGGCGACGAGTGGAGGGGCTTGTCCCACGTCAGTTGCATTCTTCGAGAGTCGAGAGCTTTCACTTTCAACATTGGAGGCTGCCCGGGGACTGGAATGAAATTAGATTGGAAAGCTTTCTCGAAGAAGTAACTTACTTCCTTGCCTAGTAGCTACAGTAACCAGTTGCGACGATGGGGAATCTCCTTCCGAATTCTGAGCCACGATCTTCACGAAGTACCGAGAGTCCGGCTCTAGTCCGTAGATTGTGGTCATGAACTCATCGGCCTTCGCATCGTGCTGCTTCCACTGGCGGAGTGGAGTCGTCACGACATCATTCGTGTAATACACTTTGTAGCCAGTTATCAAACCATTCGGTGTTTCACACGGTCCCCATTTTACAAGGATTGAATCTCGGCTCAGACTTCTTGCTTGAGGGTTCACTGGAGCTGTTGTCGGTTTGCTGGTCATAGTCTGTGCTTCCACTGGAAGACTCTCCAAGCCCATTCCAACTGGACCAACACTTCGGACAGTGAACTCGTAGGTCTGAAAACTTCAACAGTCTTTAGAAAGCTTCCACACCTCACCTGGAAAGCGACAAGTCCATCGATAATCAAACTGTTTTCAAGAGTCTCGACGGTCTTCCCACGAGACGATCTTCCTTCGGCATACCTAAACAATACAACTCATTCTGATTTTCAAAATTTCTAAAATGATAATTCGGTCTAGTTCATCACCGCAAATCAACTAAAACGTGCTGCTAGTCTACACACCTCTCGTCCTCATTCTCTTCTTCCTCCTCAGCCTCCTTCGGGAACACGTTGTCCTCGTTCTTGTCGGACCTGCGAAGAAAGTTCAAACCATGCATTCAATCAATCACTCGCAAACAAACCAAGAAACCAACAGTTACTCACTTCAATCGATACTTCACAATGTATTTGTTAATGGCCTCGTTGTACTTCGGAGGCTTCCACGAGATGACGACGGATTCAGAAGTCACGGAAGAGACGACGATGCTGTTGGGTGCGGGTGGCAGTTCTTTTGCTATCACGGTGGTTGTTGCCTCAATGTTTCCTAGAGCACTGACAGCTACACACGTGAAGTTTTCAGTGGATTCCACGTGTGTCAGAGTCAGCACATTCTTTCCGATCGGAGCAGTCGAAGGATCATCCAGGACCACTGGAAAGCATCAATTAGATGTGAAAGATCATCAGTTCCACTCACTTTGATCTGTCTTTTTCCAGAAGACACGTGGCATTGGGTATCCAACGGCAACGCATGTCAAGTTGATGTTTCCGCCGACTCCGACCACGTACTGACGCTCGAGTTTGTAGGAGAAGTAGGGCGGAACCCGTCGAACTGGAAAAGTGGAAAGATTAGTCAGGAAGTCTGGAAATGGAACCTTTCTCGGTAACCAAACCGGTCTGAACAGTGCTCGTTTCTTTGGTGTCTAAGTTTTTGAAGAGATACAACGGGAGGGTATTGTCGAGGAAAGAGACGGTGCTGCCCGTCAGCACCGCCACAACGATCACAACCAGAGACACCATCCGACTGGATCTCTTTCCTTATCTCATCGTCTAAAACATGAATTCTGGAGCGAGTTGGAGCGGAGAGGAAGCGTAACGGGCGGAATGGAGCAGAGTGACAAGCTGCACAGATACACTTGAGAAAATAAAGAGGAATTAGGGGAGCGGCATGGAATTAGTAACCGAACACCCGGTTTCCTGCAGCGGGAAAGAAGCAAGTGTCTGGAAGAGAAACAAGAGATTCCAATGGGGAGAGGGCGTTTTTTGAGAGAAGTTGGTAGAAGGGCAAACTAGAGGACTTGACCAATGATGGAACGGAAATTGGGTTCTGAACTCAGAAGAGGAGTCAAAATAAGAAAAGGTTTGAAACTCGGGAATCAACTTGGATCAGTTTCAATTGGGCTATCCCAAAATCAGCTATCAGGACGTCTGAGACGATGACGTCATTTCAAAAGGGATTCAAAAAAAGTTCAATCAGTGGATCATTGAAACTCTTAGAAAAACAAACTCTCTCTCTGATTCGAAGAGATACGAAAAGTAAAGATTGTCCTCTTTTCCCATCAAAAAGAGAAGAGAAATCGAGTTGATCAACGGAGGGCACAGACATTGACTAATCGCCCGCAATTAATGATAAAACGTCACACGGGAGCACCACACCTCCAATTTTTCAATCAAAAACCCTGGGCTGCTCGGCCGGAGCACGCCTGTTCGGCAAATGTTTCTGAATCTCGTGAGTCTCTGCTGGCTCTCCGCTCACTGAACAATCCCTCAAGACTGCACTAATTTGTAATTGAGATGGAGATGGATGAACGGATCGGAGGAGGAAAAAATGAGGTAAACGGACGGTCTAACTAAGACATACGGCCAGTAGTCACGCATGGATGAGTACGCATCCGGAGAGACCCTCCATCTGCCGATGGGACCCCACTGATATAGTACGGCAGGAACAACAACTCGAGTAACTAAAAAACGAGTGGAAGAGAGCGGAATTCGCGAGAATTCGTCGCCCACTTCTCCTCCTCGGCGGCTTCTCACTGGGCTCCTCCGAATTAATTATTCGCCGTGCCGGCCGCATTGTGTGTGTGGGTGCTTCATTGTCTTCGTCCATCATGTCGCAAAAAGTTTGGAGCCAAAGGGCACCACACGTGACAGATAAATCATAAGAGAGAAGAACTTGGTCCAGGATCAATCACTTTTTGGAGGAATGACAAAGTGGAGGGGAGTCGAAAAGAGGGCCGAGAGGCGGAGAGAAACGTTTTGATTGAGAGCCAGATAATTGAGGACATGTTCGAGTTTATGGACCGAAACTTTATGTGGAGGACGAATAGAATTGGGCTGACTTATCGAGAACTCACATCTACAAACATTGAGAAAGAAGCAGATGCAGAAAACGAAGAGAAGAAGTACTTGGAAGAACTCAAGAGCTGTTGTTGTAACCGAGCACTAACGACCTACTGTTTATCAATGTCATGTGTCTTAGATGACGAGGGAACATGGAGAAACTGAAGAACAAGCACCTAGACGGGAAACTAATGAGTTCAGTGAAGAAGCAGAATGTAATGTCGTCAAAACAGAAGAAGAAGAAGAAGACTGATCAAGTTGACACTGGAATGTGTACGAATAATGGGAGAACATTCATCTAATCAACAGGCGGAAGCGAGGAGAAAGGTAGTTCAACTTGTTGATTTACGGGTGCGCGAGGTGACAAGAACAGATGCGGTCGGAGGGGAAAGGTCTTCCGGTCTGGAAGATTCGGAGGAGAAACTGAAGATGAACCCAATTGAATCATAAACTGTCATAAACACTGGCGTACCGGTGTCTCTCGAGTCAGTACACTGACTCGTCGATCCATTAGCATATGCAAACATTTCGCGCAGTTTTAATTGGTGAAGAAGCATCGGGATTTAGATTTACAACAGTCAGAAGACGTGAGGAATGTTGAAATGGAATCAAAACTTCATTGAGATGTTGAATGGGTTGCAGGTACACCTCGACCGCAGATGCTGATCAGATCGGAGGAGAAGGACACGGCGATGAGTGCTCGCTGCCCCAAAGAATCATCGAAATTTGTGGCCGGGTGTCATAAAAATGAGAAATTGCTGGTCATCGGAGGGGTGTCGTGCCGCACATAAAGCACACATGTCGGGAAGGCGCCTCGATGACGACCGACATCTTCCAGATGACCTCCAATTACTGGCACAGTTTGAGCAGGCGCCGTCCGGCTCGGTCCGGAAGCAAGCGGGCCATTTTATAGACGACGATGGCAATTTGTTTTACGGCCGGCTCGCAGTTTGGAGAGAGCAAGACCAGGAATCTGACCAGATCATTTGCAGGGGAAAGGTGAGTAATATGGGAGCAGGAATGAGAAGGAAAGGAACAAAAGGGAATCAGAAATGACGGCGACAGGGCAGATTCTGCTTCATCAAACAAACAGACCGGAAGTAACAGAGTTTCGAGAAAAGGCACATTCTACCAGTACTCTACAGATCAAGAAATATAAGCTCTATTTAGATTTAAGACGTGCTTCAGCAAATAAGGACAATTGAAACTGTTGCTTTCAGAGTGCACTGATGCTTTCTCTCTTGATTTCAGAATCATCTTGACTTTCTGCATTATTCTTCAGAAACAAATGATTCTTCAGGTCTTCAGACACTTTAGAACAGGTAATGAAGTGCCTCCTTCTGACATCATAATGGTACGATTCGGCCACAAAACATAAATCAGACGGGCCGGCCCTCACACCTCAAGCTGAGAGAAATGAAATAAAATTGAAAATCACGATGATGAACAGAACAAGTGACCGAATAAAAGTGGACAGAGGCGCAGATATCAGTCCACATGCTCAAACAAATGCAAATGTGATCGCGACAAGAGAGAGAGGGATGCGGGAGGAGAGGAATTGGCGACGAGGAACCTATTTTAATGCAAATTTGAACAGTTTTTGTCGCCATGTCGCTTCTTTCGAAAGAGTAACGGGGGTCAGTTGGACCACTAATGAATAAACAAGTGAGAGCACTAATCAGTCGGTTCGGTTGGGCCCTGGGGACTTGTAAACTAACCTTTGACGTAGAGGTTCGCGGCTTTCGAATGGGCTACACCAAGCGAATTCCGGGCGATGCACTCGTACTTTCCCTGATCTTCTTCTCGAGCATGCTGGATCATTAGAGCTCCTGGATTTCCGATTGTGCTCACAGAATATCGTCCGTCTGCTCGAATGTCCAAGGGAATCAGGTCACGGAGCCAGAGAACTTTGGCACGAGGATCTCCCCGAACCTGGAAAGAAAATATCACTTTTCGAAAACATTACTTCTCAAAGCAAGTATATCAAAAATTCTACAGTAATCTTTTCCATGTAACATAATTTTTCGAAAACTCACCCTGCAAGACACGTAAGCCGTTTTCCCTTGCTCCACTGATTTCAATGAAGGATGCAGTTCGATTTGCGGGAATCCAGTGGGTAGTTTGTCTCGTGGAATGACTGTCAGAGAAGCTTCTGCGACGACCGGGTTGGCAACTCCGTTATCAGCTGAACACGAGACTACTGTAGCATTGTCGTCGACTGAAACTCTCTCGAATCGCAGCGTTGATAAGCCAGTTGAAAGAGATTTTATGGATATTCTGGAAGTTTGCTATCAATTGATTGATAAAAGTTGGAAATTCTCACCTGTTGTGATCTGTGATTGATTTTCCATTCACCCTCCAGATGACGCTTGGAAGGGGATTTCCATCGGCACGACAGAAGAACGAGATCTTCGATTCATCTGCCACAGTTGAGGAATCGGGGCGAACTACTAACCGGGCGGGATCTGAACATCTCGATCAAAAAACAGCAAGATCTTCCAGGGACTCAAGAAGATCTCCTGAAACTTACATGCCAGAGCCTGAATATAGCTCTGATAGGCCTCAGCGTACAGCTGATTGTTAGTAAACTCTTCCTTGCGCACAAGAGGGATTCCCCCGTCTTGCACGCCAGAATCAACGGATTCGTCGGGCGGTTCCTCGTCATTCCACCCGAAATCCTCATCCTCCTCCCCAAGCTTACCGTCTTCTTTGGCCGTTGTGCCCGTGAGCAACGCGGCGCTTATCATAAGCAGCAGAAGCAGCGAGCCTTTTCGGCGGGCCACGTTCCGCAAGTGACGCGCTATCCGATTCATACTGTAGTTTGCGTTTCTGAACGAGAGCATGGTTTGGAGCGGATTAATGATACAGCATGATGACTAGGATCGGTTTTTTTGGGTTTTCGCGCTGATCACAGAAGACCTGATAGAGAGAGGAGAGGATCTGAAAGAAGAGAGTGATGAGAGAGAACGGGATACGAGGAGACGGAGAGTACAGAACCAAAGTTCATGAAACAATAAGATATGAAAAAGAAGCGATTAAAGCCACATTTTCACCCCCGAGCGCCTTTCCTCAGAGCTACTGACAAAAGCCATAAATGGGCGACAGAGAGCTAGGCTGAGAAAGAAAACGGGGGCGCGCCGCCGGAGCCCCACTTCTTCTTCTTCTTGTTGCAGGATTTGTGCGGCTCACGTTTTCTTGTTGCTTTTATTAATGACCATTGGGCGAGAGAGGAGGGCAGGTGAGGGTCATTTGAAGCTGGAATTGGTGCGGAAGAAGTGGGGCGAGACGGCGGCGAGCGAGCAAGAGATGGACGCAAATTGCAACAGGAATGACACTAATCGGGCGGTGAGCAGCAATGAATTGCATTACTACTAAAAGCAAGGGCGTTTGACCCCGGGAAAAAGGGAATTTCCATTAGAGGGATTCCGAAAAACAGGTGTTCTTCAAAAGGACACAAAGATATGGAAAGTCAATGATCCTTTTTTGGAAAGTGATGGCTTGTCAACCAGCTGTTTTTTCATGTTCTAGTTTAGAAAAAATCTTAAGAAAAAAGGCACTTTCAATCTTGTGATCAAGTTTGATAACTTTAGGGAAACTTTTTTTTTAAATCCAAGATCTATGAAACTGTAAGAACATGAAGCTGTATAGGTTTTCCGTTTGATTCAATATCATAACAGATCAAAATATGAAAAGTTGCGAAATTGAGACATAGTGATCTAATGTGGAAAGCGAACAGAAACACCTGGGCTCTCAACTGGATTATCTATGATCTGGTCTCGTAATAAGAAGAGGAGCGGGGAGAAAGTGTGGACTATTTGCAGAAGACTTGCACTTCTTCTTCCACCCCCATTTTGCGATGTGAATGACAGGAATGTGTGGCGGGTCCATCATGTTCGACGACGTCAATCTAAGAGTGCCGCGGCGAGGAAAACGGCGGGAAAGTTGCGAAGAGTGGACAATGGAAGAGGTCCCACGGGGGCACAGGCACCGATTATATCCCACCAGATTTGTTTTTTGTTTCGAGGCGAAAGTTAGAAGGAAGATGTTGGATGCCGATGAAAAAACGATTGGTAGGATGGATGTTTTCCGGAGGCTCCGGAAGAGATAACTCTAATGCGAATTAGAGAAATCAATGATGAGCGATGATGATATCAGTAAACGGAAGTTCCCGAATGGAAACGTACAGTAATGAAAGGGAATGTTGACTGGGCGAGGTGGCGATGTGCAACACACGAGTAACTCTGTCTCTGAGCCGCCCTGAGGTGTCGTTGACTGTCATATTTTATTCATTAAATGTTTTTGTGCGACAATGGGGAAAGGCGAACGAGCTTCTCCGTAGGGCTTAGATGGAGGGACTGACAACAAGAAAACCTGAGGGAAAGGGTGAAGAAACGAGAATCTGGTACGGACCGGATGGGCAAAAAGGATGAGAAGGGCGTCGCGCCAGATGAAAATTACATTTGGGAACAGGAGACTGAGTGCTTTTGAACAGGAGTGACATCAAGCAGAGCAGAAACTCGAGACTTATCGGGGCCCCGCAACGTCATAAAGAAGGTGTTTCGGGTGGGGGTGGGTCGACGAAGGTCGTTAGCGAAACAGCCGGCGGCCCGAAACTAACTAGACTCATATCATATGTGTGCTGGCTCGGATTCGTTGCCGACCGAGAATGCGATACTTCTGAAATTGAATTTGGAAGCGCTCCGGCTCATAATAATCGCGGCGGTCGGTCGGTGGAGCGGGGAGGGGCGGCCTGATTTGAAGACAACGATGCGGAGGAGGAAGCAAGGGCAAAAAGGGCTCAAGTGAACGAATCTGCATAATTCGAAGAAATGAGAGCTGGGGGCGGCTTCAGAAGTACCGAACTCTGGGAATCAGTGGACCTTTGCAGGGAACTAGGAGCCTGAAGAAACTCGTCATTTTTATATTCTCCTCTGGGACAACTCTTTTCTTCTTTACTTCTTCTTCTTCTTCTTTACCCAAAAAATTCCAGCATATAAAGTGAGGTGGCACTAATTCGCCATCTGTCACTCAGTGTTCACGCGTTTCTGAGCGCAGAGAACAACAACGGAAAGGAAGTGTTCGACTGAAATTCGAGAGGAGTCAACACGTTTCGTGCGGAATCGGATGACTGCACAGAGATGTGTCCTTATCAATCCGGAAGTCAGTAGGAGTCGAGCACTCGTCATTTTGAATGCATTATCTGTGATAATTATGGAAGGGAAGATGGGGAGGAAGCATGCATAATTGATTCGAGTACTACTTGCTTCTTCTTCTTATTCATCCTCCATGCTGGACCACTTCTCGACTCCTAATCTAATAACTTGATTCTCCGGAAATTTGGTTCCATTAGAATGATCACCTGACAAGGAGGTCTACGTGTTTATGTGACAGAGATGTTCGATTCATACTCGGAGCAAAGGATCCGAAGTTCGGAAGCAAGACTTTGAAATGTCAGACCTCCAGGATCATCAACTGACTCCTTGACTCGGAGAAAGCACTCTCAGTCTAGTTCCGAAAAGGGCAGACTTGAATAATTTGGCACGTGACAGTGGAAAAGGGAATGGATAACAGTGGCGAGGAAAAGAAAAGAAGCCAGTATTACCTTTCCATGAAAAGTTAGCACGAGGCGAATAGGTGGCAGCATAAATGGGTGGAGGAGGTGACGACGACGACGGAATAAAATGAAAAATAAAATAAAAAGTTACGGGTCGAGAGCCGGCAGAGAGCAGGAGAACGAGTGAGAGAACGAACCGGAAATGGCTCGTGGAGGAACGGATTAATTGGAAATCCATTTTGATAATAATTATCGGAAGTGTCCCTTCGTTTCGAAGATGGAAATGCATGGAATTGGCGTCGGCCGGAAGTGGTGGACGAAACGCAAGAAAGTGTCTATGGGTGGCTGACGAGACGATGATGAATGGATCGGCCGCCGAGCAGATCAATCGGCCTCAAGAGAGAGCACCTTCGCAACAAAAAAGTGATAAATTGGAGTCAAAGAACCCGTCGAAGTGAGTTGGAGGACTGTCCTTTGGCAGAAGGGACTTGTCAGTGAAGGGAACAGACATCAGGAAAGTTTGGGATTCTTTGGTTATGAGGAAATGAAAATACATGCATTTAACCAGAATAGTCAGCTGCTTTGATCATCTGCTCGGAATTAGTCACAGAATAAGGCCATCTGTGTTGTTTGAAACTTATTTTTCAGACTTTAGAAGCTCAGGATCCTACCCAAAAGACAGGTCAAAAGTGAATGCCATTCAATAACAAGCGAATCTATTGGTTTTTATCATCAAAACGAAAGAATTCTTGTTCAGAAAAAGGAATTTCTCAAGTGAAGGAAAGCGTGGTCCCAGCCCAGAAGCAGTGACAAATGAGTCGAGACGGTGACACCTGTGCCCGATTAATTTGGATGATAGATGGAAGGACATCAGTTTGGACGCGAGCAAGAGGACCCACATTCCGGCAAACAATCCAATTTCACGGGGGAAGGGAAACTCGAAAAAAGGGTGAATCAATGGGTGAATAATTCAGATGGAGCTGATGGAGAGAGAGGAGCAACAGGTGAAAGTCGTTCTGTGATCGGCGCGAAATCCAAAAAAAAAGGGGAAAAGAGGAGAAGCTCACCTTGAAACACGACGATGGTAGGGGTGATGATGACGTTCCGGAACGGTGGTGACGTCTACTTTGGCGAGTGAACACTCATTTATCTGCAAAGTCAAATATTAGAAAAAAGTGAAGGAGAAGGAGCGGAGAGGAGCACGATTAAACGGGAGGAGGGGGTCATTGACGATATCGCTGCACAGTTTTATTGTCGTTACGCGCAAAAGGTGTGTTCGTGTAAGTGGCGGAGGTGATAAGAGAAACGAATGCGCAGGTCATGTTTACCCGAAACACACGGTGTTTTGCCTTGTTTAGACATTGTTTTGCGGGTCGGATGATTGGTGGCAAATTGGGAAAGTTGGCGAGAAACGGGCAAAATAAACACTGGGAGGTTGGCGATTGGACAAGTTCTGAAGGATCGAGAAGGGACATCGATGGGAGGATTCGTAAAGCTCAGCTATTTGGAAAAACGAAATTGTCAATAACGAGAGATTGTGAATTTATGAAACAGGTGAAAATGGCTTCATCGAGCAGTCCTGACTTTTTTGCCTGGTAGGCTGATTCTGAGTAAAGCACAAGGATTGAGACGGAGGGAACATGAATTCGTGTATTTCCTTTCTTCCTGCATCCAAAATTTAATCAAAAGTACACACTTCCCAAAAAAGTTACTCAAAAAAGTTTGGTTTCGGAACACAAAGAGTTGCCTTCTGGAGGCTCGGGAATCTGGAGGAGTTGTGCAGAAAACACTTGAGAAGTGTGTGCGGACAGAAATATTGACCATGTCCAACTGGTGGGAACGAATGTTTTGGCGGATGTCCGAACGAAAATTGTATTGGTGGGAGAAGAAAGAAGCTGAAAGGACCCGGAGACTTTCTCGTCGAGACGATATGTTCGGAAGAATTGCGGTGCCAGACGTACGTGCGTGTCAGGATGGCCAAGAGGGCGTGACGAGAAAAAGACGGCCTGCGCAAGGATAATGGCATGGTATGGAACAAGAAGAGAAGAAGCTGCGAGGGGCGATGATAATGACCGTTGGGACTGGCGAAACGCGGAAAGTGCACCTTCGAGGAATGAATTCAATCGGAGAAGAAAGGGGAGGGCGCTGACAGGAGAGGCTCATTATTTTGGGAAACTGAAATGGAAAAGGAAAAAGTCGGAAAGGAAGACGAACGAGACGAATGATGGATTCTTTCGAGTACGGAAGAAGGCGTGGAAAAGGAGGGGGGACATCAAAAGTAATGGACAGTATGGATCAGTGGAATGATTTCTGATTCGAAGAGTGGGGAGAAGAAGGTGGAGATAGGTGTGTGATTACGAAAAGAAGGAGGATTCGGACATGTAGGTCAGAAGTTCTCAGAAACCTCAGAATATGAAGATTCTGGAAGATTGGTGTGAATTCTATAAAGTGACTGATTGAGAGCTTCTGAATAGGACCTTGTGACTTTTGATTGACGCAAATGGAGCTGAACTCTAGCAGGTCAAAGTTGAAATTATCAAGGGTGAAAACTTGAAGACTCATGAGAATATAAGACATTTGGAGATGGGGACTCTGTGCAACACACTCCTGGTACTTGAAAGAATCCCCGAGGCTATTTTCAGAGAGTTCTCAAGCAGACAAGAAGATTCATGGGAATTCCGGACAGAAGACCTCCAACGCCGGACCAGTTTCATTCGGAAAGTCCCATCATCGCAGCGATTATCTCTGCGTCTCGGCGCCGTTCAAAAAGTGTCAGAAACACTGCGATGAGAGGCGTTTCGTGCGGAAACTTTTGGGAAATCTCCAAAACCCAAAAGGCAACATTTTGTTGTGCGGCGGCGGCGTCGCAGTCGAGAAGAAAAGAAGAGGATGCCGACGAGGGAGGGCAGAAAAGAACATGAACGAGCCGCGGAATTCGGAGCAATTTGAGAGCATTTCTGGCGGTTTATGAACAAGAATGAGATGAAGACATTGGCAAATTAGAGTCCGTGGATGGAATAAGAGAGCGAGTCGAGTCGACAATATTTCTGCATATTTTTTGAAGAGGCGCGACAAATATAATGACGGGAGGCGGGAGGGAGTGCCGGACGAAGGCTCTCAGCAGAGACGATAACCCAAACGAAAATTTGATTTTGGAGTCTTTGATGTGCTTGAGAGAAGAGGTCCGAGAGATGGAGATAGCGGAAAGTTGCGAGACGATGACGTGGCAATTAGTTGGAGAGCAGAGCCAATATAAAAACGTCCACACATGTTCCGAGAGAGGGACCACTGCCAAAAAGTGGCTAGGAGAAGAACGAAATCGGATAAACAAATCGGGGATGAGGAGGAGAAAAGAAGAAGAAGCAGCAGAAGAGTGCTCCGGAATTCGTACACGAGAGGGCAAATTAGACGGGTTACCTAGCTGAATAATTGATAGAAAACACGACGATTGTCACCCGATATATTCAGCCAATTATCGACGGAAAAACGGAAGGAAGCGAAGGAGAAGCGACGAGAAAATAGGAGAAGAGGACCACCTTCACACCTGGCACTCGCTGCTTGTAGGCCTGCTCTTGAGGAGCTGGCAATACGAGACGTCTGGCAGACGGTACGCCACTTGGCTGAAGCCAACGCAAACATTCTGGAGGAGAAATGCATAAACATGAGTTGCCAGAGGTGTATTTTCGACGTTTTTGTCTGGGCAGTTGTTCCAAAAGCTCAGAAACCGCGTGGATCGAACGATCAGTCAGGTTGGTTTTTGTCGGGAACCACCTAATGACACGGCACCGGAAAGGCAAAGAAAGTAAAATATTCCAAAAGTGCAGAAGGCGCAGAAAGGTGAGGGAAGAATAGAAGACGTGCTCCTCTCTTCTTCGGGGTCACGCCGCTTCAACTAGTATGTACTAGAGGAGCAACAAGAGGTGCTCGAAGAAGTGTGACAACGGAAAAAAAACCGAAGAGAAGAAGGAGAAAGAAGGGGAGAAGCGGACGGACAACTTGCAATAATTATGAAGATGGAAGAGGCAGTGCATTTGGGAGATTGAATAAAAAACGAGTGAACGAGACGACACGATCGAACGGACGGATTAATCAAAATGTCGGTCATGCTGATGGAGGTGTGAAGGAACGGCGGTACGGTACGGTGGCGCCACGTCACAATGTTTTTGATGATGATCCGCTTTTGAGGAAGGAAAATAACGAAGAGAAACAACAACAAACATGTCTATGAGAGAATAGAAACAAACTGTTTAGGGGGAAGTTCAGGAAACAGAACAGTGGACCGTGGGAACAAGACACATTGTCTTTGAGTTCGTTTTATGTGGAATTACTTCCAGAATACTGTAGCCATTCTTCTCTGGATTCATGAATTTGTTCCAGATCATGAAGGAACTTCAGAGCTCATTTTATAAGTTCTGAAGAGTATCTACAATAAATCACGAGTTTTGAACTAGAACAGTTTGAACTTGTTGGTTTTGTGAGTTAGATTGGTTCACTTCTGAATTGCGTGTTCGAGATCCAGATTTCGAAACCAGCGACTCAGAAGGATAGAGAATAGAAGAAGCAGCCATAAGCACTTCACACTCGATAGGAGAAGCAATGAAATTGGCAACAATTGTCGAGAACAAAGTGAGGTGTGTGTATGTGGTTAAAGAGGCTTGAACAGTAAACGAAAAAGACTGCAAAACACACAATTATCTATATAAAAGAGTGGCGGGTTGGTTGCCGTGAACAGACGGCACGCACACCTCCGACACAAACAGCTGGGAAGCTTCGATGCCAATCCATCATGAAGCCGTTTTTATCATAACTCGACCTACATCTTCGGAAGAGACGGTTTGGAAGAGGAGGAAAGTGACGGTTTATGCTTTGCAAATATTGGACGAGCGCTTTTTTTGTTTTGTTTAGATGAGATGAGAGCGGAAAGTTTTGAATAGAAGTGACGGTGTGAAAGGGCCCGACGGGCATAAGAAGAAGAAGATGACGAACAGGTGTGACACGTATTGTTCCAACTGTTTCGATTAAAAATGCTCCGGATTGATGCTCCGTTCGGAGGAGGGACTCTATTAGCATTAGAATGAGTTTTTAGGGCCTTTCGCGGCATTCGGCGGACTTGTGCCCTCTGATTTGTCCTCTCGACCCCCCACTGCGAAAATGATTTGAATGGATGAAATGGCAGCAGTGCGGCGGAGCAGCTTCGAAACTTGGCGTTTGAAAGAAGGCAATTATTCAAAACGGATACATTTCCGAGCGGACGGCGTCGCGGAGCACAAGTCGAAGATTAGACGATGGCACGGGGAGGTGATCGCAAGAAGTTGTCATAAAGTCGTGTGGTCCTCGGAAGGGTTACGAGGTTACGAGCTGTCAGTCGGGAACAGCTTGTCCAGAAGGCACTCTTTTATGTGCCCGCCGGTGACAACTGGGAGGGTCTCGGCACGAAGGCGAGAAGGAACAATGATATGCGCGGGGATGCTGCAACCCATCGCCCGGCTAACCTCATTCATCTCGATGACATGACAAGTGGTCGAAGCCGCCGCAGCACGCGATGGCGACAAAAACATGAGAGAGGTGATCGGAAGGAGAAGAAATCAGTGCGGTGACAAATGAGTGCGCGAACGGAGAGGAACAACAGAAGCACTTGGGGATTGCGCAATTGACAGCTTCAGGACGGCATCGAGAATGGTTTTTTATTAGTTGACGAGTCACGGAAAGAAACAGAAGTCCGGGAGGAATTGGCAGGGCAGCTTTACGAAAACGCACTTGGAAAGTGTCGAAACATTCCGCATTTTCCGCCCTCCACTTTCTCTTATCAAGCCTGGGAATCTTGAACATATACGGGCACGAGAGTAGGAGAGTGACGAGGTTTAACTGCGATTAGGAGCCGTCAAAATATGGAAACATCAGATGGCAGAATTGGAAGCCAGAATAAAAGAAGAAGTCAAGAAAAGAGGAGAAGCAGAAGCGGATATGTACTTTTTGCGGCGAGCAGCACCGTTCGCAGAATGAATTGCGACGCGCAACTTAAGAGTCGTTCTGGGACCGAGAGCCGTGTTCACTGATGCCAATCTTTATGGCACAATTCGGATCCGGACTGGGCTGCAGGATCGTGTAGCAAAACAAGAACGACTGATTTGATTTGCATAGGCAAACACGACGGGGAGGCGGATACGGTTCGGATCGGAGACAAACATCGCTTCAGCGTTTCGCTTGTCGATCCCATTCTTCATTTTGTTTTTCGGCACACAAATGTCTTTGGCACCGGAGTGGAGAGGGGAGAAGAGTCATAATTCCAGAGGGCGCGAGTTATGTCTTGTTTTAATGACTTGCACCCAGCTGTCCACAACATCGAAACCGCAGATTCTGATGGACTGGAGAGAGCAGAAACAGAAGTTGTGTTCGTTGAAGTCTATGGAACGGAACGTTTTGCAAAAATTGAATGTTCAACATTCAAATAGCTGTTTCGGAACAGTTTGATGAATTATTAATATGTCGGGTCACAAGCTCTTAGCCGACTAGAACTAGCATATTTTGTAGGTTCGTTTGCGAATCCGGAGATTTGAATTTAAGTTTCACGATCAGAACCATCAATATGGAAGATGTTTCGTCAAACAAAGCATCTTGTGTTTTCGGAAACGTGTGGCCATTCGGCCTGAAGTTCTATCAAATTGTTAGACGTTCAGTGAGAATAGAAAGATAGAGGAACGAAAAAAAAACAAAAGGGAAATCTGAAATGAAACATTTGGCAACTGTGTATGTTTTGTGGGAGACCTACTGGTCGGTGGCCAGCACACGAAGCACATCAAAAAGGGTTAGCCGCTGAAATATGGAAATAAGGAATGTGACATTTGTGGGAAGGAGGAAGGGGAGCGGCGTTGCATGATGGTAGACTTCATTGAAATGCGCGCGAGAAAGAGCGCATCACAATGCAACTGACGAACGACGGAGGCTCGCAGACAGGAAGCGGTGCCGCTAAACGGGTCGACGACCAGAAGCCGAGAAAAGAAAAGGAAAGTCTAAGTGAACGGTTTATTGGGCCGTGCTCTACATCAGTCATGTTATACTCCTTATCGAATGAATGAAAGACAAAAAAGAGTAAGAAGTCTAATATCCTGGAGCGGTGCGTGGTGGTGGGCAGTGGTCGCAGGCTCCCGAGGCTCCGGATGCTCCGTCCTCTCCATCCTCTCCCGGCTGTCCTGGCTGTCCTGGCTGTCCGTTGCTTCCAGCGTCTCCGCGGCCTCCTGGCTGTCCAGCTTGTCCTGGTTGACCTGGTCTTCCGTCTGGTCCGGCTGGTCCCGCTTCTCCCTGGGATCCTGGTTGTCCGGCTGGTCCTGGAGCTCCTGGAACCTCGCGGCTCTCTCCTGGCTGTCCTGGCTGTCCGTCGTTTCCTGGGTTTCCGTCTTGTCCTGGAGCTCCTGGTGGTCCGGATGGTCCTGGTGGTCCTGGAAGGGCGGCTCCTCCGCTCTGTCCTGGTCGTCCGTCGTTTCCTGGCTGTCCTGGCTGTCCTGGAGCTCCTGGTGGTCCAGCTGGAGCATCAGCACATTCGAAGCAGTACTCTCTCTGTTGCTGGTGCTCGAAAGTGTCGGATCCGTCCTGTCCTGGAGATCCTGGCTGTCCGGCAGATCCGTCGTTTCCGTCCTTTCCTGGATGTCCTGCTGGTCCCTGTGGTCCCGGAGCTCCAGTTCCGCAAGAGCAGCACTCGGCCTGACGTCTTCTGAGCACCTTTCTGCGAGCAACACGTCTCTTGCTCATTCCTCGGTGAGCCTCTCTCTTGACGACAAACTTTGAAGCGACTCCGGTGAACTCCTCGACGACCTCGTACTGGTTGTGGAGGCTCAGGGAGCGGTGCTTGCAGAAGTCAACCTGGAAAAGAATGGGAGTCTCGAAAAGAGCTGATCTTTGCTTACCTCGGTGTCGAGCTTGGACTGGACATGCTGCACGTAGCTGTAGAAGGCCGGGATGGCAATCACTGCGATCATGGCAGCCGCAATGCTGAAAGTACAGTTGTTTCAGAAGTCAATTCAGAAGACACTTACGTAACAGAGATGCCGACGAAGGCGATGGAGCGAAGGCCCTCGACCTCCTTCTCGACGAGTCTTCTTTTGTCTTCCATGCTTCGATGCTGCATGCCTTCCTTTGCCAACCACTGTCCTTTTATACCACATTTCCAGAGAAAGTTTACAAAATCCTCGTCGTCTGGGTCTCGGCGGACTGTAACACTCTTTATCAGTCCCTTCCATTGTGTAAGTTACAGTTTCGTGGAGAAGTGCGCGATGATGGAGTGCTAGAATCGGAGAGACACCCAATATTATTGCAGGACGACGCAGGAAAAAAAACAAAGAGAGAAGGCGGAAGAAAGCGAAACTTCTAGGAAAGAAGGCTTCACGATAAGGGGTTCGTTGATCGAATCAGTGATAAGACAGAAAAGTTGAAGAGACTTCGAGTAGGTCATCGTTCCGTTTTCATTTCGTTCCCGACGGTCTCAGTGTACCGAAGTCAAACTTTGCTTGATTCCTGCAATAAAATGGCTGATTAATATATCAGCAAGTGCACCGTATTCGTTTCACTGTCAATTCTATAAGAAACCTAAAGAGTTGTTGTGTTCCAGAGTCAGAACATTGACACTGATCATTCAAAAAGTGTGAAATCTACTTGCGAATCCAATGCAACAGAAAAAGAGAAAAAAACTGGCTTCTTCCTGAAATCATTATGTGATGCATGACAAGCATATTCTTAATTGTTATTTTTAAAATCACGGAACGTCTTTCTGTCAGTTTGCAGATAATCTGAACCCGCCGCCGTCTCCTTCATCCGCTCAACTTCATCCATTCTGTCACAGGAAACACTCGAATATTGAAACTGTAGTTCACTTCAACAGACCTTCCGACACATCGGAACGCATATCCAACTATTCGCTTCTTTTCACTTCGTCCTCCGTTCGAACCGGTCTCATTATGACTTTCGGGTGTCGTTTACCCTTCCCCCACTCGACTATAATATGTACCGCTGCTGCTTGATTGTGCCTAATAGGTATGTATCCGTCCGTTTGCTTCGAAGACTGATTGTGTATTGGACGAACAACCGGAGTGTTTTTATGACGTGGAGACACGACGAAATGTCATGTGAAACAAATTAGGCCTGCAGCCGTCCTGTTATCTTTCAAAGATGCGTTTGAATGGGAAGTGTGAATCTCTTGTTGGTTTTCAGAAGATGTCCTTCAATTCAACGGAAAGTTTGAAATTGCATGATAAAGTAATTTATTCTGAGAATCATGGTGATTGAGAGGAAAACAAAAAAGAACACTGAAAATATACATAAATGTAGTTAGATAAGAGAGTAGGTTCCTGTTTCTCATCAAACAACATTCTAATATCCTGGGGCGGTTCTTGGTGGTGGGCAGTGGTCGCAGCCTCCTCCTGCTCCTGGCTCTCCGGCTGGTCCCTGCTCTCCGGCGGCTCCTGGCTGTCCGGCGGCTCCATCGGATCCGGCGTCTCCGGCTGGTCCCTGTGGTCCGTCCTGTCCTGGCTGTCCAGCGGCTCCTGGCTGTCCGTCGGTTCCTGGGGCTCCCTGTGGTCCGGCTGGTCCTGGTGGTCCGGCTGGAACGGCGACCTCCTCGACGACTCCTGGGGCTCCGTCTTGTCCGGCGGCTCCTGGCTGTCCGTCTGGTCCAGCTGGTCCTGGGGCTCCTGGGGCTCCAGCGGCTCCGGCGTTTCCGGCGGCTCCTGGCTGTCCATCAGCTCCGTTGTTTCCTGGGGCTCCCTTTGGTCCGGCGTTTCCGGCTGGTCCTGGTGGTCCGGCTGGGCAGTCGAAGCAGAAGTCGGCCTCGGATGGGGTGGCCTCTGGATCGGCATCAGCTCCTGGCTGTCCGTCTGGTCCGGAGAGTCCGTCCTTTCCGTCGCTTCCGTCAGTTCCTGGTGGTCCTGGTGGTCCAGATGGTCCGGCCTTGCAAGAGCAGCAGCTTCCTCCCGAGGATTGCGAGGCGGACTGGACGGCGGCATCAGCAGGTGCGTCGTATCCGGCTTGACGCTTGACGATCAGCTTTCCACGGACTCCCTTGAGTTGCTGCATGCGCTCGTACTGGTCGAAGAGACCGTTGGTGCGGTGCTTGCAGAAGTCAACCTCGGTCTGGAGGGTCGACTGGACATGTTGCATGTAGTTGTACAACAGTGGGATGGCAACGATAGCCGTCAACGTGGCGACGGTACTAAAAAGAGAAAAGTAAGGAAACGTGAAGGGAGCGAAGGACTGGAGAAATGGTTACCTGATGCAGATGCCGAAAAAGGCGACCTTGCGGAGGGACTCGGCCTCAACCCAAAGCTTCTTCTCGTTATCGGCAGAAGACATGGCGAATGCTGCTGATTTACCTGCCATTCGGCGCGCACTTTTATACACTCGCCCGCTGCGCTGCCAAAACAAAGCAGATACGCAGCAAAAAACGACGGAGGCAGGCCACGCCCACTAAGCGCGGCGACAGGTTGGAGGGGCGGGAAAGAACTGAAAATGAGTCGGAGAGAGGGGATAGATCGGTATCATGTTGCGAGTAATCAAGGTCGTTATTCGAATCGAATCGCAAAGAACGAGTGAACCGTTCGAGCTGAAGTAAAGGTAAACCAGTTGAGGAGATAAGCAATCAGTGAGATGGCATCAGTTGGATTACTGTACAACATCACTTTTCCCAATCGAGGCTCAAACACTGTTCACAGAAGATCGTTTTACTATATCCATGACGCACTTGAAGAATCCTCGGTCTGCCTCTTCTTGAGTTGCTTGATCACCCTGAAGTCTGAAACATCGAGAACCCGAGTCTTCCATGCCACCCAATTTTCGTAAGAACTTATTCAATTAACTCTGAAACTCTACAATCTTCCCGAAACTTCTCTCTGCGTGTATCTTCTGAAACAGTCTTGCAGCCATACTTTCATCTCCATCCTTCTGCAATCAATCCCAATCCCATAGCCATCATCATTCCCTGTTCAGATTCCCGTACAGAAGCACATTTCGGACGATTTCGACAATTAGGCGACGTCGACTGTAATGTAAACAGGCCGTCATAATCATAAAGTGTATCTCCCAATCCCATACTCGGCTTCTTCTTCTTCCCTTCGTTTAGTTTTCGAAGAGAGTCAAACTGTCTGATCGCCTTCTCTCTACATCTTTATCACCTCCCTCTTATCACCTGTTATCCTCCGTTCTTTCTCTCGGAAAGTGTTGCGTAGAGGATAAAAAGAGGAAGTGTTACGATTGGAGACTGCGCAAGGCATGATAAGGCTTTCCCAAAAAACTTAACACTCGCGTCCGAAACGGACGATCGAAACGCGCCAGAGAAGCTGGGGGAGAGGTTGTCTTCGGCAATAGCAGATATCATCTGCGAGACACTTGTCGGTAGTTTTTCAGACTGTGTAATCTATGCGCATTTCGCATTACGACGTCTTCTTCTACCTGGGGCCACCGACTATTTTATGACTTTTTCAACACAAAAACTATTTTGACACAGGCGCTCGTTTTGATGAAGGTAAGATGAAGAAAGAGGTGGCGAAAGATCATTGAGATCTATTCAGTGAAGCTGCGGGTGGGAAACGGGAGGAAATACCCGCGAGAGACAGGGAAAGTTGTAAGGACAAGGGGAGTTGCATCTGAAATCTGAAACTTTGCCTGGAAAGTTAAGTGGAGGTATCTGAAAAGATCAAAGGAAAAACTGCAGACAGTACAACTAGGATGAGGGCAGACTTTGAGACGCCAACATGAGGACAACTTGGTTGTAATTTAATCGGGTTCAAGACACAGAAGTTGAACGACGACATATCCTTGGAGGTTGTTGATCAATTGGCTTGTCCCTTCTGTAGTGATAGTTTTCGATTGAACTTCTGATAACTTGCAAGATTCTTGTTGTCAATGTGGTATTGTGAACTCTTGGCTGTAAATTCTCCAACTTTCACGCATCAATCTTCTTTCACTGATCTCCGTGCAAACCTTTCTGCACCTACTCATCCGACCCAAATCAAGCGATCATCAATCGAGCCATGTGTGAAAAGCCGTGTAATCGTCTTTTTGTTTATCTACCCGTTGCCTAATCTGGTCACTTGCATGATTTGCTACTCTCAGAACACCTGGTTCCTGGCGAACACGCTGCCGCGGAAACAAGCGTCGTATCAGATATTCGATCGCATTTCAGTTTTCCTCTCCTCTTCCACTCCTCATCTTCGGCGGACAAACAAAAAGAAAAGGGGCTGAACTGGTGATTTGTTTACGAACGAGGTGTTTATGCACGAGGAAATGACCTTCGCGCGGCTCCGTTTGTCACTCGAATTCTTGCCGAGATCGTAATCTTCCGGGAAAGAGAAACGACGGCATTTCGCTTTCTGGCGAGCAGCGTGATCGGTTTCTCCTTCAGATGACAGCCCCCGATACCGACTACTTTTCTTCACTTTCGGTTGTCGAGGTACGAATCGCCAAGGACACAATATCACCGATTTCATGCTTCGATTGTAATAAGTTGGAGGGAAAGGAAACAGACACAATCATAATGGGAACTTGAATTTGAAGACAACACGAGGGTTTTGATGAGGCAGTGGTCGGAAGGGTCGACGCTTCTGCTCTTTGTTCTGGAAATGTTATGGATCTGTCGGAAGTTTCTGGAAATCTTCGTTTCCCTTTTCCCGAGTGGAAGACACTTGACGTTGGATTTTTCAAGTTGTTCCAATCAAAAACAACCGAAAGATCCTGAAATGTTTCAGTCATTTGTCAAATGTCTGATCGAAGCATCCCATCTTTTATTGGTCATCAAAAATCGAAAACTGAGATCAAGCTGACAGATTAGAAATACAAGTTGAAGACACTTTTGCTTGTTCGGAATGACTCATGGATGGAAAAAAGAAAACAAGAATGTCCAAGCAACACGATTAGGTCAGATGTTCTCAGAGTTGCTCTTGTTTGGGCCTGCCGAAATATATTGTGATAAAGATGGATAGTATCTCAAAACCTTGTGATAACATTTCATCAAACATCAGAAAAAATATTCTTTCAATTTTTCAGAAAACTTTATTCGCTGAAATCATCAAAAAACAAAAGTAAACAGTTCATTCTTCTGTGATCCTTGTTCTTGGTCCGAGCGAAGATTCGAAAAAGTAAAAATTTAAGTCTGAATTTGAAATTTTTAAATTTTTGGAATGGAAGCGTTCAGGGAATAAGCGACTGCTTACTGTGAACTGATTCGAAAAGTTTAAATTTGAAGTTTTTTAATTTTTGGAAAGGAAGCGTTCAGGGAATAAGCGACTGCTTACTGTGAACTGATTCGAAAAGTTTGAATTTGAAGTTTTTTAAATTTTGGAATGAAAGCGTTCAGGGAATAAGCGACTGCTTACTGTGAACTGATTCGAAAAGTTTGAATTTAAAAATTTTTAATTTTTGGAATGAAAGTGTTCAGGGAATAAGCGACTGCTTACTGTGAACTGATTCGAAAAGTTTGAATTTGAAACTTTTGTTGCTCACGTATCTCCATCCGTCCATCGGTGCCGTGACCATCTTGATCCTCCGTCGTTGCCGCATCCGGATGCATCCCGTTGTGGCGCCGTCGTCTCTTTGAAGTCGTCGTCGTTGATCTCCTCGCATTCTCCTTACTCCGATCCAGTCTCCGCATCCCGTTCGTGCTCCGTTCCCGGGAAGGATCCCGTCGTTGTGGTGCAGACGGTGTGCAGGCGTGGCAGCTTGTCCAAGTTGAAATCGAGAACTGAATCGTTATCACTGATCGACCCTGGTTATATAGTGCTTATCTCTGCCCCAGATCTAAAGAAAATAGACTAGAACACGTTGATTGAAATTTTTTTTTGTAGAAAATTTTCCAAATCTGGTTGCTGTTCTATTTTTTAGCTTTCATACGATCTGTTTCCAAATATTTTGCAAATCATCTGCGCGTTTGCATACGTTTTTCCATTTGAACATTGCGCTCATTGTGATGCTGCAAGCGCGCTCCACCGCTCTCCGTGGATTTTTACGAAATTCGAAGCGCAGCGGCATTTTCGAACAGTTTTCGTGCTAAATCTTCGATTCAACATTGTTTTTCTCTCAGTGTTTGCTGAAAACTGTTAAAAAATTATACATATTTACAGGAAAATGCCGTCTAGTCGCTCTCCCTCTCCGGAAAATCCGCCAACCCCTAAAGAAAAAGAAGACGAAGAAGAAACTGATCAGGTCAGTTCGTTTATTTTTTGGTCAAAGTAATAGTTAAGATTTTAGCCAGCCACTCCAAAATCGGCTAGTGAAAAATCTGAAAACCGTTCGTCAAGATCGGAAGAGTCTCGTGAAGCCAGCGCAGAGGTAAGCTTATTTATTGCATTCGCACCTGTGTTCTGTTGCTTTCAGCCAGAAGATCAAGCTAACGCAGACGATGAAAAGGAACCGGCTACTCCACGAGAAAGTCGGGAAGCTTCTCCAGCAAGTCCACCGAGAAAAAAACGGTAAGTTCTAGCTTCCATCTTTCACGACACAAAACTGTTCTCGAATTTCAGAGACTCTGGGTCCCGTTCTCGTTCGCCAGCCAAGTCTCCTGTGCGTGAGGAACCGGCAAAAGTTGCTTCCAAAGATGCAGAAGTCCAGCAGAAGAAGAAGAACGACTCGAAGGACATTCTGAGAACGCGAACTGGCGGAGCGTACATCCCACCTGCCAAGCTGAGGCTCATGCAGCAACAAATTACTGACAAGGTTTGTATTGGGAACTTTTATTTATACAAATTGCCGTTTTTCAGTCGAGTGAGCAGTATCAGCGTATGAATTGGGAGCGGATGAAGAAGAAAATTCATGGATTGGTCAACAGAGTTAACGCGAAAAATCTTGTGCAGATCGTCAGAGAGTTACTTCAGGAAAACGTGATCCGATCGAAGTAAGTTATCATCATTTAGATGATCTTTAAACATTATCTTACAGAGGACTTCTCTGTCGTGACATCATTCAGGCGCAGGCGTTTTCACCTGGATTCTCCAACGTCTACGCAGCTCTCGTCGCTGTGATCAACTCGAAATTCCCGCACGTCGGAGAGCTTCTGCTTCGTCGTCTGATTGTTCAGTTCAAGCGTAGCTTCAGAAGAAACGATAGAGGTGTGACTGTGAACGTTATCAAGTTCATAGCGCATCTCATCAACCAGCAAGTCGCCCATGAGGTCCTTGCCCTCGAAATCATGATTTTAATGCTCGAAGAGCCGACCGACGATTCCGTTGAAGTTGCAATCGCGTTTTTGAAGGAATGTGGAGCTAAACTTATGGAGGTTAACCTAAATTGTAACTTTCTCATTAACAGATTGGTTTCAGATTGCTCCAGCCGCTCTGAACAGTGTCTTTGATCGTCTGCGTGCTCTTTTGATGGAGACTGGAGGTCCCGACAGCACTCTCGATCGTCGTATTCAGTACATGATCGAAACTGCGATGCAGATTCGCAAGGACAAGTTTGCGGTAAGTAAAGGAAAATAATTTATTCGTGTTTACAATTAAACTAATTGATCGGCGCCTAGTTCACAGCTCTTCTCAATGTCTTATTGCCCAAAAACTTTGAGAACTTTTGATAATCTCTCTCAGAAAGTTGGAACTCGACAATTCCTTCTGGTTTTTCCGGTTTTTCTGTTGTGTCATTCTGTCCTTTCCTCGCTTGTCGTCTTTGAGGAGTCAGCAAAAGGCTGAGCTCTTCGATAGATTCCGTCACTGGTTTGTTCGAAACTGGCTTCACAAGCCGACGGATTTTTTCGAAGTTTGCGTCCGTTGTAATCAACGAAACCTGAAACCACGTGATGCTAATGAAATATAAATTAGCTCACGTTGTGCGGTGCAGGCGTATCGATAATTTCCTGAAGCTTCAGAAGACGTGCATTTTTGATGTCACTAAAGGAAATTGAATTCTGTTTACGATACATTTCCGGAAAATAACTGAAGAACTGACCTATTGGTCTTCTCAATCTTTTGCATTTCCGTCCGATGGCGATGAAGTAGCCAATTATAGTAATTGATTTGTTTCAAATCCTTTCTGTACTGCGCATCCGGCTCCTGAACAGTACCCGTCAGAATGAAGTAATAGGCAAGAAGAACTCACTGCTTGGTTGGAAACAGCAACGGAAACCAGAAGAACGGCGAGAGCGAGAACGTACTTCGTAACCAACATCACGCAATACTGACCACCAATCGTCTCACTTTCCGACTATACTCGTGCAGATGGCAATTGAGGCCAGTCCTCGCACGCATCCATAAGCATAATCCATCGAAATCTTGTTCCTCCCCGCCTCCCCCATTTTCTCACCAATTCGCTAATTGAATGGCGTCGTCAGCTGCGACCGAGACGCCGCCGACGCGTATCTGTTACGCAGCGTCAACGATGAAACAACAAGAGAAAAATTGCAGGCGTATCCGGCGGTCATCGAGGATTTAGATCTGATTGAGGAGGAAGATCAGATCATCCACACGCTCAACTTGGAAGATGCCGTGGATCCGGAGAATGGACTTAGTAAGCTACATGACCGGGGCAATTTGTATTAGCGATATTCTTCCAGATGTGTTCAAACTCGACCCGGACTTCGAGAAAAACGAGGAGAATTATGAGGAAATTCGCAAGGAGATCATTGGAGATGCTGATATCTCAAGTGATGAGGAAGAGGAGTCAGATGACGAAGAGGAAAGAAGCGATGCGGAGGAAGCTCCGAAGAAGACTACCGAGATCATTGACAACACTGATCAGAACCTGACCGCGTTCAGAAGAGAAGTGTACTTGACTCTGCAATCCTCGCTGGACTACCAGGAAGCTGCTCACAAGTTACTGAAAATGAAGATCCCTGACAGCCTGGAAGTAAGAACAAAAAAGATTCACTCATCCTTATCTCACTTTTTCCAGAATGAACTCTGTGCCATGCTTGTCGATTGTTGCGCCCAACAACGTACCTACGAGCGCTTCTATGGAATGCTCATCGAACGGTTCTGCCGACTTCGTCTCGAGTACCAACAAGTGTTCGAGCAGCTCTGCAGAGACACATACACCACCGTCCACCGAATCGACATCACCAAACTGAGAAATCTGGCTCGTCTGGTTGCTCACTTGCTTTCCACTGATGCCATCGACTGGAAGATCATGGCTGACATCAAGATGACAGAGGAGGACACGACGTCTTCCGGAAGAATCTACATCAAGTACATATTCATGGAGCTCGTCGAGTCTATGGGAATGGTGAAGCTGCACAGCAGAGTGACTGATCCGTGAGTAACACATTTTCTTGTTTCCCGATTGTTTACTCATTCCGTTTCAGAACTCTCGCCCACTGCTTCGTCGGCTTGTTCCCACGCACGAATCCACAAAGCGCGCGGTTTTCGATCAACTTCTTCACAATGATTGGACTTGGAGGACTCACGTTAGTCATTCTCGTCTCGACCCGTTTCAAGTAAATAATGATTTCAGACTGGAACTCCGCGAGTGGCTGCAGAAGGGAATGAAGAAGAAGAAAGGCATGCTGGACCAGATGAAGGCCAACGCTGACAGCAGCTCCGACTCGTCGTCGTCTGATTCTGACTCTTCTTCGGATTCTGATTCCGATTCGGATGACAGCTCTTCGGATTCTTCTTCGTCGTCTGATTCGTCTTCCGACTCTGACTCTTCTGTCGAGCCGCCAAAGAAAAAGAAGAAAGCTCTAGAGGAATCGAAGAAGAAAGAAAAAGAGCGTGACCATCGGAAAGAGCAACGAGCTGAAAAAGTTGTGAAGGAAGAAATCGAGGAACCGTCTGAGAGTCGCCGAGATCGTCGTGACAGAAGCAGAGACAGAGGAGATCGTGATTCTGGAGATAAGCGTCGTCAACGTCATGATTCTGATGAGAACCGTCGTCCACGTCGTGAAGCTGAGGAACCTCGCCGAAAACGTAACGACTCGAACGAAAACCGCCGTGAGAAATCGGGCAAGGAAGATCGTCAGGAGAAGAACGAAGACCGTGGAGCTCGGCGAGACAAGAGAGACCGCAGTCGTAGCCTCGAACGTCGTGACCGCAAGGATCGGAAAGAGCGCAGCAGAAGCCATGATCGAAAGGAGCGCAGTCGAAGCCGTGATCGAAAAGATCGCAAGGAGCGCAGCAGGAGCCGTGATCGCAAGGAGCGTAGCAGAAGCCGTGGTCGCGAGGAGCGCAGCAGAAGCCGTGATCGCAAGGAGCGCAGCAGAAGCCGTGACCGGTACGAGAAGAAGCGACACGACGAGGATCGCCGTCGCGAGGTGGCAGCTGATTCGGGTGACAGACGTCGTCACCGTCATTGATAATTGTTTGTGAGAAGCCCTTGCGGATGACACATCCTTTCTCTCTATATCTTTTATTATTTATTTTGTTTTCTTCTTCTCTGTTTCCTTTCCCAGCGGCAGAGATTTTCTGATATAAATGCGCAGAGAGCATATACAAATTATAACTCATTCACACAATGTGCAAGTTTATTTATCTTCTCGCTTTCATTTCAGTCGACGGGGGCAAATGAAATAAGGACACACAATGCAACAACATTCAATTCAAAAGAATAGGGGGTGGGGGAAAAGAGAGAGACAGAGGGAGAAGAACTAGGAAGCGATTCAGGCGAACGAAGAGAACTGGCCCCGCTTGGCGAACGCGAATCCGTATGGCGAGGCGCGCTTCGCGAAGGCGAACGTCCGGTACGGAGATCTGAAAAACGGAATGATTAGGGCATCCGGTCTCACCACGACTACAGTAATCCCTGATATATCACGTGTCACTATGAAGCCACGTCACCGATTGACGTCGAAACGATAAGATCGTGGACCCTTTCACTCGAGTGCACCCTTGCAAAGGTTGCCCCTTATCTCGCCCCGGAACCTGCACGTACCTCTTGGCGAATCCGAATCTCGCGCGTTTCTCCAGGAACTCGAGATCTTCGTCACTGCGCTTGGCGAATGCGAAAGCCCTGAAAATGTAGATTTATTACGAATTTATAATCGACTTGTCGGGGCAGTCCGTGCCGGTCCGTCCGATTTGTTTTGCACTGACTTCTTCTATCTTCTCTCGTTTCGGACCGCCCGACTAATACTCTATTATTCCCAAATGGACCATTAAAAGTGTGGACAACTAATCGTGCCCGTGTCGTTTTCGTACACGTTGAATCCGAATTGGGAGTCGGATTCGAGAAGAGAAACGCCTTTTTGTTTTGTTTTTTGTGTCTTTTTGAAGAAGAAGAAACGTTGGATATGATTGTGGTTATGAGTGTGTTTTGACATGCCGCTCCGCGCAGATCAGAGAACAAGCCTTCCCAGGAGTCAGAACTCTCTCGATCTCTCCCACTAACCTGTACGGTGAGCGTTTGTCCACGACGCCTTCCACGTCGGCTCCGTCGTTGTGCTGTAAGCCAAACACGCATAAATCAGATCAGGCTTCAGAGCTCTTCTCTAATCCACTCGAGCCAATCAAATGATTCCGCTCGTGTTCGTCTTCTGTTTTGCTCACAGGCGCCACTCCTGACTCACTTACCAATTGTGCAGAAATGCAGAGAACGAGGAACGAAAGGAAGCAGACAATCGAGTAGACGTTGGCGTTCATCGTGAGGACGAGCTGGGTACCCACTGAAAGAAGAAGACGTCAGTTGGGAGCGACTGCGAGGAATCGGAATGACGAAGCGGCGCACAAGAAGCTGTTGCTCGGCTCAGGCCACGCCCCCTGGTCGGACGCCTCAGGCGAGGGGTGGAGCCGAGGGTTGAAAGGCGAGGATTCGGAGGTGTGACTGGCACAAGAGTATAATCAAGGATGCAGATTTGAGAGAAGGTCGATGACGTCACAGGGAAGGTGCAGCTGGGGTCTGTGACGATTTTGAAGGAAGGGGGTGACGTGGCAAAGAGAAGAAGATCACAACAACGAAGAAGTTGATTAGAAGGGAGCGGAAGAGACGTGCATAATTGATGGGAGAGAAATGAAAACGACAAGATCACGAATTATGAATGGAGGGTCCGATCCCCGTTCCGAAGACAAACCGATTCTAGGAAGAAGTGACTGACCAAGTCTCCGAGGTCTTTGCTTCGGAAGGCTGATGCTCTCCAGTAGAGGTCGCTGCCACCGTAAACATAATCTATTATTATCAGCCAATCAGTCATCAGTTTGTCATTGGAAAAATAAATAATCCCTCATAGAAAGTGTCAAACTTGCTATAATCTGTAATCCACTGAACACCTGTAATCCGTTTGTTTTGTGATCAGGACTGGAGCTGGAAGTGCGCTCTACCGAACTTATCAAGGCTTCAGTAGAGCGCATTGCTGTGTCTTTGTACCTTTTGACCTGCTCTCGACGTCAACAAAACTCGCCGTGCCACGTCAATCGTACCACGTTCTCCATCAATTATTCGTCGTAATTGCAGTACAATTTGCATAGGAAAGCCGGCCGAAAAAGGGGGCAAAAAGGCATTGCGAAACAAAAGTGGATTACTGTAAATGAAGGCGTCAAGTGCATCTATTTCTGAAACGGCCCGAGGCTCTGATCCCCTCCGTTTCGATTCGTGTCAATCCTGATTATGGGGTGTCAAAACAGGCGCTGCGATGATGTATGCGGGGCCATATAATGAAATCGAGAAGACGTGCGGATTGAGGAGTCCGAAGGGGCACGCAACTCGAAATAATACGATGTTTTGTTGGCACCGAATTTATGATGCCAATTCTCTCTTCCGGTGGCGGATCCTAACATGCAAAACAGGCGAGAATCCATTGAAAAGCGCATGGAATAAGGGATGAGGGACGGAACTCGGCGAGTTTTGGTCCGATCGAGAACTTTGGAACTTTCAGATTTGGTGAGCAGTTGGGAAGGAATAGTAGATTAGATGTACTTGAGGCAGACCGGAAGGATTCTGATTAACATTTGATTAGCATTACGAGTTCCAGAGTACGTCTCACGACACTTCCTCGTCGACTTATTTTCCAGAATTTTCACTTCGTATCGGACTTCTGAAATGTCAGCAAAAGACTCATTTTAATTGGGGGTTTTCCGTTTCTTTTCATGATTTAGTTCCGTAAAGAACTCACTCTGCCAACGCATTCTAATTATCCTGATTTCTGGATTTTCTGTTTTCAAAAATCAGTAACAAGGGAATTTTTTTAGGCCACCAACTTGGAAAATTCTGAAAAAAGAAAGAAAAATCCGATAAATCGCTCAGAGCACGCCAACAATTTTTGGAGTCCAATGTCCACTCTTGACCTAGTTATGATGGCTGAAAGTGTTTTTCAGTACTGAAATTTAGCACTGATTTAACGCGAAAAATGAAAAAAATGAATTTCAGCACTGTTTTTTTCCATCATAACTAGGTAAGAGTGGCCATCGGACTCCAAAAATGTTTTGGCGAGCTCAGGGCGATTTATCAGATTTTTCTATGTTTTTTTTCAGAATTTTCCAAGTTGCTGACCTAAAAACATTCCCTTGGAAGAATCATAAATATGCAATGTATTCGGGATGAAATGGTTCCGAGAAGATCGGAAACGTTCGGAAAATCCGAAAGAGAGAGTAGCTCATGAAAAGTAATATTTCGAGGAATCGAAGATTTCTCGGATGAACAATTGGACACTATTCTGTTTATCTCGGTGACATTTTCAGCTGATAATCCCTTTCTGAAAGATTATAGACTACTGTATCTCAGAGGGAGTACCTGATCAAGTATTGTTTTGAAAACTTGGGAAGGAACTTTTAGAACTTCTTTTCCGGGAAAAGGAGCAAACAAACAAAATGATAATGAGTCGGATATAACAGAATATCAATTTGTGATGATCAAAAAGCAAAAGTCGACTGAAGATGTTATAGAATCAGCGGATTTTCCTGAATCTTTCAACGAACTTCACATATTCCGAAGAACAGGGAAGTGTCTAAAACTGATTTTCAGGGACATAAGCAACATTGCTGACCATAGTGTGGTCTGTTGGAGTCCTCCGGTAACTAATTCTTTTCTTCACATCTTCCCTGGAAAGTACTTCCGTAGACGTCCTCGAAACTCTGGACATTTTGAGATTCGAGCGAAAGTGTGTGCCCACCTTGATTTCCCTCTCCTCTGTCTGCAAACGGAACATCTCGCGGGATGAATGCTTCTTCGGATGGCAGCCTCTTTTTGCGAACGAAACCTGAATCCGAGGGTGAGAAGGAGATATGCATCTCGCATTGGCAAACACGAAACACCATCCGAGACAACTTGAAACACTGTTTCTGTATTATTCGGATTATTTGCTTACCAGACTGTATAAAGGTTTTCAAGCGCTTCCGCTTCGACCACAACAACGACATGCTGACGATTATCCCGATCCTCGCGGCCGCAATTCCGACGGTTTACTCGCAGTCGTACACGTTTCCGCTGGGTCCGAATCAAGGATATCCACAGTATAACAGTGAGTTGGAAAAGTTAGGATGTAGCTGAACGTAGACAATTTTAGATGCCTTCCAGTCTAGGTACCCTTACATTCCGAATCAACAGATGCAGATGAGCAATCCATTGAGTCAGATGAATGGGTATCCGTCTATGAATCAGATGAATCAGATGAATCAGATTCCCCAGTCAAATCAGATGAATGTGATGAGTCAGATGAGTCAGATGAACGGAGGAGCCAACCAACTTCCGATCCACCAGAGATACTCTTTCAATCCGATGACTCGCATACAAGTGCAGCCTCCGATGCAAGGTAAGCCCCTTGAAGTTCCGAAACACTCAGCCTAAAAGTCATAAACTTCTGAATCCCTACACATCTGATTCCTAAGAATGTGATAAGGAATCCGTCTTCCTAGAACCCAGAATCCCCAATTTCTGGACAATCTCTTCCTTTTATTTTCTCATTTTCTCACCGGATATTCGATAACAAATTGTCTTCAAAGACTACACGAGAAGTCTGTGTCCAGCCCTTTTCTTCCCCTTCTTCTTCCCGTTTTCAACAATATTTCATTGTGTTCGTCATCATTCCGATGACGTGCTGGCATGTCTATAAATCAGTTCGGTTCCCACAGAGACGCCAGTCCTCCCACGTTCTCCCCGCCACTTCCTTGCTCCTTCCAGATCCTTCTTCGCCCCGAATCACCTCGCCAATCGGACCGTCCGAGTACCAAGTCGACCAGCGGCTTCCGACCCCCCAGTCCCTCTCGCCGACTCGCATCATCCCGCCGTTTCTCAAAAGTGCTTCCGTCGGCGACCAGGACAAAGTTAGTTCCTTCTCGTTTCCATAGTGCCTCCGTCGAAATCCGCCCCGAAACTCTGACTTTTCCCATTCGTTTCGCTTCCAGTTCTACGAAATCGTCCAGCATCCAACGTGGAGTGGAGCAGAGAAGAACCGACGAATCGAAGAGTTTATGAAGACAATGTCTGACGACAGACAGGTATGTCAGCACGTCTTCTGAATGCACGTCTTCTCATTCCAGACCATGTATTCTGATTTCCGTCGTGACGTCGTTGACAAAGAGAGGGAGGAGAAGCGTCGTGACGTGGATCGGGCAGTCAGTTCGATGAGCAAAGAAGCCGTCGAAGAGTTCCAGAAGGTCGTCCGCATCATGCACGACCCGTCGCAGCCGGAACCGGAGAGACTCAAGAAGATCGAGGAGATCTACTCGAGACTGCCCGACGCCATCCGCAAGGAGTTCGACGTCAAGCTCAAGGGATTCTAACTCCACAGAATTTAATTAGTTTTTTCGTGATTTGTAATTTATTGCTGACCCGAGAAGAAATCGTAATAAAATGTTTAGATTTATTAAATTTTTTCTCAAAAACGTTAGTTCTGACAGGTAATTGGAGACTTTGAGTTCCAAGAGCACAACAAAACAAACAACAAGATTCGTTTTTGAAAATAATTTTAATGCGTCAACTATTTCAGAGTGGGAAGATGGACATAGAGGTACTTGAAAGTTAAAGATGTTTAAAAGGGGTACAGATATATTATGTCTGGCCGTTATCCAGGACAATGTCAGATGTGTGTGTGTGTCGGGGAAGCAGGGCAAAAACAATAAAAAAGGGGATCATCAGTTGGTCGATTAGAAGGATTTGCGTGAGAAATGGTGTGACTCACGAGTAACCCCGAAAAAAGATGGGGAGAATGGTTTAATTACGAGAATGATTCAGGTTGTGACGTGTTTTTAAGGGTAATTTTTAACTGCTCAAAAGAAACACATGAGTTGGGAAAAACAATGTGTGGTGTGAGAATTTGGACGAGGCGGGAAATGACAACCTAGTTGGTCTACGAGTATCTGGTCAGATGCCTAAGCCTCGCTCTGTCCGCCTTGTCCTCCACGACCACCGCGTCCGCGACCTCCACGTCCACGGCCACCACGACGTCCGCGTCCTCCGCGATTCTCTCCGCCCTGAAAATCAAAACATTTTGATTTGTTTATAGAAGCTTCTCGACTGACCTCAACATCGCGTGGAGCTCCTTCTTCTCCGCCGCTGTTCTGTCTGCCTCCACCACGGCCTCCACGACGTCCTCCGCGAGAGCCTCCACGTGGGGCTCCTTCCTCAGCGTCTCTGGATCCGGAATCGTGTCTGACTCCTCCGCGACCGCCTCCGCGTCTTCCACGTCCACGTCCGCCTCTTCCGCGTCCCGGGTTCTCGCCGTCGCGATCCGCAGCGTACTTGGATCCCTGGACTGGTCCTCCATCTGGGCCAGTGACATTGGAAGCCTCGAGTCCCTTGGAGCCCTCGACGATGTCGAAAAGGACTTCCTCGTTGTCTCCGAGACTTCTGAGGTACTTGTTCGGGTTGTTGTTGGTGATGGCAGTCTGGTGGACGAAGATGTCCTCGTTGGTGTCGGTGCGGTTTATGAAACCATATCCGTTCTTGACGTTGAACCACTTGACGGTTCCCTTGACCTTGGTAGCCTTCACTGGCTTCTCGGCTGGCTGTTCAGTCACGTCCTGGAAATGTAATTTTAATAACAAAGCTGAGATCCCATCCGACGAGCCTGCGGTGTGCGTGTCTCTTTTAATCCGACTGCATGCACACTCGGAATGTCAGAAATTCAATGGATGACTACGTGCGCACGCTAAGCTTGTTGTGCGCAAAGCTGACAACGGAAATTAGTACATTTCGCTTTCACTGGTGATGTTTTTGAATTTTAAACAATTTAAGTTATGAAAAAGGATTTACCATTGCTGCGAAATATAGACCAAGATTCAACAGCTAGAGCTATTTCATTGCATCGAAACACTTATTTTGATACTATTGGGCCTGCCCGGAGAGTTTTGTTTGCATTTTGGGTGGTCGCATTGACCGATGACCCATTCCGCGTGCTCCCTCGTAGCAGCGGCCAAATCAAAGACCATCCCAGCGCCGAAACTTACGTTCTTCTCGGCCATTGTTCCGCGCTTCTGTTCTCCCTCTGGTGTTACCGGCTGTTATTTCGTGTGGCGCGACACAACGATTGAGACCCTCGCTGAAAACATAATATGAGACGTTTATACACACGGAAAGGGACGCGATAATGAGCGGAAAAGTGGGGGCGAGTGGGGAGAAGTTGAGCGGAAACGACAAGTGTAAGCTGACCTTTCGACGCAGACACCAACATTAAACCATTGTTCGAGAGGCTGAGAGCAGCCGGACGAGCGGTCAGTGTAACAAACGTTACTTGGGCGGTGAAGTACACGTTGAGCCGCCGTCCGGGCGCTCGCGCAGCTGACAAAACAGAGAAAAACTCGCGAAAATCGATACTTGGGGTGGGGTGTGGTGTGCAGAGAGAGAAACACGCGGAAGGCGGTGCGCGAAAAGTGCTTCTTGGTTCTCTTTCTTCAAAAATCGCGTGACAGAACCGAATTTTACGAAAACAATCGAAACAAATTGTGGGAAAGCAAGAGTTCGCAATAAACAAAGCAACCGTAGGGGTACTGTAGATCGTGTCGAGACCCGAACAAATTAAAGTCGCATGCGCCTTTGAAAGAATCCCTGATGTTTAGCGGAAAATTGCGGATTTCGGAATGTAGCGGCGGCGAAACGATGCGAAAAATTTTGACCCGAATTGCTACCACAATGCCTTTTGACCTTGCAACATTCTGCAGCGTGCGCCCAGTGTTGTTTGTCCCTTGGTAGCTTGTTGTTTGTGGCGCGTTCTACTGTACTCCGCCACGCAACAAGCCCAGGAGCAGTTTGAAAAGGAAATAAATGAGGGAAACAAGGGCGTTGGGAAGTTGTTGTGGTGGGGAGGCATGCGACAGACAGAATGAATTCAACACTGATAGAGGTGACTAGAGTGCATTGCATATGCGGATCGGAATTATAATGAGAGGAGGAGAGAGAGATGGGAAAGGGTGGGCAGAGCAAACAGGCAGAAGTTGATAAGAGCGACGAGCCCAAGGCGACTCGGAGCACTGTCACAACATGATGGCGGTTAGAGTCGCCATTCGGGATGGTTCAAATACAATCGAAAGCGGGGTAAATGGACACCGAGGGGTACGTGTTGTGTGCGTAGTTTCGACTGGGAGGCCACTGCTCGACCCGTCCCGGCCAGGCCTCTCCGCTATTTCGTTGTTGCTGCGACGTCTACGTCTCGGGTCTCTGATGGCCTCCGTCCGCAGTGCCTCCGCCTCGGACGGCCTCATACACCGAAGAGGCGACGCACTCGTCCTCGCACACACTCACTCGCTCACACACACATACCCGCACACATGTACACACTCACAACACTGCCCCGAAATTGCGATCGATAGTGTGCGTGCTCTGCACGGACTAAATAATACATCATTTATCCGAGAATCTGCCTCTTGCTTTGAATGGGCAGGCAGGAGATGACGAGAGGAGACGGATTAGGTGAAGAGGAAGCAGTGAGAAACGCAGAGATGCGCAGACAAAAAGCATCCATTTTTTGGAGGACGACACTCAAATCGAAGTGGAGAGAAAATCCTATGGATTTATAGCTGTGAAACGAGGTGAACAACCGATGTTTAGACCAGTAGTGCGCAGAAAGTTCCAGAGGTGTCCAGGGCAACCTTGCCAATCGAGAGTGCCCCGTTCCATTTCCAGATAACATCTCTACAGTAATCTGATGACCATCTCCAGAAGTGTTAGTCGGCCTCGCTTGGCATTGCGTAATCGCCTTTTGATAAGCGAAACCCACAATCAGACCAATAAACAATAAAAAAACCTTCATTGGAAACGAGATGAGAAAGAGATTGATCAATAGCCGGGAGAAGTTCGTGGGATCGGACAGTGGGCACATCCTCCCGAAGGTCCCGCTGGTCCCATCGCTCCAGATCCTCCCTTAGATCCTGGCTGTCCTTTCGGTCCTTTCGATCCTCTGTCCCCAGGTGGTCCCGTTGATCCATGATGAGCTATTCCATCAGCACCAATCGGTCCAGGGATTCCTCGGATTCCAGGAGGTCCTGGTGGTCCAGATGGCCCGAGGACAGTGTTCCGATCTTGAACTGAGACTCCCGGATCCCCGGGCGGTCCACGTTGTCCTGGACTTCCAGGGTTTCCAGCTGGACCAGGAGGTCCCGGTGGACCTGGAGGACCTGTCGTAACGTAAAAGTCTTGTGCTCCAGAAGGTCCCGGAGGGCCACGTGGTCCCTGAAATTGATAAGATTCCTGAACATTTACATCGCGCGTACCTTGGGACCTTGTTGTCCTGGAGGACCCCTTCTAGCTGGTGGGCAATCGAAACAGAAGTCATCAATTTCAGGGAGCGTTGGTTCTGGAACATTCGTCCCGGGACTTCCTGGATATCCTTCAGAACCGTCTTCTCCGTCAATTCCATCGGCACCAGGGAAACCGGGCGGACCAGGTGGACCGTAGATGCAGATGCTCTGAACATTCCGACTGTCCCCCGTGACTCTTCTGATTCCTCACCTGTGCTCTGATCTGTGGCATCTGAACCACTGGTTGTGTTGCGCATCCGCCGTTATCAGTGTTCCCACATCCGTTGCTCTGATGCACCGCGTGCACCGTGCATCCGCTGTCTTGTCCGCAGTTCGTCGGCCCTCCACACTGCACCAAATCGTTGCAGTAGTCGAGGAAGAACTGTCGTTTCCTGCGACTCCTCGTTCCCTTCGCTATCTCGAGCTGCAATCAAATCGGACGGTTCTTATGCAAATCGGCCGTGCAAAACCTGCGTCAACGTGTCCCACAAATCGTGTGATTTCGAGACACAGTGCATCAATTCGTACTCCAGTTCGTTCTGAATCTTTTGGGTCTTACCACGAAAAGAGAGGGAAACGGAGAACCTGGAAAGTGTAGGTCTGAATGAAGAGAATGGCACAGCCGACGATGGCGACGAACAGAACGGATACGGTGACTCCGACAGAGGCGAGAGCCACGCATCGGAGGGTCTGAATCTCGGCATCTTCTGTTTCGTGCTGCCAAGTCATCAAATACAGAGTAGACGAGAAGGATGGATCGAAGACGGAGAGGATAAGCAAACACTCTGAACGCACAAGTGTCCGATGCATCCTGGAGACGATAACTGGTCGCGTAAGGCTTCACACTTCATATGGAAATGTTTAGTAGGACAAAAAGTGGGAGAACGGAACAAAAACAACAAGAGGGATAACAAGTGACAACAAAAGAATAACAATAACAATGTTTAAAAATCAGAATTGGTTGGGGGTGCATCTTGCTTCTGAATACATCTTCCGTAGAGGTGACATCTCTGGCACTGAGCACAGTGCACGTACTTCGGTTTGACGCACTTGTCGCACTGTTCGCAGTGGTTCCACTTGCCCTGCTCGACAGAAGTACACGCCTTGCAACGATCACAGTGCACGTTGCGTTCGGTGACGAAGCGATCGCAGATGTCGCAGAACTTGTAACCGCTCACTGATTTCAAGTCGATGCACTTGGCTGGCAGGTTGGTAAACAGGCGGACGATGGTCTTCTCGGGGTACTGATACAGTTTGTGACCGTCGTAAGTGACCTGAATAAGCTGATTTAGAGGGAAAACATCAGGAAATGGACTCACTCTGTAGTCAGACATCCAGAAGTTGTCGTGGAGGACATATTTGCGAATGTAGATGGGAAGGACGATCATCGAGTAGAACGAGGTCGTCTTCTTGCCGGTCGCCGAGAATCTCTCCTTCATTTTTTCGATCGACTTCAGTAGTGGCTCCATAAAAACTCCGAAGGGCGGATCAGTGATCAGCAGAATACTTTTGCTATTTTGGAAGAATTCCAGCAACTTTGGTTCGGCGTTTTTGTCGAAAAAGTGATCAACGAGCATGCTGTACTGGGCGTACTGTTTTGACGGGAAGAACTTGGCCTGGAAATACTTTTCTATATGTGAGCAGTTTGCGAGTAACTTACGAATCTTTTGTCGTAATCGAGAAGGAACACGTTTTTCTGGGGATACTGAGCTCTGACGTTTTCGAAAATCTGCAAATTTGAAAATTCCGATGTGCAAGGAAACTGACAAGCTCACTCTTGGTGCTCCGATGCACAGCACTCCGTCGACGCCCGACTTCTCAACAGCTTTCAAGATCACGTCAAGGGATTCATTGGAGAAGAAGAATTGCTGAAAGAATTCAGAATGAATTCGATATCAAATGTCTGAATTACAGATTCTCCGTGCTGTTCGTTGACTGGTGGGAGCAGAGTCGTCGGTTTAGAGAGGACTTCTTTCTCGACGGGTTCACAGACGCATTCGTGTTTGTTCGGGAACACATTGATGCAGTCCTTGCAGTAGAGGATCGTGTCAGACGGCTTCATTTCAGTGAGACTAAACTTAAAAGTTTGAGAAAACTATTTCAAGACTGAACTCACGCTTTCGGAATGCGATTGTATCCGAAGATCTTCTTTTTCTTTTTCTTCTTCTCCTCTTCCCCTTCTTTCTGCTCGATTTCTCCCGTTTCTCTGTTGAACTGCCGTTTGAAATCACAGAATTCATCTTGATTTCTGTAGATGGCACAAGCAAAGAACGTTTCTTCGACTTCTGGCCCATTCTTTTTTTCGAAAAGAAGACAGGGTCCATGCGAGCAGTGCGGTACTTCGGGCAGTTCGTCTGTCGGCAGAACTTGGAAAAATCCACGTTGGCGGAGGGCAGTCGGATCGATTTTCGGCTGTTTGAAGTTCGGTTTGTAGCCGCCGTGGTTGCTGCCGTAATTGTTGTTCTGTCTGGAGAAGTTGTTCCGTCGGCGGGCCTGCAGAGTGGATTCTAAATGATCTGAAAGCAGTGATTACTCACCTTGAAGATGTTATTCTTCTTGTTTTGTTGCATGAAGCGTTGCTTCCTGGCCAACGCCTTCTGCTTGTACTCTTGAGAATTCACCATTCTGGATGAGCTCTGAATAATGATTTGGGATATTTGTGAATCATAAATCGGTACAAATGGAAATCATCAATCCATAATGTTCATTATCTTTCCATTGCAGATGTTAGAACAGTTCATTGAGAGGAATATACATTAAATTCGAACTAAGAACTTTAATCTAAATCTGGGCGGGATTTTCGTGTTTTTAATAGTGGAAACGAAGAAACGGGAACGAAACGGAACGGGGTTTGTGGGTCATCGCTTCTGCACGGAGTGGTTTACAGGGAGAAGACAAGTTCGAAGGCCTTGGTGATTCCGACGTCGTTGGTGTTGAAGTGGAGCAGACCGGCGAGCAGGAGTCCGGTGATCACGTAGACTCCGACGTGAGCGGCCTTGGCGGCGGCTTCTCCGATCACGTATGGACGAGCGTAGTCGTAGACGACTCCGTGGATTCCCCTGGAATTCAGACGATTGAAAATTAAAATAGGAAAAAAATTACTCACCAGTGGATGTGGAGAGTGAGAGCGACGGTAAGAACGGCATCCATAACTGGTCCATGGATGAAGTAGGAGGCCGGAAGGATTGGCAGCATTCCGACGGCCCAGAGACGCTCGAGCTGAATTGTTTATGCTTGTGAACTTGAGAATAGAATAAGAGGATTACCTTGAAGTGCATCGAGTGGTCTGGGACCTTGCTGGCTCCATCGTTCAAGGTGGAAGTGGCACGGACGACGGTCGAGAGACGTGGAGCGCTTCTGGCGACGAGCAGAGCCTTTTGGAAGTGGGCCATATGACGAAGAGAGGCAGCCATTCTGCAAGGAAACGAGTTGAGTAAAACGAACCAAATAACAATACTTAGATAAGGAATAACATGACGAATAATTTGATGCAAAAAACGAACTTTCAATTTGACGAGAGAGCTCACAAAACAGAGAAGAAGTCACAAAATCAATTCGGCGGTGCTTACAACACTCCGAACTTACGACCGCGCGCAGTTTAGCAAAATAAGTTGCAAATTTTGCACGTTCTCCCAAAAAGAGCGGAGAATTCAAATCGGAACGAAACAAAAATCGCTTCGGTTTTCGGAAAATGGATGAACGAAAAAGATCAATTGAAGATCCTGAAGAAAACAATGGAAACGCGAAAAAAATAAAACAGTCTCCAGGTAATACTGTAAACCTATTTTCTAACGTTTTCATATTTAATTGCCGCACTAACAAAAAACACTCAAAACAAATTTCAGAACTGTACAACACTCTGGCAGCTTACGGATGCAGAAGAGGAGAACGAGCGGACATGCAGGACACGCACATTCTGCAACCGAAGTTCGAAATCGGCGAGGACAAGACTTTCCTGTAAGTTGAAAAGTCTCAGTTCTCAATCCTCCTCTTCAGGTCTCGCTGCTCGTTTTTCGCGATTTTCGATGGTCACGCTGGGCCGAAAGCCTCTGAATATTGTCAGACACATATGAGTAAAACTGTGAAAGATAAACTCTCCAAAAGTATTCTGATCATGAAGATAAAGACAAAGTTTGAATTCCCTGAATTGCAGCAACACCGGATTTTGCTACGCTTACCAAATCTTTGAAGTCTACATTCACAGAATCATATAAACAGGTGGACGACGGATTCGTGGCTGTTGCAAAGCAAAAGTGAGCCTTCAGAAGTAAACGCAGCCGAATACGTTGTTACAGTAAGCCGATATGGAAAGATGGAACGACAGCAACTACGATGATTTTTTTGAACAATGTGATTTACGTGGCAAACATTGGTGATAGCAAAGCAGTGGTTGCGCGGAAGAAAGACGATGGAACGCTCTCTCCTGTCTGTCTCACTGTCGATCACAATCCAATGGCTCACGAAGAACGAATGCGAATTCAGAAGACGGGAGCTACGGTCAAGTGAGTTTTCAGGCTAATAAGTATAATCTGCAAACCTTGTTTACAGAGACGGCAGGATCAATGGAGTTATCGAAGTGTCCCGCTCGATTGGAGACGTTCCATTCAAGTCCCTTGGAATCATCAGCACTCCGGACTTCAAGAAGCTGACACTCACTGCCAATGATTTGTGAGTCTTTGAAATTTAGAACCGAACCATTTTATATACAAAGCACGCTTCGAGGTGTAGTCATGACGAGATTAAAACTTTTGTAAAGCAGAGAAAAATATGATTAAATCTTGTTTCCTTCTACCTCGGATATCGAATCCGGAAGTTGTCTATTGACTGTCTCGGGCAGGAACACCCACGAGACGACGGAAGCGCAGAGAGCGAGCACTGTGAACGGAATGATCATCACAACTCGGCCGAAGCGTTCCACCTGAAATACGGCTGTTTTGAGGAGTCCTTTTCAGTCAGTCTTACCAAAAAGAATGCAATGAAAGAGGCAGCAATAGCTCCAAATCGGGCAATAGTCGAGCAGCATCCAACGGCAGTGTTTCTGATGACAGTGGGGAAGAGTTCGGAAGTGTACGTGTACATGACGGTGTAAGCAACGGAAACAGCTCCCTTCGCGACCATGAGTGGGATCGCGGCGTACTGACTCGGAATCAGATCATGGGTGAGCCAATTGGCAAGAAGAAGAACCCCGGCAGTGAAGATAGATCCAGAGTACATAGCTCTTCTTCCGAGTCTGTCAATCAGAAGAGCCACGATGATCACAGCCGGGAGCTCCATGAGCTGTGAAGTCACGAACGTGACAAACAGACTTCCTCCTCCAACGTCACTTCGCATTGTCAGACCGTAGTACATCATAGTTGTGACTGGCCTGAAAACATATCATTAGGAACTAGGTCACTGCTTTTGACTGACCACATGACAAAGTTTGCGAGAGTTCTCTTTCTCATTTGTGGAGTTCTGACGAGATCGATGACTCCGAAGGTGTCCTTCTTCTTGGTGGCAGTCACGTCGACTTTCTTCTCCATTTGGTTCGCCCAATCCTTCGGCATTGTCTTTTTATTCATAGATGCTGCAGCGAAAAGAACAACATTTGCCTCGTCGTACTTCTCTTGAGAAACTAGCCATCTAGCACTTTCATGGATGATCCTAAAGTTGAAAATGTCACCCATGTATTGAATTTCTTATCTTACCACCAATAGGTGATGAAGATGAGTGATGGGAATGCAATGGATGCATGCAAAAGTCGGTAGTCGACGATGAAGTAAGCGAGAACGGCCAGAGACACCTAAACCTGATTTTGTTTCGAAATCTTTGAATTGTTCTATGTACCCCTCCGATGACGCCGAAGACATTCGCAATAACCGCGATAAAACTGCGATATTGCTTTCCGACAAGCTCGATTCCCAAGACAACAGCTACTCCGTAGATTCCGGGTTGTGTGAATCCAGTTCCGGCCCTGAACAGAAGTTTGTTGATTTTGCTCTGAACTTCCGGAGCTCACTTGAGAATAGCGTAAATCCACCAAGTTGGTGCTACGATTAAAGTTAAGGCACAGGTAACTTGAAGTACCAGACACCAGAACAGCACCCGCTTTCTTCCGATCTTGTCAGCCATGACTCCACAGGTGAACGAGCCGACCATCTGTCCGATGAAGTAAAGAGCCTGGACTGTTGCCCGAATCCAGGCGTTGTCGCCATCCATCTCCCACTGAAGAAGCAGAGTTCAAATGCGATCATTCGCGATTATTTACCCTATCAGAGGCCGAATAAGCGAGTTCCTTGCAAGAAGTGTCTGTTTCGTTGGATTCGTCGCATCTGAATGAGTAGGTGTTTGTTTCGATGCACTCGTGTCATTCTGATTGGCCTAGTGACAGTCTTACTAGAGGGCAGAAGACGTGGGTGTTTACGGTCGAGGCACGTGGTGGCCGATGAACTTACATCCTTCTGGCAGATGAGACGACGAAGGTCCAACTCATCACATGCATTGAGACGAAGGCGATGGGAATACATATCAGCACGAACTGGACCTGTTGGAACCTGAAAGACTGATAGTGTCAATAGAGAGGGATACTGTAGCTAGCTGATAGAAGTTTTCAAATTCTTCCGCGTCTACTTGTTTTCACATTTTCTCAATTGTCATCAGAATCCGAATTTTAAAAAAGAGGATACAATGAAAACCTGATTTTGTTTTATTGTTTCATCTAGGATTACTGTAGCTGATCTACGATGCATACCTGTTACAGAACATGCTTTTGGATCTATTACTCACCTTCCAAAGCTTCCGAGATTCTCGAAAAGCGATTCAAGTTTGATCTTGTCGTTTGGAGCCTCCGAGTCTTGTTGAGCATCCTCAAGATGGGCTATGTCTTTGGCAGGAGAAACTTTAGCCGAAGCGGCCATGGTCCGATGGTCCCTTTGTCGGCCGGCCCTTTCCTAATATACCCGTTCCGATCCCACCTACGGACCCACCAATACTCGACGGTCGCACCGCCCCTGATGCCTTCTTTCATCCTATACCGTCATGGGATATCAAGACACCGCCCCTCCCGACGTATTATGACACACGTGCCATTGACCGTAATAATATTAATGTTTCGGACCGATCGAATAACTTGAATTATTGGAAAATTCCGACGGAAATCGAAATCAAACGGCTATCAGATGTTGACAGTGGCGGACTATGGTCGGAGAAAGTACGCGTTTGTTGCCCTGCAGACACTCACTTGCTTGCCCTTGAGGCCTAGCTCCAGCAGTGGATTCATCAGTTCGTTGATAACGTCGCTGGAACATGCCGATGTGATTGTGGTTTGTGCAGTTGGAATCTCATCTTCGGGGCTTTCATCGATCGACATTTGAGGAAAGAACTAGGGAAGAGCAGCGTTTAGCGCTAGGTGAGTGACTGGACGGAGTGAGCAGAGAGCGGGCAGGCACAAACATGGCGCGCGGCTGCGGCTAGGACTCTACATCGATTGGATTAGGTCAGAAAGCTCCGGAGATGGCTGAAAGGCAAAAGAGAAACCGAATGACGGAACACACTTTTAAAACAGCGGCCCCCGCACTATGAAAAATTTTATTGTTTCCTCAAAAGTGTTCCCCCGCGCCCCATAAAATAAAAAGACAAAACGGAAAGACGATGAATAATTCGATTTGTGCGTTTCAGGTTCGCCATTGTTGCCTGTGATGGTCTCTGGAAATCGTTCTCGAATCTGGAAGCTGTCACTTTTGCTGCGGAGCAAATGGAAGCTGTGAAGAAGGTGAATTGGGAACTCTGTAAGAACTTATTCACTGAATTCCATCTGATGATGTATAAAAAGCCAGAGTTGCTTCCCCTGGGGGACCAGAAATTTACCCATTCATTTGAGCGCTGAGAGAATGTGTGTTTTTCAATTGAAAGTTAGTCTAGAACCCAGGAAAACAACTGGTTCAAATTTGTACCCATTCCTCAGTTGGGTGTGATTGTTTCGTCATGATTTCGAGTGTAAACGTTGTCTCACTGATAAAATGACGAATCTCACGGTGGTTCGTGATCTTTTCTACTAGACCGTACCGCTTGGGCCAACAGCTGCTTCTGCGGAGATAACTGTCACGCACTTACCCGCACCCTACGTCAGTCGTTTGTTCGTCGATTTCATGACGGAATACGTCGCACGAGGGTAGATGGCGGCGAAAAGTGATAAATTGATCTACCCGGTTAGTCAGTCGGTTAAGATCATGAACTATGATAACCAATATCAGATGAGAACGATGGCCACCGTCGGAACTGGTTGTTGCAAAGTTCGTGGTCATCCGGGTGTCCTTTTGTCATCAAGGGCCTCCCTGTTTTGTAAGTGGTGAAATAGTGCGAAAGGCATAGACACCTACTTCAGGACACCTTATCACTCGTGATCACCCGTTATCAACTATTTCTTTCAGATGGATCTGGAACAAGAACCAAACGAAAGCCGTCAGATCGCCGAATTGAGGACTGTCGCGGAGAAGTTGGCGGCGGAGGCGGTTCGGAGAAAGTGTGGAGATAACGTCTCTGTTATCGTTATCAAATTGGACATGGTCGAGCAATTATAATCTGTTGAATGTATTTAAAACGCGTAACGATATTAGAATAAATCTGGTTCATTCGTTATCAGAAAAAATGAGCAAGAGAACAAGTTGGGTAAAGATAAACTGCTGCGGACGGCACCCGGACGACTAGGAACAAGGGGAGGCAGAGGGGGAATCATTGGGTACCGGTAGCGAAAAAAAAGAAAGGGAGTGAGGGGTTTCGAGAGAAGATTAGAGTCTTCTGATCAGATGTTGTCGATGGTCGGATGCTTGGTGGCATGCAGTTGGATGAGGGATTCCAGTGGGTTGAACTGGTGACGGGAGGATCCGGCTGGCGAAGGAGCAAGGTCCTGGAGCTGGAGACGCTTCAGAGCATCCTCGGGGTTGGGGCCGTCGAACCAGGGCCATTTGTCGGAGACGATGTCGGTGGGATCTTCGAATGAAGTGCAACGACCGAAGCGTTTTCCTGGAATGAAGTGATCAGTGATTGGGAACAAGATCAGTGCCTTACCTTCTCTGGCCTGCTTCTCCATGTACGGAATCAAGTGTCCGTTCCACATCTCGATAAACCATTCACGGGATGCTTCGATGGAAAGAGGACATTGGAGAAGAGATCGGGGACCCGCTGTCACGTCGACAGAGTTGGTCTTCTCTATAAAAGTATTGACGGCGTTGAGGACAATCGGAAGGAATTCGATGATCTTGTTGAACTCCGAAGGGATCTGCATGAACTCCCTGTACTCGTCCTCGACGGCACGACGACGCAGGAAACGGAGCATGAATCCGTCGAGACGAGTGGACATGACGGACAGTTTGAAGTTCTGAGGGACTTGGAGTTCGAGGATCTGATAGCGATTGGCGGTGCAGACGACGAATGGACCTTCTTCGTTTTGGAGTGGAACACTGGAGAAGATGGAGACTATGAAGGCGATGCAGTTCTTCGGCACGTTGTCCAGAAGCACCACTCGGGACTCCTTGCTTCTCAGAATACTCTCCAGACGACGTTGAATCTTCAGACGCTCGTCTTTGTTATCATCGTCCGGAATCCGGATATCGATGATCTTATCAGGAGACTGATTCGTGCGCAGAGCCACGTATGTCGCCAGGGCCTTGGCTAATCGGCTCTTTCCGATGCCACTGGCTCCAGCCAAAACGAGACGTTTCTCGGTGAGAATAGATTTCACAAGTTGGAGAATCATCTGTTTCGGAAGGAGCATGTCGAGGACTAACGAGTCGACACGGCATTGCGCTGCTCCGTGCATGAACATTCGGATGGTGGTGGTTGGTTGGAGGATATCCGTTGGATGACTGGCGATCATGGTCGAAGCGTCTCCAATGACACGACGAAGCTCTCCGATCTGGTATCCGAGAATGGCGTCCATCGCGTCGAGACCCAACTGATGTTCCACGTCGATCCGAGAGATGTATGATCCGAAGAGGTTCAGAATCGAAGAGTCAATGTCTTTCCATGTGGACTGATTAGTTGGAGCAGCCAGATATCCAACAATGATCTCCTTATCAGGACAGACGATAGAACTGATCTTTCCAGCAATGTCTACATTCACGGTGACTTTGATCGAGTTGCATCCGGAAGATCTTTTCGAGGATTGACTGGCGGAAGTGGAACTGCACGCCGCATCGTAGACATGGTCGTCGTCATGAGCATAAGGAATCGAGGCTCGGGAAGACACACGTGTCGCCGGACCATTCGTCATCCTGTCCATCTCCTTCTTCAGCTGCTTGTTCTCAGTCTTCAGCTTGTTCACAGTCTCCCTCAGCACATCCACCTCACGGGCTCTGTCCAGATTGTCCAGTCGTACTTCCTTCAGTGCACTGTCCCTCTGCATGAGCTCCTGTCTCAGCTCGATGACGTCGATGTTGTCGAGAGTTCCCTGGGATCCCGAGATCGACGGCATGTGTCCTTCATCGTAGTTCTTGTTCTTCTTCTTCGTGAACTTTGAGAGAGACGAACGAATCTGCAAAACGACAGATATTACACATTGTTTTTCGTCATCACAAGACACATCCCTTCCCCCATAACCCCTCAATCACAACAGTTTTACAGTTCAACAACTTGACAATAACTAGACCACTGTACCTGAGAGTCTACAGAAAGCGCCTGAAACTTAGAGGTTCTAGAAGATTATCAGAGAATCGGAACACTCACCCAGCTCTTTTTCGACTTTCCGAATGAGCTCAAGCTGATCTTCTCTTGTTTGCTGCTTTTCGAAGAAGAAGACATTGAGGATCTGTGAGAAGCGACCGATTCCAGAGATGGTTGACGCAGCAATTCTCCAGCGCCTTCCTGAATAATCAGACTGTTGTTGAGACTCTTTGATAGTTTGCTCACGTGTTGGGAAGGTCTGTTTGCAGTCAAGTGATTGCTGATGTCTCTGAGTTGAGCAAGATCCTGACGGAAGCGAGCTGCCTCCTCCGGTCTCAAGTTGGATCTTTCCAGGTTGTGCGTGATTTTCTGGATTCTCTGCTCGAAGAGATTGAAGAGAACACCGTAGTTCTCTTGTTTCCGAGTAAGATTATCCACTGTATTCTTGTAGCACTCCATTTCATGAGCCATATCGCGAATCGCAGTTTCATACTTCTCGGTCAAGTTGTTATAGGCGGTGGTGCTTGCCAACGAGAGCTGAGAACCCATTTCACTTCTTGCAGTGTGTACTGGGGACTTCTGAACAGTAAGGATCAGTAACACAATCACTCAAGACACGAACCTCATCTGATAGACGGTGCAGTTGGAATGATTCTCCATAGATGCCTGTGCTGGAACCTCCTCGGGATCGAGCAGAGTAAGATCCTGAAAACATAACTGTTTCAAAGTGATGCAGTCAGTCGGGGTTAGTGGTCAGCTCCGTTATAACTCAGGGAAAGAAACACTCCACCACCGGAAAGAAAAATAAAAGAAAACTGCGAACCCCTGCTGTTATTGACGTGGACAGGCGAAGCGAGCGAGAGTGGAATACGAGCGGAAGGGGCGCGCGGCGAGTGTGATCGGCGTGAAGGTGTTGAGGGCGAGGGTACGGCGATGCATGAAGCCGCTGGAGACTGGTGACGACGTGGAGGTCGAGGTGACAGCGATTCGAGCAGGATCATCGAGCGGGACATGCCCGAAGCGTTGAGGGCGGCTGCTAAAAGAAAGCGATGCCCGGGTTAGTCGGCGAGGAGGAGAAGACGTTAAAAGTCAGTAAACAAAAGGAAGAAGCTGTGGGAAAAATGTGTGCGTGGGTGGCACGGTACCTGAATCGTGTTTCGACATGGAGTTTGGTGTCCGACGAGGGCTCAGCAAGGCAGCCATTCGGTGCTCGGTGGAAGTGAAGTCTTGGAGATGACACTTACGATCGAGGGAGTGGAACTGGCCTGAAAGGAAGAGGAAGCGATAGAAGAACACCCGAAAGAAGTGGAAGGAAGCCAATCAAAAAGTGGAAACGTTGGGATTACCTGAGTAAGACGACTTCTGTCCGGAAGGACGCCTGCTCGTCTGGGAGTGCATCGACATTGTGTCCTTATCAGCTGATACCGTCAGATGAGGAGAATAAGAAGAGTATCCCGGGGATCGGAGAGAATGCTGACCAAAGGAGGAGCTGGTGGCAGCACCTCTCTGACTGGTTCTGCACTGGGAAAGAAGTTTGTAGACATTCTCTTGCTCTACTCGGGATCTAGAATCCACGGATGTCGATGGTCTGCTGGGAGGAATTCGGCTCTTCGAGGAAGGTCTGACGAAGTGCGAATAGTCACTGTGCTTCGAAGCGATCGTGGTCATGTCTCTGGAAAAAAGGGGGGTTTTTAGAAGAAAGGGACGAGTTGAGAGACCCCGGTGCGCGCGAGAACATAAATCAGACCGAGTCAATTTGGAGTGAAATTGAGAAATTATGCGAAACGGAACACCAAGATGGATTGGTGTTGTTGTTGGGAGGAAAATGGAGAATAGGAGAAGTGGAGTGGGAAGGAGAAAGCACAACACGGGGGGCGACTCGCTGAATTTATTGTGGTTCGGAGCGGTGCGCGAGAAGGCGACGTTCTCATAAACACCAGCGGCTGCAGCATGCCGGACCGGCCAATTACTCAAGATGGCAAAGGGAACGGAAGGCAGCTGACCGGCCGACTTGTTATTATTATAAGAGGTAAGAGTGATGGAGGAAGAAGGAGGTCCGTTTGTAATAGAATAGTTTGTTGGCACCCGGGAGACAAGATAAATAAGACTCACATGCCAGACAGGTCGTCCGTCGAGATGTCGTCGAGATCGATGTTGTCGGACACTCCAGACGACACCGAAGAGCTGTCCTCGAAGCTGAAAAAACTATTTGAGATGTATGTTTTTCTGGAAAGCGCGGCAAGAAGTTCTGCAGACCAAAGGTTCAATTTTCAGTTGATTTTCACATTTTAGAAGCCCGTACTTTAGTAAAGAGAAAATGTTGAAACAGTGGAAATTCAAATCGGATGCGACCTGAAGTGGAGGAAAGACCTCCCTTCTCTCGACATCATTATAATCGGGTTAAGGCGCCGATGACTCGAAGCAGATGGACGAAACACATCAAAAAGAAGTTTCATTCAAGGAACCCGAAACGGAACGAAACGAGCAGCCGGCGTGCCCCTAATCTTGATCGCGTGCAATTGGTCATTAAGGGACGGAGCCGACGTGGCGGACCGCTTGGAAGGTGCTGGCACAATTAGGGCACACCTCATTTGGCATTCGTTTCGACAATAATAATAATGACCTTATTCAGCCGGCTCATTCTCTCAAATGACCCCTTTTGGACAGGTCAACCTCAACCTACTTCATGATCAGCCTTGACAGGAAAGACATTCGGAGAAGACACCTGTGGGATTGGACGAGCGAGATGGACTACGACTATACTACTTCGATTCTCGGCACCTAGCTGCGACAATTTGTGGAAATTTCAAAAGAGGAGACACGGCGGGCGTAAGCACAATAGAGCACCGCAAAGTTGAGAGCATATTCTAGTAAGAGTGGAAGCTGCACCGGCTCGGAGGGGCAGGGGAGGGGTCCGGGGGCACGAAATTAAAAACACATTGTTCTTGTTGGTGCCGAAACGACCTCAAGTTTCGCAGGAGAAGAAAGGGAGGCCTACGAAATTTGAAACACACATCATGCAAATTCTCTTGGTTCTTCACTCGTTCACCGGAGGTTTTCTCTGTCGGGAAAGGAGCGCAGGCGGCCGACGGAGGGACACACAGTTTAGTTATTTATGAATTGCACGGGAAAGATTATGTAAATGACGGAGGGGGAGTGCGCGAAGATGACCGAATTTCGGGGAGTCGGCGGCGAGTTGGAAGGAGTACAGACCGCTTGAGAGCCTACTCGAACACTATCTGTTTGAAGGAGGCGCTCGTTTGTTCTCGGATTAATGAATTAATTATATGAACAAGACAATCGGAAAAGAGGACGGAAGGAAGTCGAGAGCAGAAAGACATGACCCAAAAACGGGCGACATGCTTCCGGACGGACCAGCTGCACGCTAGAGAGTGCGCGAAATCCGCGGAGGAGAATGATTGACGTGGCACAAATTGGAAGGAGAGTCAACTGATGCTCTTAGACGATTCGCGTCCTTCTCGTATTTCATAACCAGTTTCGAAAGAGTCATCAAAAAGCGACTGTGAGCCGTGGGGAGCTCTGCGATGCGCACCCGCCTCCTCCCATTATGCACCGATAGATCTTCGTTAGAGAGTAAATAAACATTAGCTCAACTGGCAACCAAGTTGCGACCAGATGTGCAGGATTCGTTGTATCTCTTTTCTCTCTTCTCGTGGAATCGCACGGCCCACCGAGCAGGCAGACACCGAATGCAAATTTCTCGGCTTTTTCCCACGATCCGCAACTCATCTCTCGCTCCTCATTCTCATTCATAAGTCATGTCTTTCAACCAAAATTACACTTCGCGCATGGATGGATGTGTGGTTGGAGGAGAGGGAGGCGGGGACGAGATGCTATCAAAAGTCTTTCGGGGATTCGATCACCAAGTGATGCTCATTAATTTTGAGCCTCTGGATTAATTGCGGCGGCCGAGGGGAACGCGAATGGGCTGCCAAGGGACTCACTTGTCCGGGTAGCCGTTCTGGGCTCGACGCGTCATGTCGTCGTACTCCTTGAAGCGCTCGCGCATCTTTGCACACATCGCCACGCCTGCATCTGATGCGTAACCACTCGATTCTGAAATGAATGGGAATATGAAAGGGGGTGCATAAGTAGCTCCCAAAAGAGTATAGTTTGGCTCAAAATGTACTGGCAGGTCCAATATTCAAAACATGATCTTGAGCCAAGTTGTAAGCAAAGACTCACCTGAAGTCTTGGTCTTCTGCATGCGCCGTTCTAGCGAGTGATGTCCAACTGCAGACTTCTTCACCGGCTCCACAGGTGGCACAGACTTGGCGGCTGGCAGAGCAGAGATGGAGTCCTCGGACGTCGACGACTCCACTTGGTCATATCCTGGAACCAGCAGAATAGGTCATTTGTCAAGAAAAACGGAAGAATAATTGGGGGCGGGCTGAATGACTGACCGAACGACCTGACAGGCGACGTTATTTTTCCCTGCTTCAGAAGTTGATCATAGGTTGGCGGCTGACGGATCGGAGCCATCTTGGGAGGCACTTTTTCGAATGATTTCAGTGACGGGGACTCTGGAATCTCGGGTTCCACGTTCATAGGCGGAAGCTTCTCGGGGGCATCGATTCGTTCGGAGACGATCGGTTCTGGAATGATAAGATTGGCACGATTATCAATGAAACCGGAAAGAAGAAATCACAAAGAAATAGAAAACAAGGAGTTGGATTATTCGGAAAAACCAAAAACTTTTTTCTTTTCTCGTAATCCGAAAATTGCGTCACATGCAAAAGACGGAATATAGAGATTGAACATCGAGAGTAATCTGTCTAATAACTGACCAGTTGGAATCTTCTTGTGGGCCATGATCGGACTGACGATTCCGATTGCAGGTTGGGGGATCGGAGGGATCGAAGGAGTCACCGCGGCGACGAGCTCTTTCTTCGTGGAACTCATGACTCCTTTCACTGCGAGAGTTGGTTTCTCCTGAAAAGAATAGAAGAATGTGTTTGGGGGTCTGGTGTATAAAGTGCGAAAAGAAAAGCTTCTGCTGAAATCTAGAATATCATTCAGAGAAGGATTGAATTTCAAGAATGTCTTTTTTCGTTTTGGTTTGGTTTTTCTTAGCAAACGATACTTTAGGAAAACTAGAAAGAAGCCAAAGGCTCTACGAATCAAAGAATCAAACTGATCTGACTGACACGTACTTCAATGGGCTTGTTTGCAACGTTGGGGGATACTGTAGCTGCTGGCTGTCTAATCGTTGTCACGATCGAAGCGTTGAGAGTGAGATCGTCCGACGAGGGGGACTTTTCGTCCGATGTGGAACTCTACAATAATGAAAATGTTTTGTAAAAAGTTGTGACAGGTGTGGTATTTGGCAGCTGGCCACTCCACCTCTTTCCAAAACATAATTGGGTCTAGAAATGAAAACATACCTTGGAAGAGGTCGAGTGCATGCTGAACGAGCCCTCGGTCGACGAAGAAGCTGGCGAAGTGCTGTTGAAGCCAGCGTATCCCGATTCCTCCTCACTGCTCTTGGAGCATCTCTTCGAGTCTGGTTGTGGAGTCGGCGATGGATCAGCCTTTCGGAAGTTGACTTTCGGCTGAAAAGTATAATATGAGAGTTTGGAAAACGAAGAGCAAGAGTCGTTTCCGAAAAGCGCATTTCAATTTGCTCATTTCGAAAACGAGGCGTTGAGAAATGCGCGTCGCCAGATGTGTTTTCCGCGCCGCCCTCGTCTCCGGATATCACTTCCGTTGCAACATTTCGGAGGGGACAAAGTGACGGGCGGACAAGAAAGAGTCGTGATGGCAAAAAGAAAGCGACACGCAATTCCCAATTGCCTCATCATTTTTATTAGTAGGTTGGTTGCGCGGGTTGGGCATTCGGAATTTGTTGCCATTTTGACTCTTTTTGTTCCCAGAAGATAAATGAGTATGGATTGAGATCTCACCGTGCACAACTTGGACATTGACGTGGCACTGCCCAATTTGCTGGTCAAAGTAGTGCTCGGAGGCTTCAGGCCACTCTTCACAGGAGTCGACAGCTTCGTTGTTTCTGCTTTTCTAGGAGGTTTCGGACTGCTACTGGTCGTGTTTTTGTTCCCGAACAACTTCAATTTCAGCATTCCTGAAGGCGGAGGAGCTGTTTTTTCGGAACAATCCTGCTCTGATTTGGCTCCGCCGATAGTCTTGACAGTTGCGAGTTTTGGGATGCTGACTGCTTTTGGAGCTGCCAATTTGGAACTTCCGATCTTTGTCGTGGTGGCAACACGAATCTGTTGAGGAGGAGGTTTGATAGGCTTCTGGATCTGCGATGTCGACGGAACTGGAGTGGGTCTACTCAAATTGGAGATGGAGCTGTAGGTCGAAGAGGATTCTGAATGACACGGATTACGATTAGCATGCGGGAGATGGGAACGTACCTAAGCTCTTCGCAGATGTCGAGATCGTCGAGCCCACATTGTTATTGCCACTTGATCGGCTCGACGGACGCAATGAGTTGGTGTTGGCTGAGGAGGGCGGTTTCAGACCTGAAGTCTTCGGTCTGATGCCAATCTTTGACGAATCTGGAAACACGAGTTCATGGCGGAAACGAAAAGAGAAATCGGTGCGGCGTCGGCCTTTCGCTTTCCAATCTATACAGCCATATTTTAATTTGGCGCCAAGATAAGCACGTAAACAAAGATTGTGCGTGACGGGACGACGACGACCTCGGCGGTTCAAAAAGAAGTCGTCGGAGACGGAGAAAACAACATTTATGAGGGCTCATGAGAGGGAATCTGAGAAGAACGCAGCGGCGGTTTGCCAAAAAGTGACCGCATTACTTTTATGAAAAAGTGAGAAGAGAGACGGGAAAGGGCACTTTGAAGGCGTTGCGATAGCCAAGTTTCGGAGATATTTGAGCGCGCTTTATGATGCTCTTCCAAGCTTTTCTATCCTAAAAGTTTCAGAATTCTAGAGTTTTTCAGATCTTATCATTAGACAAATCGTACTATCTCTCTCTTTAAAAATTCCGCTTCAGGAAAACAAAAAGTCGTAAATAGTACTAGAAGTGGAGGCGGAAACCGAATGAGTGGAATAGGAAAGAGCGCATAAAACCCGACATTAATTGTCAGTGATGACGCTGTGCAAGTGGCCGACTCATCGGAATTGCAAGTTGAGAGACGCACGGAGGGCGGCTCTCTTCGGTAATTGGCTTGCTCTCATTCGAATTAATTGACCCGACTCCTTCCATTCCCACCGAATGTTTATAAGCAAAGTGAACGACGGACGGACGCGAAATTGGAAAATTATTGTTGTTGTTCGGCAGAGAAACACAGAACGGACAACCTGTCCGCCACTTAGCAGACGTTCCATTTTGCCACGTCACTTAGCGAGACTAACCTGGTTTTGAAATTCGGGATTGTGGGGTCTGTAGTCGTGAAGTGGACATTTGGGATGAGAGGAAGTTGGAGTTCTGGTTAGAGGAAGACACTGATGACGTGGCAACCCGTGGTGATGGTAATCTGGAAATTTGCAGGATCGGGAACAGAGTTGTTTGTCAGGTTGAGAAGTTGACTGACTCGTACTAGTCACTGAATTGACTTAGCAAACAGAACTGCGAAAAGTGTTCGTTCCTTTCCAGGAATCAATCAGCGACCAGTTGTTAGCAAGTGGGTGGATTAAGTTTTCGTATTCTCAGTTCAGGACCCTGAGTGGGTTAATTGTTCTAGCGAGTTTCTTGATTCCCTATTGTTATTTTCTTTGATAGCACTCACTTGGACACGGCGGGAGGCATGATCTTCGAGGGGAGCTGCTCGACGGCCAACTTCTTCTGATCCTTCTTCAGTTGCCGCAGCTTCTGTTTGTAAGTGGAGAGCAGGAAGAGCAGCTGAAGGACCGCTCCCAAATTGCCGCTGTCGATATCTGAAAACGAGGTCATTCCGAGAGTATTGGTGGAACGATCGAAGTGAAAGCCAACGGAAAAAAGAGTTCTGCGGTTTTGCCTTTGAATGCAAATCGGCCGTTTTGTGTGTGTTCTTCCCCAAAAAAGGCTGTCACCTCGTGCCTCCAATTGAGTTTTCGTACAGTCACCAAACACAAAACGGCCCGATTCAAAGAATGGTTAGGGAATCGGAACTTGTCAACAGATCCGAGATCATTTTGGTTAGCATGTTCAGATAGTCCTAGGTCTTTTCGGTTCCACTGGAATGAAGCCAATTCGGAAAGAAAAGATGAGAAGAAACTAGATCAGAAGAAACTTCAGGACTAACACTAATAGACATGAGCTCGTCTAAAGTTCGTCTGAAAACGAGCTCAAAAAATATGTTGATTCGAGATGTTTAGGGCTGGTCGGGTGCCACGAGATAAATCATCGGGACATGCGAAAGTGATAAATTTGAGCCGGAGAAAGGCGTAAAGCGCGAAGAAGAAGAAGAAGAAACCTAGGGACGGAGCCGCGCGGCGCGAGAGACGACGCCTCATAAATGTAAATGGTATCGTGTGAAAACGAAATTCGGGGCCATGAGACGAGCCAGGAAATCGAAGGAGAAAGCACGTTTTTCTTCTTTCCTTCTCAATTGGTTTCGGCCGGAAAGCCTCGTTTTTTCGTGGCGAAACGTCGGAAGTGATAGATAATTGAGAGTGTAAATTAGGCAACGAACAGATGTGTTTTCGTTCGAAACTGCGAGAAGAAGCCGTTAAAACGGAAGGGAAATGAGTAGAAAAGAGGAGCCGAAGTGAGGGAGAGAAAATATGACTTTTGGAGGGGAACAGAATGATACGAAAAGGTAGGACAAGATGGATTATTACAGTGACGGGGACGGTTCTCCTCCACCGAATTCAAATCCCAAATCCTAATCCCATTTCTATTTCTGTGTTATTTCGTAAGCTGGCCAAGTTGCGAAACATGCATGTACGATTCAGAATACGAAGCCAATTACGGTAGAGGGGCTTCAGCTTCTGTTTGTAACCATTGAACTTCAGATCGTTCTCAATTTGAAACGTTTGGAATAACCTCGATAACTAGTAAGACACGGGCAGGTGGGTAATAAACGGTTGACAGTAATAACAACAATTGAGAGAAATGCCCTTCTGTTCGGAAGATGATAAGAGATGATAATCACTGCCAAGGTTGGCCCTGCGATGCACTGCAACTTGGTACGGAACCGACGATTGCGCGAAAAACCGTCTCGCGACGAAATGACAGTAATTACTCGGCCGAAACAGGAGCGGGCGCCAGCGACCTCAAAATCAAGATACGCAACCGAGATAGGCATCTGAAAGCGGGCGACGGAGAAGAAGAAGAAGAAGATGTGGAAGGGAACTGTAAGAGTTAACCCCTTATGCGGAAGAAAGAATGACAGCCGGCTGGAGACTGACAAACACCTGCTAGAGGGCTCTCGAAATGAGTGCCAGACGGTGGTTCGGACAAACACTGGCGCAACATTCCGGAAAGGGAACAGGTGTAAAGAGCCGACGGACGGCCAGAGATAACAGATTGATGAGTGACGTGGCGCATCAATTTGCAAAGAGATGGCAGCGGTGTTTGCATTTGAAAAGGGAGGAGATCCGATCAGGAGGGGGCGAAATTTGGGTTTTGAGATGGTGAGGAGACAAAGTGTTAGTCATGGAAACGTTTTGATAGGATCTTGACGAACTACTGAGACAAGTTTGTAGAAGAACTACGATAGTTGTTGCAGAACGTTCACGGCAGAACACCTTGTTAGTCCTTGAGATGTTTGGAAAACTAACTTTTCAGCTTGTGAGAGTACTGTATCTTCCACCGACATGAAGTATGCTTGTGACACAGTTCTTGGAGAGAGCTGACACATGAGGGCAACAAAATGCACGAAAAGAGTCGTCATTCTTCGGAAAAAAACAGAACATTGTGTCGACACTTGCCGCCTTGAAAATGGGATGAGTCACTGAAGAATGTGACGAAATGCGGGCTTCAAGAGCAAAAATAAACTGTTGATGGAATGGAAAATTGGATTCTGGACGAGTCTTTGCAGACGAAAAAAACGAGGGAGAGTGACCGGAACTCGTCGGATTAACTCCTCCCCCGAACATAAAACCGTATTGGGGACGGATCGAAATGGCGGGATGGTTGGCGATAAAAGGAAACAAGAAGGAGGAGGAAAAAGTTGTAAAAACGACAAGTCGACACACTGGATGATAGGCATTGAATCGGACGGAAATGGAGCAAAATTTGAGGTTTTCTGCGCGGATAGGAGTCTCCGGGGAGCCGGCCGGAGGGGCCCATTCCGAGGCAGAGTCGCCCCAAAAAATTGGTGGTGTCACTGAAGAGAAGGCTATAGTTTTGATACGAAATGAATGGCAAAACAATGGAGAGAAAAGGGAGGAAATGTAGGAAAAATGGGGAGGAATGGGGGAGAGAAGATAGAAGAATTATGGAAAACTGACCGGTTTTAGTGAGTTTCGAGCAGTCGAGACCGAGGTTTTTCAGGTAGTCGAGACACGTTTCGAGACCATCCAGCTGAAAGAAAAAGTTGGAGAAAAGAAGGAGACAATCTGAGATGTAAATATTTGATGCGACGTCATCTGTTTCCGGAAAGAAGAAGAGGGCAAATGGGGTCGGAAAATGGGAAAAGTTGCGGCAGATGAGAGCTTTGTTTTCGATTTTGGTTCGATTCTAATTTTATATTTCTGCAGAACTGGCAGCAGGTCGAGGAATGTTTGCTTAGGCGCTGATTCAAAAGTTAGATTGAAGTCGAAAATAGTTGTTGAGAAGCCGAAGAAAAGGGCAAAAATACTATTTGTTGGAGAAAAGGAACATGCGCGAACTGGGTTCAGAGGACCTTGTTACTATCAGAACGGTTTTCGAATGTCAAGAGGTCAAGTGAATCATTAGCTAAAAACACGAAAAGCCTGAACAATGTAGAGTTGTTTCATCTACAGGCTAGGTCAAAATACAGTCTAGACAGTCCAGTCCGACCGATTTTTCCGAAGATCAGCTTCTTCTTCTCTTAATGGTCACAAACGTTTTCTTCTCCGTACAAAGAGTCTAAATGTGGCGCGAAATGAGTGATTTGCATGTTTCGATTGGATCCAATCACGGTCGATTAGTTCGGAGAGGATTACGCGAAGTGATTGGGTAATCAGGAATATTGATAATCAGCAAGTAGAACTTTTTGGAAGGGGCGCAGTAGTCGGGGTGTTTGTTCAGGAATGAGTCAGGGGCGAGTAGTAATAGTGCGAATGTAATGATATCAACTCACGTTCGATGTGATTTTTGCCAATCGCTTTGTGAATGTCGGCGAGAACTCGTTGATGGGTACTGGAAATTAAATGGATCACTGACTGCTTCACACTGCATAAATACATAAATAACGAGAAGGCGGCGGGGCTCGGAAGGATGCGCGAAGGAAGCGGACAGTTGTCGGGAACGGGGAGTACTCCGAGAGAGAAGCGAGGTGCTGATAACACACTGATAGTAGCCGTGTTTCCGGTGGTTTTTGTGGTGTGGAGGCGAGACAAGAGAAGAAACAAGTGCGGACCACACATCAGGAAGTGCACTTGATGGATGACAGATCCCCCCATCATAAGCGGACAATTGATGTTTTCTTGTTGGCCCAGAATTTTACAACTTACTAGCCTGGGGCTATTTCAAGATGCTTTCGTATCTTATCATTCTCTGATGTGACCTTGTATTTGATAACGGTCCAGAAGCGTCAGAAAGCTTCTGGAGACATTTCCCAGTTTATTAGTCGAGAAGTCAAAATATATTACAAAAAAGCAACATGGTCTCAAAAAAACAGACTTGCTGCATGGTTAGATAGAAAAAGAAACTTCAGGGGAAAGCGAGACAGTGGGATTAATGTTATAATCAGTGTCAACCTTGGGATTCTGTTATCTCTCTCCTCCTCTCTTTTTCCGTTCGAGAGACGTCTGCAAGCACTCAGAATCCAATTCGATTGGCACTAAACATAAAATGATTCGGAAAAGAATCGGCATGTGAAACATGAAATGCAGATCAGTGTGATGTTCTTCCCTCCGTTCCCCTGTCGCAGAAAAAAGTGATTTGGGGGGCTCGCGGCGAAACACTAACTGAGCAGATTGATGGGACAGCGTAATACCGATAAATCACCAATTAACTCTCATCGGTGCTGACGAAGAAGACGAGCAAATTGCGAAGTGAGGCAGCCGAGGAGAGGACAAAAGACGTTTCTCTCGGCGTCTGTACCAACTTCTTCCCCTTCTCCTGGCAACTAACTCATTCATCAATTTGTCGGCAGTAACACACGTTCTTCGCGACGAAGATGGCCGCGGTTTGAGGCAGGGATGCGGTAAAAGTAGTTGGGGAAAATATGGAAAGGGAAGGATGATGCCAGATTGGAAGTGATGCTACTCGGGTTTCATTCAGAAGTGGCCACGAGGAGAGAATACATCATCCGAATGCTTTTGGGGGAGTCAGAGGTCACGACTACTGTTTGTGACGAAAGAAAAATAGCTGGAGTGGGAATAGGATTGGATCTGTGTTTGAAGCTTCAAAGACAAGGGATGGATGATTTGGAAAGGGTCAGATCATAGACCAACAGATGTTAGTTTCCTTTCTTTGCAGCAAAAGGGCGAGACTGTTGCACTTTCCGAAATGGAGTTCACGCCTCATGAAAAGATCGCAACTGACCCTAGATGTCTTTGCAAAGTTATGTGCCAAGCGGCAATTCGTACGGCATGACAGCTGAGTAAAGTTGCCAAGGAACACCTGTTCGTCAAATTGACACCCTCGCTTCTGCCTTCCGCTGACCAATCACTGAGATCTGGAAATCCGACACCGTCCGGGATGAGTCTTCGAAAACAAGGTCTCTCATTACGATCGGATCGGGGGAAAACGGGAGGAGAAAAATAAGAGATGATAGAGAAAGTTTTTGGGAAAAGTTGACGGGATGGGAGCAGCGGGGGGCCCGGCCGGACGGAGGACAACTCTCGGGGAAGTGACCAATTATTACATTTAACGAACTGGAGCAAGGCCTCCCGGGCCGGCTCTTTATCTCCCAATCATCCCGACGACTCATATATTTCGAAGGGGCCGTAAACTCTCGGCGCCCCTTTCGTTTTCCGCCCTTCGAGCAATTGTTCGCAATTGTTCCAAACGCCACACGAGACACCGCCGCCACGCAATTTATGTTCCTCTTCCGAAGCCGGAGCCGCTTTTCTCATTTAAATTTCAGGACCAAATGGGTATTTCGTGTTTGTATCTTTCAATTCAAAAGACTCACCTATAACATTGATGAGTTGGGAGACGAGACGGTAGTCGCGGAACTCATTGGAGATGTCTCGGATCGGACGGACGAGACTTCCTTTCGAGAGGTGACGGTTCGCCCAGTCCGTGTAGATCTGCAAATTCAGAAGTTTTCTGAAGATATTTTCGTATTTAGTTCGATTCGCTAAAAAAAATTCAATATTTTCAGGATCTATCTGGATCCTAAATGTTTCTCAAGATATAAATGTTTCCAGATTGTCCCCCTACAACTTCTCGGATCGATTCTCAATGTTGTTATTCTAATCATCACGCACCATTCTCCAGTCCACTCAGACAACGTAACAATATAATTGTTCGTCCCCCTATCGAAAGCCTCTTCATAATGCGTCAGTGCGAACATACATCCAGCTGCGCGAAAAACTAGACCCCTGGACTTGTGAAGGCAGCTGTGAACAATCGGGATGGCTAATGAGGAGGATACCGTAATGGGAGTCGTTTAGCAATGGAAAAACAACTGGGGAAGAAGTGTGTACTAGGAACAAGAAAGAAGTTCGCAAGATGGATGTGCTCTAGTTTTTTGGGGGCATTTTGGAACCGAGTGAGCGGATTCTAAATTGGCAAAAAAAGGACGGCGTCTCGCTTGTTAGTGCTGAGCTCCGGACGCGGGAATGTTTGGTGGAGCATGGAAATCCGAGCAGCGAACATATGCTCAAACACACAATATGCTGGGCGGCTTGAAATGCAACACCTTGTACTCGCGAATAAACACGTCCTTCTGGTAGGCGATTGCTTGTTCGTGCGGGAATGACGGCTAATAAGACTAATAATAAGCAAGAGTAATGAAAAGGAATGTTGCACCGACGAGTGCATATTAGATCTCGAGGTCCAGAACTAGGTCATGGAATGAATTTGGGAAGGAAGGAAAGAAGAAGAAGACGCTGGAGAAGAATTGAAAGTGAATAGAGGGAACTCATTGCCGAGAAGGCGTCGTCGTCCCTTCTGAAAGGTGAATTCCCTGGACGACGAGAGAGTGTGCGAGGCGTGGAGAAGCAGATGAAATGAAGATAAGAGAGGGAACTCCGGACGGAATCAATTCGTTTGATGGAAGACGACAGGAGAAGCCAGAAGGACCACTTCCAGATTGCTATACGAACTGACCTGAATCGAATCCACGGCGGTGCTGATCCGCGGAAGGGTCTCCATGAGTCGACATGCGCGAGGAATGCCGCGACGTCTTCTCAGTTCATAACGGACCGGATCGCCCCGCCCCCTTTCTCATCCAGCTGCGCGGCGGAATCAGTGACACTGGGGGTCCGTTCGTGACAAGACAACAACATCAGTTTAGGGGGCCAGAATGAGCTAATTATACACTGCGTTCGCACCCCTGTGAGCATTAACACACACTGGATTACGTTGCTCCGGACCACGGGCGGCTCCTTCCGTTTCAAGGCAGTAAACAGCGGATATGGAGATGCACAGAGGCGACGCTGATTTGAATTCGAATTAACTACGAGCTTCAGGAAGAGAACGGCAATTATGTCCCGCGTAGCGAGTGCGAGTTCATCGAATTCCCTTCCCACATTTATTCAGGAGACCTGTTCCAAATTCTGGATTTTGACCTAACATTTTGAATTTCAGAAGCTCTCATAGTTCAGGAAGAACCGTTGAGACAAACTTCGTCAAAGTTTAATCGAAACGGGATGAGATGGTCCTTGAAATGCATACCCATTCCATCTTCATCTTCATTCTTCAACTTCTTCTTCTTTTCAACTCGTTATTACTATTTTGCATGTTTCGGAACGAAGTCTTCTTTTCGACCCGTTTCCGGCCGGCAAACCAATGCATATCTAACGGATCCGACGGCTCCGGCATGAATACCATCCGAAGTTTGCCCCCCGGGGCCTCTTTTTCCTCTCTCCCTCTCGATAATTAGTTTTCTCGCCGTTTCGGAGCCGCGTTCCCGACCGCCCATCCCGTTTTAATTGGTATGCGGTGAGCATCTCCGCGTGCTCATAATCAGGGACACAAGTGCGCGAGAATGAAGGCGACAGCTCCGCGTCGCGCAATAATTGAATCATTTCGTTTTGCATCACCAACAGAAGCACTTCCAATTGAAGAAGACGTCGACGCCTTTCACCTCCAGAATCATATTTCGGAGAGAAAAGGACGGAAATAGGGGACGGAAATGGGATGAGAACGAGACGAAAGTGCGCGAAAGGGACGGCACCACCGACTGAAATCGACCGATTATTCAAATGAATCTCGGATTTGCAATTCTTTTTCGTGCAATGAAATGAGAGTGCCGGATTGGGAAGACGAGAAGAAGCACTTTGAAATGGGGATCTGGACAGAGAAGCCGTACTTCAGGATGTTTAGGAAAAACATAGTGGGTGGGCAGAAGAGAGCAAATTCTTCACGTAAATTCACTAAAAATGGGAGTAACTTCAATCAATTGGGTGTATACTTTGCTTGACAAGTTAAAAAATTGGAGCACCCGATGACACCTGATTGTTCATTCGAAACTTCAAAATTTCGATTATAATCCTGTCACAGGTCCTGTGTAACTTTATTGCTTGATTTGAGTTGAAGCTTCCCAACTGGTTTCTTTACGGTACTGTAGAAGAGTCTCAACTGCTCATCTCAACTTGTCCAGTGGTCCGTACAGTGTCTTCAACCCAGTTCCCCTAGCTCTCTTACTGATTGTTGTCCGTTTTCGGACGAGTATCCCTCCCTTCGGAAAAAAACCATCATCCATCAACCGTGTTGCCTTCTTTCTTTTCCGATTCCCCGACGAGTTTCATCCCAAAAAAGTGGGTGCGCGTGGAGCGTGGCCCCCAAGGGAGCACCCGAATATGGCTCTCTGGTTGGTACTCATAAAAGCGGTAGTCCATTTGCATAATCTGACGGACTCACTGGGATCAATTCCACATTAGACGTCGTCATTTCATCATGAGAGCATTCTTCGTTCGGAGCCGAGATTCGTCTGCAACAAGAAGCAGTGATAAAAGAGGGAGAAGTAGGTGTTTGTGGGGGAAGGAAAAGAAGGACTGGCCCCCGGAATGTGCTAATTCCATTATACAAAACGGAGGAGAAACGAGGGGATTAAACAAACACGGAGGGGCGAGGCGCGATCATCATCGCATTGTGGATTATGCGGTCGGACACGACAACGATGACACCTTCAGCTCGTCCAAAAAACTCGACTTTGGAGTGGTGGAAGAAGTGGGAGAAGTGGGAGATATGATATATCAGATGCGGAGAGGGGGAGCGGAGCAATTGGGACTGATATGGGTGGGAGATGGGGGACAGGTTAGGAAGAGTCGGGAGGGGAGAGCATTCTGGAATGTTGTATAGAAGTTTTATGGAAAGGGTATGATGATGTTAACAGAAGAATATAAACTACAGAACATAAGTGATGACAAAACCGTGAGGATCAGAAAGATGACGAGGAATAGTTTGGAACAGATCACCAAGCACTGAATGGATGAGAAGTTGGTCTACATGTACATGAGCAAGCTCAGGAGCCACAGGAACTAGTGAAAGAGTACGGTAGTTCGTTGACCAATTCGGAGCAAATCATGAATGATTAAACTGTTTACTAGATAACAACAGACACGTGTTCAAGAGGAAAAGTTCAAAGTATAGAAGCCGATTTTCGTGCCACCCGCAGTGTCAGATCAGTTCCACATGTCAAATAGGAAACGAACAGATTATTGAATGCAGGAGACAATTCTTCTTGGAAGCCGTGACGAACGTTTCTTCTTCTGAACCTCGCGAAGTCGATTTCCGGCCGCTGCTCTCTCGATCCCGAATAGTGTCGGCTCCTCGTGTCGGCGGGTTGAAATTGATGAGCCAAAACAAAAAGAATGGGGCGAATTTTCGTTTGAGCGTTGCGGAGGGCGAGGCGGAACGGCCAAATCGAGTTAGTTTTCTTGGTTGAAGACAGCCAGAAAAGACACAGAGGGCAGTGGGCGAAGGGGACCGAAAACGAGGCGAAACGAAACAAGAAGTGCTGAAAAGAGAAGGGAAAAAAGAAGAAGAAAAAGAAGAAGAAGCACTCTGGGAATACAAACCAATTGGGTACTCGACAATGTTATTTATATCATTAGAAAAAGTAGTACAAGTTGAATTAGTCGGAAAGGGAAGAGGGCGGCGTGGAGAAGGACTGGTGACACGTCATAAAACGGGCCGTTATCGGCGACAGAAATAACACCTGAAAGGGGCTGAAGGAGGGAAAGAAGGTTGCGAAAGGGTCAATTATTCATCGGAGAGGAGAAGCGGATCTGGTTACAAACAAGAAGCTTCTAGAAGGTTGGCGGGGAGATGTTTTCAACTTGGAGTGAGTCACGAATTCCAGATGTTGAAGGTAAGATAAGGAAGGGAGGCGATGAGTAGGGATGGAAGTTGTGAGAACTGGAACTGATATGATAACATGACTGTTTCAAAATAGGAAGGGAACTTGAGTCATTCAGTTGTGTTATCAACATCATTCCGACCAAGAGAATTCTAGAATCAGCTCTTCCAATTGAAGAAACAAAACGTTTCCCATGAAAAAGGCTGCTTATTGCAAACAATTTCTCATTGTTTTGCGAACTCTTCGTCTCGATGTAAACACTTCGAGCCCGCTTCCACATGGATTTCGTATCTTGGCACTTCTCGGTTTTGTTAATGGATTGAGACGGCGTCGGCTCGAAAAAAGAGGAGCGCACAATTCGGAAATGGGTCTTTGGTTTCACGCGAAAAGCACGCTCATTCCATTCATTTGGACGATGAGGGTTTGATTGAAACGGGCAGAAACGAGTGAAGGGGCGCAAAAAGAGAGGGGGCGAAGAGGGCGACGTTTCAGAAGAACAACCACTTTTTGATAGATAGCCCGTGTCCGGCCGGGCCGGCTCCCTTGTGCATCGCCTGTAATTGCCTGCTCTTTGGAAGAGGAAAGAGTTATGTTGCGTCTTGGAGTGATGACGATACGATTCGGGAGAAAGGAAAGCAAATCTTATTCACACCGTAAACATATTAGTTCAATAAATGAATGAATGAATGAACTGGGAATTTCTCATAATACAAGTATTTAAAATGTAGCACCGTTTTGTGGTTCTGATCGAGTTGCTTCTGAGTTTAATGAATTCTGCGGGCGTCGATCAGACTGATGGTGGTGTGGAACGTTTTGTTGCTGGAGATCGAGGCCACCGACACGCGGCCGTCTTTGATGTTCTTCGGTTTGAACTTCTTGAAGTTTGGCACATTGGAGTTCGTCATCGTCGTTTCATTCGGGTTGTAGTTCGAAGGACGGAAGATCAGGTTGGCGTATTTGATGGTTTCATTCGGAGCGCCGGGTCCACGGTCCCAGTGTTGCTCTTGAGTGTCGATTTTTACATCGGGTTCGGAACTGACGGAGGGAATTGCTGCGATCTGACTGGTGACGGCGGAAATGACGTCTTCCGAGTCCACGACGCTCGATTCTTTCAGTCTGAAATTAGCAATTGAAAGCAAATTCAAATGGTTGCTGGTGGAAACTCACTTCTTCATGGCGAGTCTCTGAGATTCAGACGGAACAGGTTCCCAGGTCGGTTTCATTCTCTTCGCCGGCTTTTCCTCTTCAAATTCGGATTTTTCTGCCGCCTTCCGAGCCCTTGGTCCTTTCTTTCCGCGATTTTCCATTTCTTCATCGATATTCGCTGGCTTTCGAGCAATCGGACCTCTCTTTACACGCGGCTCCAAATCGTCGAAAAGACTGGCATCTGACTTCCGTTTTCCTGAATATGTGTTTTTTGAACTAAGAGTTTGTTTCTGAAAACTGACTGTCTGCTTTCTCTTTTGAGAACCCAAATGTGGATATAGATGAGACTTCGTCGACTCTGAAATATACATTTCGAATAAATCCGGGACTATTTCAATGTACTCTTCAGCAGCATCGTTCCGAACACTTTCCTCGACGACGCTTTCCTCAAATCGTTGCGACCTTTGAGGGGGAGGAGGCGAATCCATTACTGTTTCTTCTAATTCGTCCCCTTCTACTTCTACAACAACTCCGATTCCTCCTATTTGAATTTGATACACGCCGACGTCGAAATTTTTCGAGAACTGCTTCAGTTTCGTTCCATCGATAAGAGTCCCTTCTTTACTTTTATCAGTGAAAATGACTCCCTAAACAGGTCTAACATATGATCAGTTGTATATCAGAAACGACCTCATCAGTCCACTCTAGACTTGCGTGAACCCGCGAAACTCTGGCTGCTTGAGGATCGAAAGCTACATGACAGATTCTCTTATCACGACCAAAGTTGGCAACATCACCTTTTGCCTTCAGGACACGTAGTTCTAAACGCAAATCTTCAGTTTATGCCTAACGAGCATCAATACCTTTCCCTGATGCATCTCTGATCTGCACCTCTCTAATCGACATCTGATAAGAACAGAGGTTATTTAACTGGAAACTATCAATCAGATAGCCAGTTGAACAAACAATATTTTTTTCAAAATAACACGACAAAAATGAACCCAAAAACGTTTATTTTTGGAATACAACAACAAAATTAACATCTTAGAACTGGATGACCTGTCCGCGGGACTTCTTCTGTCCTCCAAGCTCGAAGTGCTTGCATCTGGAAAAGAGATGTATGAATTTTGAATAATTACTTAATGTAGTTCAAATCCTGGTTTTGAAACTAAAAATACAAACCTCTTGATTGGGAGCTGCTTCTTGTGCTTGCAGTCGGTGCACTCCATTCTCAAGACGATCTTCTTGGTGGTCTTGGCCTTCTTTCTGAAGATTGGCTTGGTCTGTCCTCCGAATCCAGATTGCTTTCTGTCGTAACGACGACGTCCTGCAATGTGATACTTTAAATTTTTACAAAAAATTTCATAAATCTTTTGGTGAAAAAAACACACCTTGAGCGAACTTGGACTCCTTTCCCTTCTTGTATTGGGTAACCTTGTGGTTGGTATGCTTGCGGCACTTGCCGTCGCAGAAGGTTCTTCTGGCCTTTGGCACGTTGACCATTTTACCTGAAAATGAAACGAAATTTAGTAAAAAATAACTTCGCGCTAATTGCTGTTCAAAAAACCGACGGAGAAAGATAAAAATTGAGCTCTGGATCAAAAATTCAATTTGAACCGAAAAAAAGTTTTTGACAAGTTTATGACGAGAATTTTAGTGAGAAGGTAGAAAACGGTCTCACAAATTTTTTACGCTATTGATTTTTCTGAAAAATTCATCAAATTTACCGGAAAATCGTGAAAAAACCGTAGGACAACTGTGAAAAAATTAGAAAAGATTCAGCTTAGTCTACTGTCGCACTCGCTCAGCAGTGCAGAAATCGTGGCGGGACGCAAGTGAGAAAAGTGCGTGCGCCTTTAAACAAAGTTACGACGCTCCGAAATAACGGCCGACCGACCGTTGTTTTTGGTGGAACTTTTCTGATTCCTTTCGGTGCAAACGATAAATGAGATTGAAACATAAAAAGATAATTAATTAACAATCTATGTAGTCCTTTCCTTCTTGTAATGATTATCTCCATCGTTTTAATCGGTCTTTATAAATTTTTCTAACGTTTTTTCTTTCAGAGATGGCGTCGGCAACCGTCGCTCTCGGGGCTAGGCTAATTGGACAGAAAGGTATGTTTCCACATCTTTAAAGTTTCATGACAGTCTTTATTGGTTTCAGTTCCGAAAGTTGCTGTCCGCGGAGTGGTAACATCGGCTCAGAATGCTAACACTCAAGTGAAGCAAGAGAAGACTTCCTTCGGAAATCTGAAAGACAGCGACCGTATTTTCACCAACTTGTACGGTCGCCACGATTACCGCTTGAAGGGTGCTCTTTCCCGTGTGAGTTTTCTACTGAACTGCTCATCGAAATCGTACACTTTTTCAGGGAGATTGGTTCAAAACAAAAGAAATTATCCTGAAAGGTTCGGATTGGATTCTCGGAGAGCTGAAGACTTCCGGGCTTAGAGGAAGAGGAGGAGCCGGTTTTCCATCGGGTATGAAATGGGGATTCATGAACAAGCCATTCGATGGACGACCGAAATATCTCGTTGTTAATGCCGACGAGGGAGAGCCAGGAACTTGCAAAGATCGTGAAATTATGCGTCATGATCCGCATAAGGTTTGGTGTCTTCACACTCAGTTTTTCAATGTTTCGTTTTTCAGCTCATCGAAGGATGTTTGATTGGAGGAGTTGCCATGGGAGCTCGCGCCGCTTATATTTACATCCGCGGAGAGTTCTACAATGAAGCTTGCATTCTCCAGGAAGCCATCAACGAGGCTTACAAGGCCGGATACCTCGGAAAGGACTGTCTCGGAACTGGTTACAACTTTGACGTGTTCGTGCACCGTGGAGCTGGAGCCTACATTTGCGGAGAAGAGACCGCTTTGATTGAGTCCCTTGAAGGAAAGCAAGGAAAGCCACGTCTGAAGCCGCCATTCCCAGCTGACATTGGACTGTTTGGTTGCCCGACCACCGTGACCAATGTCGAAACTGTCGCTGTTGCTCCAACCATCTGTCGTCGTGGAGGTGACTGGTTTGCTTCGTTCGGACGCGAGAGAAATCGTGGAACTAAGGTAATTTATTTTGTAAGAATTCTTCAGAAAAAAAAAGAGTGAGAAGCATATTTTCTCGTAAAATAAAGCTGACTTTCGGTCCTTTCTCCTGATATGTTAAGAAGCTACTCAACTACCCCTCATATGTTTCTGAGCTTCCGAGATCACAGCACGTTTTAGTTTCTGGCTCATAAAACGATAAATTGGCTTTTACGCTCATACAAAATATTCTGAATTTCAAAAAATCAAAATTATCCCCTCGGTATATTCTCAATTTTCAATAAAATCACTGAATTTCAGCTGTTCTGCATCTCTGGACAGGTCAACAACCCATGTACCGTTGAAGAGGAGATGTCCGTTCCACTGAAAGACCTGATCGAGCGTCACTGTGGAGGAGTTATCGGAGGTTGGGACAATCTTCTGGCTATTATTCCAGGAGGATCGTCTGTCCCTCTCATGCCAAAGTGAGTTTTAACTTCTGAAAGTGATCCAGAATTAATTTTTCCACTTCAGGACTGTCTGTGACACCGTTCTCATGGATTTCGACGCCCTTGTCGCTGCCCAATCAGGTCTCGGAACCGCCGCAGTCATTGTGATGAACAAGCAGACCGACATCGTCAAGTGCATTGCCAGACTTTCGCTTTTCTACAAGCACGAGTCGTGCGGACAGTGCACTCCGTGCCGTGAGGGATGCAACTGGCTGAACAAGATGATGTGGCGTTTCGTGGACGGAAAGGCGAAGCCGTCGGAAATTGATATGATGTGGGAGCTGAGTAAGCAGATTGAAGGACACACCATCTGTGCTCTCGGAGATGCTGCTGCCTGGCCAGTGCAGGTATATATTTCTTCATTTCGAAAACTTTGAGTAGATTAAGTGGCTAGCTAAACATCTTCCGAGTTCCGTTCTAAAAGTTTATCTGATAACGTGCACAAGATACGTTCAGTTTCCGCAAAAGTAATCGCATAAGCGGATCCTTCTTTCCTGTGCAGTGTTTTATAACTTCTCCTCAACATCTTCATTTTTCCAGGGACTCATCCGCCACTTCCGGCCCGAACTCGAGCGTCGAATGGCCGAGTTCCATAAGCAAGTGCTCGCCGAGCAAGGAGCCAAGCAGATTAGTCAATGAGTGTGCTCACGGATTCGATAGATGCTAGAAGTGACCTTCTTCTTCTCTTTTCTCCACTTCTTTTTAAAATTTGTATTTTACGACTGGCTGTTTATGTCTCGTTTTCTTTTCGTTTTTTTAGATGTTTCCATAGTAAATGAACGAATAAAATCTATACTGTTGCTTGGTGAGTTGCCCGGGAAATCGGGCCGACGGGCGGCTCCGCCAGAGCTTTTCGCTTCACTCGGCCTCCCAACTGCTGCTCGAAATGGTGAGTTCCCCCTCTCTCCCCTTTACATATTCAGGTCCCCGACTTCTTCAGATCGCATTCACCTCGGCCCTGCTGACCCTCCGTTGCCACGTCGTCGACCTGTTCCCAGCTGGTCTTCTGTTCCTGCTCTTGGCCTACGGACTCGTCATCCGAGCATTCTTCTCCGATGCCGCCCAGACTCTCATCGATCCATCGGAAAACACGACCTCGAACGGAGAAACGATGGTGTTCAATCTTGTTGGCTAAGAATCGAATCGTTTGAATAAATGATTTATTGTTGAAACTGGAGATTGGATTCAAAAAGTATTCGAGGTAATACAAAGAGAATCAAACCGTGATAATTCGAGTTATAGATGAGGAGAGTAGTGGGGGTACACGAATACTACATACACGGGGGGGACACATCTCAGAGAAGTAAGGGCACTAGGGGAAGAAGGACTGCAGTCGAGGCCATCTCCGTCGGAACTGATTCGGGCCGGCGACTACAAAGTGTAAGGAGAATGATAAGCGGGATAAGGTGAAGGATGAAGGGGACTGAAGAGCATTAAGGATCTAAATGTTGACTCCGGTCCACTCCTGGCGGGTCATCATGTCGTACATGAAGTTGTCGAACAGGGCATCGTAGATCACGTGTTCGTAGCGGCGGCGAGCCTCGGTGTCGTTGGTGACGGAGCAGTTGGTCTTGAACTCGTGTGGCAGGTGGTGAAAGTAGTTGGAGACGTCTCCGCGGTCAGAGTGGGTGGGGTCCAGGCTGAAAGATATTAGTGACAAGAGTCCTAGCGAGGGAAGGTGCTTACAAGTCGCGGACACTGTCCATGAACTCGACGTGTTCCCAGGCGATGTAGTGGGACAGGAAGTCGACCGGTGAGAGCTGGGTCAGGCAGTACGAGCTCATGTAGGTGTTGAACTCGGCGCGCGATTCCGATGAGATCTCCATCTTCAGGATGCCATGTTTGTTGAGCACACGTTTCAGCTGAAATCCGCCAAATTGGCCCCCTTGTTCTAGTCAGCCCCGATTTTCGCACTCTCTGACATTTTAATATTGTTTACGACTAGCATCCCTTCCAGACAGACATCGGTAATTGGAGTCTGACTCGTATATGAAATCTCGACTCGATAATATTTTTGAAATACGTGCATCAGTGGCGGGATAATTGAAATATTTGCGTGCTCGCTGGTGCCAGTCTCTCCGAATTCTCACGAGAATCTAATTGTTATTGTCGTTTCGGTGGACGCGCGCGCGCCGCTGCCGACGACGACGCTGACGACGAAGACAAAAACAAGTAGAGACCGGCTCCGGCGCCTTCGAATGATTCATTCATTCTTTCGATCTAATTAAAATACGGAGAGAGCAAGTAGCGGAAGGAAAGGCGCCCTCGCTTGCGTATCTCATTTCTGAGAAGCCGTGTCCAAAACGAAAACAACCGAAAAAAGTTCAGAAGAACGAAGCGACTTTCGAAAATTGTATAGTTGAAGAATTTCAAGTTGTATGTTTGGATGTTTCTCAGTGAATCGCGCTTGTTTCAGAGAGTTTTAGAGTCGAGGGCAGCTATTCGGAACTCTTCAGATACTCACACAAATCACAAAGCAAAGAACATTAAGATATGCGTGTCTCCCCAGATGACGTGCTTCTTCTCTCTACTCTCCCTACGAACTTTTCCTTTTTCTCTTATCCGTTTCATTGCTAATCCCGCAGAGAATGTACTCTGCGAGGGAGTGAGCATGTACTCAAATCAAGCGTTCTTACCTCTTTGTCGTTGTGCGTGTTGGCGGTCGCTGAGAGCAGAGCGTAGAGAATCAGCAGGACCGGCAGGAGCATAACTCGAGCATTGACTGAAACAAGAAAAAGTTAAGCAGGCACGCGAGAACGATTCTAATCAATGGCACGCGAAGGAAAGATGGTAGAGGGCTCTCTCGCGGCGTCTCGTCACTGCTCCCCGCCGCCAACTTGGAAAACAACAGCTGATTTGGCCGTGGAGCGACGATGCAGCGAGTCTGCGTCTCCGTCGTCCCTCGTGATGCGTTCGAAACGCGTCGCCGCGCGGAATAAATAGAAAAGAGAGAGAGGCGAGAGACGCAGAGCGAGAAGCCGATCGTAGGCAACAGAGTTCTGGCTCACTGGAGAACCCTGAGATGTAACTTGACGAAGGTTTGAAACGGAATGTTTGTTGCGAAAAGTAAGGTCACCAGACGGCCTTGACGAGTGTTTCGCAGCGACTCGACGATTCATAAGTGTTCACAAACTAATTGATTACATAGCTTGAGACTATCAGCTCAGGATCACTCGAAGACTGCTTCCCCTCCTCCCTTTCGACGACCACGACCACTTCTCATTAGTAAAATAAACTCAATTGGTGAACTTACCCATGGTTACGGCGGCGACGACAGACGGGAGAGAAGTTCGCAGTTCGATTTCGGGGAGAGATCTGTAGACGAAAAATGGAAACGTACAGTCGGGTCGAAGAAAAAATGTGAGAATAATTTGAGATGACAGGGGTCGAAAGGCGGAGTCGACGGTCGAGAAAAATAAGATAATCGAATGGGTAATCATACCCGGAGCCGGTGGGGCTCAAGAGAGAGAGAGAGAGGATGCTCGATGTTCGAATTTAGAGAGACGACAGACGAAAAATGAAGTCGAACTGTCAGATCGACGATAATATTTATGAAAAGACAGAAAGGGACGAAGTCGATGGTCGAAAATAACAAGATATTCGCAAGAGCTACAGTACCAAGAGCCGACGAGGCTGAAGAGAGTGAGAGAGTAAGAGAGAACTTCGGGGTCGGGGATCAGGAGACGAAAATGGAAGCGACCAGTCGGGACGACGAAAAAATGTAAGAATGACTTCAGATGTCAAGGGTCTGAGGGCGGAGCCGACTGTCGAAAACATCTGGGCGAGCTAAGTGCCAGGAGCCGACAAGGCGGCCGAGAGAGAGAGAAAGCATTTCGCTGATGGAATTCGGGGAGACTGTAGACGAAAAGGGAATCTCATACAGTCGCATAGACGATAATATTTATGAATATGGGACAAAAAGGGACGGAGTCAGACAGTCGGCGACGGCTCACGTCGTCTCCTCTGCCTGGTTTTCCGCCTGCGTCTTCGTTTCCTCAAGTTGAAAAGGGTGAAATTCGAAATTGAACAAGGCCGACATTGGCGTTTTTAGAAAGGAAAATGATGAAAAGGGCCTTAAATGCCTAGTTTGCGCTCCTGTCCGGTTCACAAAAAAAGGAACACTTATCAAATTCTCGTGCACCGAGTTTGAATACAACTTGACTACTCTGCGAAGGAACGACGAAAATGGCTTATTAGTTGATGAGAAACGGGGGCGGAACGACAGACTTTGTCAATTAGTGATAGTAAGATTCGCAAGAGCTGCAGTACGAGAAAAAGAGAGAACTTCGGGGTCGGAATCGGGAGACGAAAATGGAAGGGACCAGTCGAGCCGACGAAAAAATGAAAGAATGACTTGAGATGTCAGGGGTCGGAGGGGCGGAGCCGACTGTCGAAAACATGCGGGTGGAGCTTAGTACCAGGAGCCGACAAGGCGGCCGAGAGAGAGAAAGGATTTCGCTGATGGAATTCGAGGAGACTGGAGACGAAAAGGGAATCATACAGTCGCATAGACGATAATATTTTTGAATATGAGCCAAAAAGGGACGAAGCCGACGGTCGAGAATAACAAGTTATCCGCAAGAGCTACAGTATCAGGAGCCGACGAGGCAGAAGAGAGTGAGAGAGAAAGAGAGGACTTCGGGGGGTCGGGGATCGGGAGACGAAAATGGAAGCGACCAGTCGGGACGACGAAGAAATGTAAGAATAACTTGAGATTTCAGTGGTCGGTTGGGCGGAGCTGACTGTCGAAAACATCCGGGTGGAACTTAGTGCCAGGAGCCGACAAAGCGGCAGAGAGAAAAAAGATTGAGACAAGAAGGTCGAGAAAAACAGGCTAATCGAAAGAGTTACAGTGCCAGGAGCCGGCGAGGCAGAAGAATTTGACGAGCTGAGATGGCTGTGACGAAGAAAACAACACGCTTTTTTGGGACGAAACTGACTCGAAAAGCGACTCACCTGGAAGGGTCAGAGACGAATCTGGACGGAGAAACAGAAGAAAGAAAGAAAGAATCGAGAAGACGTGCGAAACTGGAGAGGGGAGACGGGTCTCGTGGGAGGAAACGGCTAATTACTGGGAAAGGACTGGGCTAGTGGTGATAAACAACATTCTCAGTGATAAAGGGCAGTTTCCGAGGCGCGCGAGAAGTTTTGTGTTCAGAAACGCCAACGGCAGAAGAACCGATGTGTCTCAAGATGACAAATATGATTGATTCTATACTACAATTGTTTATTTGGGTCAGTGATTATTCGTTAACACTAGGTGAACTCTCTGATCTGGAACCGAGTTTGAGAAAAAAAAACAAGGGGACGATAAAAAAACAGATAAAGCTTTTGATAAAAACAAAACATGGCAGAAAATGCCACTATGACATCAACAGTGATAGGTGAATTGAAGAACTAATCATGACTAATGACAGCGTTGTTGCCTTCTTCGTTGATTTCTTCTTTGATTCCGAGATCTCTGACCTGGACAGCGACGTCTTCAAGGCCCTCTTCCAGAATAGCGACATCCTCATTCTTGACCTTGACTCCCTGTGTCACAGCAACCGTAATATTTTCGTTGGTCTCCTTCTTGGTTTTCGAAATGCTGAGTTCCTTTTTGATCAGGCTCATTAGATAGGTCAAGCGCTTTTTGAGAACCTGAGAAAGAAACGTGAACAACTGCATAAAATCAAAACACTTACTCCAGAACCAGCTTTCTGGCACGGCCATTGAGCAGAGCGTGGAAGAAGTCTGATGGCGTTATACAGAGGTTGAAGAGAAGTGGTGTCGTATCCCTTATCATTCACAAACATCACGATGGCTCTGTCTTCGAGCAAAAGGTGGTTGAACTGTTCGTCCCATTCTTCGAGTGAATAATCGAACATCATCTCAGTGGCAGGGTTTTGGTACAGAGCAACCTTCTGTCTGACCAACTCGTTGATCTTTTCGTTGTTCTTGCATTCTTGCTCGTACTGCAAATATTCATTCATTTTTCTGATAATTAATTTAAACAAACCGCTTCAACATTCATCAGAATTTCGTCCTTGTTTGGCAGCTCGTCAATGCGCTCCCAGAGAACCTTAGAGTACTTGACAACTTCTTCCTCAGCACAAGTAATACTTTTCGACAGCTTCGCGTGATCGAAACGATCGGTCGAAGCCAGATTCTTAACGTAGACGGAGAAACGAGTGAAGCTCCACGAGCACACCTTCTCGGCAGCCAATTTGTGCATTTCATCAGATTCTTCGTCGGTCAGTGGAGGACTCTTCTTTGCACTCTTCGTGATATTTTCAGATGCTTTCAGATAGATGATCTGATTGTTAGCGTTGAAGTTATGGAACTTCTTCATGCACAGCTCAACGTATCTGGCTGGATAGAAACGGAAGTTCCAGATGTTGTGAGCCCAGTCGAAGTGGAGTCCGAGTCGTGTCCAGAACTCCTGAACCGTCAGAGCTCTATCTTCGATGCTCGACATTTTCGGATTTTTGCGCAGACGGTCTTCGACGGTCAAGTCCTTGTATTCCTTGCTCGAGTCGACCCAATGATTTCGTCCGGAGTACTCCCAGATCTAAAAAATACATGGTATACATATAAACATTTCTGGAGGAAACCTCGTGTTGTCCTTTTTCATGCACTAAATATTTGTTGCTGTCGGCAAGTTCCTGTCTCCTTTCAGCAGCTTCTTTCTCGGTTTGCTTCTCGGAGTCCTCCATCATTTTATCTAGGTCGATCTCTCCGATCGACTCCAGAGATCCAGTGGCCACACGATGTTCAGCATCAGCAAGCACATCGAGAAGTTGCTCCTTGGTCTTCTCCTTTTCCATTAGTGTCTGTTTATCCTGGATGACAACTCCACCAAGACGAACTTTGTGTTCGTTAGTTCGCATAAGGTAGTCGTCGATTGTTCCTTCCGTAATCATACGAAAAACGCGAACTTGCTTCGTCTGACCGATACGATGAGCACGGGCAATCGCTTGGAAGTCCATTTGAGGGTTCCAATCCGAATCGTAGATAATCACAACATCGGCTGTAGCCAGGTTAATTCCAAGACCGCCGGCACGAGTGGACATCAGGAACATGAAGGTCTCGGATCCCTCCGAGTTGAACTCCCTCACTTTGTCGTAACGTTCGTCGTTTTGGGTTTGTCCATCAAAACGGCTGTATTTATGTCTGAAATATATATTTGAGATACAGCTCTGGTGATGAACTCTTACCCTTTCCAGATAGCATAGTCCTCAATGATATCGAGCATCATGGTGAACTGCGAGAAAATGAGGACGCGGGAATCTTCCTTCTTGAATTTGTCCAGCATTTTGTCCAGAACCATCATTTTTCCCGAAGCAGTGACGATAGTTTCGTCCGTAACGAAAGGAGGACCAACCGGTTCTGCAGCTGGAAGCATATATGGGTGGTTGCTAACTTCTCGCAGGGCCATCAAAACATGATCAATTCTGGAAAAAAAATATTTGACGACGCGTCAGGGAAATAACTCTTCACTTTTTCCCACGTCTGTCGCCTTCTCTATTAATAATTTCGATTTCCTTTTGAAGAACCATTCCGTACCACTTCTTTTGCAACTCCGTCAATCCCATGTACATCTTATACTCCTTCTTCGGAAGCAGACTCTTCTCAACTTCATGCTTCACACGACGCAGCATGAACGGATTCAGAAGTCGATGCAGTCTGTTGACGAGATCCACATCAGCAGACAGATTCTGACTGGAGAAATACTCGTCGAAGCTCTCGCAATTGTCAAAGATGGCCGGGACGAGATAGTGCAAAAGAGCCCACAGCTCGTAGACGTTGTTTTGAAACGGGGTTCCCGTGAGCAGAAGACGACGTGACGATTTGAAGGTACGAAGAGCCTTGGCAAGAGATACGTTGTGGTTCTTGATGCGTTGAGCCTCGTCAACGACGACATAGTTGAAGTGGACCGCGCGGAACATGGAATGCAGCTTGACAGCGGTCTCGTACGAAACGACACAGACATCGAAGGAACGTTTCTTCAGAGCAGATTTGAACATGGCTTTCTGAAATACGACAGTGAAGATTAAGAGACAGACATTTAAAGGCTTACTCTCTCAACCATCGATCCGCTGAGGACAATGACTCGCAATTGAGGGCAGAATCTAGAGATTTCGTCTCCCCAGTTGAGAATGGTTGGCAACGGGACGATCACCAGAGATGGAGCAGTCGTCTTCTCAATAAGCTTGTTGTGAGCGAGCAGAGAGATGGCCTGGATCGTCTTTCCCAGACCCATCTCGTCAGCGAGCACACCGTTCAGACCAGCTTTCTGGAGAGAAATCATCCAATTGAGTCCTTCGATCTGATAATCACGCATCGTTCCGTTGATGAAATTCGGAGTCTGGTCGTAGTAGGTGGCGGTGCGATCGTATCCTTGAGCGACCATGTTGAGGGTTTCCGTTGCGAGCAACTTCTTCATTCTCTTTGTAACACTGCGACCTCAAAATCAGTTGAATATTGCCAAAACTGCTGAGAATAACAAACCATGAAGAGCGTAGATATCGGCTTGAGTGATTGGATTCGCGAAGTTGTTAGTTCTCTCGAGAAGCGCTTCCAGACGTTCGAACACATTATTTCCCGGCAGGTCCACCGTATGCTCTACATCGTCGTTCGCCGACTTTTTTCTCTTGCGAGTCACTGGCTTGCTCTTCACCACGTTCTTCATTGGTTTCAGCGCGGCTCCGCTTCTTGTTTTCATCCTGCAATCATATCTTTTGCGTGAACTTAACAACAAGGCATGACTGTTGTAGCCACGTCGACATGCTTTCGACTGGTGGCTTCTCGATTATTCCACTCCGGAGCCACGCTACAGTGCTAATCTTTTTCAATCCTGTACAATAATTGCTAGAAATTCACAATTTATGTTCCGGAGGCGATCAAGGTCCGTCGGTGGCGGAATCCGAGTCGTTCCAAGAGACGCTCTCGAGCCGAAATCGTTTGTTGAAAATGAGGTGAGAAAACTGATAAAGTACCAAATAGAGAAGTAATATTCACAGAAAACCCTGGTCTGGAGATTCCCTTTGCACATATCCCAGTCTTCAATTGGTGGAAAGACAAATTTGTCGAACGCGTGCACTCTCATAGCTCTCAAAATCGCAGAGCTGATCCATTTCCACGATATCGACATGCCGAAACCTCTCCCGTTCCAAGAAAAACGAAAAAATTCCGAAAGAGTATTGGGAGGCGCCGAAATGACCCCAAGAATGGTCGGCGGTGAGACAGGCTTTCATTGATTCAAATTATGGTGAATTTAGGAGACGCGTTCGTTCGGAAACTGCAAAATCTTGAAGTTGACATCAACAATAACGAACAGATGCCTATAAGTCTGCCAGTACGGAATTGTCTTGGAAATTTGAAAATTATGAGTTTTAGAAGTGTGCGACAAGTCTCATCAACTGTCTTGTAAATGGAATCATTGATGGTAATGAGGCATATTCGAAAGACGCGGGCATTGAATCAACGAGAGTCTACAATCTGCCGGATGCCATCAAGGCCTGTGATGATAACTTATCGGTTGGTAACTTTCAACCTGTTATATCTAACAGCTGTTCCAGGAGGTCGACTTCAAACTATCTAATGGGTGTATTGGACAGTCTCTTCCAAAACTTATCAACCTGGCTGTTCGCTGGTATGTGCGAAATCGGCTAATGAAATTGATCAGACTGTTTCAGTCCGATGTTCCAAACTGAGCGGAGACTCATGTTCGTGATGATAGGCTGTGTGCGCACTGTTCTCATAGTTTTCGACAGAAAAAGCGAGTCTCTGACACTTTTTGATACGCATATGCACACTTGGTACAATGTGAAACACGGTGCTCTCATAGGGACTTGTCCATTTTCATGTTTGAACGACTTCGCTGACTGGGTCAGAAATTTCGTATTTCCCGAAACCACCAAGACTACTGAAGTAGGCTTCACACACTTGCCAGGGATTTAACGTTTAGTTACAGGAATTTGAGATTTCACTGGTTCAGCTGACTGAAAGTGGAGATCGAAAGGCTCGAGGCATTTGCAAAACTCCGCGAAATTTCTGTTTTCCTATTCGCTTCCCCGTTTTTCAAACTCCGACGCCACCCGAAAACAAGGAAAGTAAGTGAATTCAACTGGCCTAAATAGGTTCGGAAACACGAAAAGGAACACAGATTTCAGACCGGACAGAGTGCGACTATCCAGTTCTCCGCAGCATTCTGTCGAAGCCGCCGTTGAAAACTGTGAAAATCGGGGAAAAGCGGCACTTCGACTCAAAAAGTGGAGAAGAAAGTGGTTCTTCTGGAAGAAGAACGAAAGAAATCAGACTTCTGCAAACATGACTACTTGACATAAGAGCACCTCTGAAACATATTCTGTGTTTTTTCGTGTGTTATGATTATTTTTCTGTTTCTATGATGTAATAAAGTCAATCTTCTCTAAACTCGCATTTTCCAACAGTTTTGTTTTTAGTAAACTTACGGGCTGTCCATTGTGAGGTTGTCAGACTCAAGCCAGCACTTGTCGAATGCTGTAAACTGAATTTATTTAAGTTTTTAAAAGCTCAAAAATGGAAAGGATAAGAAAAGCAACTGGTGAGCCGGGAATTGCCCAATTTTTTTGGAAACAGCGCTGTTAAAATTCAAATCGCGCTTTTTTCGCGCACTTTAGGCGCCTATATAGGCCTATAGGAATGTGTTTTGCTCGAGTGTACTCGTGCGAGCGCACAATACGCACGCGAACGACTGCTACAGTAAGGTTTTGAACACGGGAGATATTTACAGCGGTGGTTACAAAACTTCAAGAAAAATGCAGGTTTTCACCAATTTTCGATGAATAAACGTAATTTTGGCTGGAAAAATAGAGAAATAGGGAAGAAGAACCACAAATATTTTATTTGTTTGGAAACAGTTTTTTTCAAATTTTAAAGGCGCAGGCACTTCTCCCATGCGATGGTCTCGCAGCGCAATGCTGAAATCCCGGGAATTTCAAACGCTGGACAATGTGACTTCTTTCAAGTTTTCTTTGTTTTTCTTCTTGATTTGTGTTATATTTTGGGTATTAATTGGTAATGTTTTGTAAACTATTGAAAAAACTTCTCAATTACTAAAAAGTATCTACACATTCGTATTTTTCCTGAGTAATTTGTTAATTATTATGCTCCATTCTGGCAAATTCCATTTTCTTCTGTTTTTTCTTCGAATCCATGTCCTTCCGGCCTGCTGGAGCTTTTTTCGGTGACCTAGAAAACTCGATGTCGTTTCTTCGGCCTTCTTATTTTATTTGAAATTTTTTCCGGTAACCTTGATTCTTCCATGTAAACTTTCAAGTTTCCCGTAAACCTTTCGTAAAATTCGTTCTCTTTTTTCTTTTTTGTCAATTGTTTATCGGTCTTTTTCCAGTTTCAACCGGAACGATGAGTGTTGAAGCCGATAACATCGAAAATGTCGCCGACGGTGCGAAGCAGATGACGAAAGAAGAACAGTGAGTTTCTGATATAAAAAAGCAGCTGAGAGGAAGAAATTTTTTTCAGAGAGCAAAAACTCGGCGAACTTGTTGCCTCGGGTCGTCGCTTCATCAGATTGGGAGAATACGAGGAAGCAACGGCGGTTCTCAGCGACGCTGCAGAGTTGAGCACCGAGATTTTCGGGGAAAATCACGAGAACACTTTCGATTCGATTTACTACTATGCGATGGCAACGTTCGAATATGGCAAAAAGGAAAGTCAGTTGCTGGCGAGTCAGAACCGGCAAGGATCGGAAGAGCCTGAAGGTGGAGCCGACGAAGAAGAACAGAAAGAAGCTGATGAAGAGAAAAACGAAGACGAAGAGGAGAAGGAAGACGGTGAAGAGGATGAAGAGGTTGAAGATGATGACGACTCGATGAAAGCTGCCTGGGAGCTACTCGAGGTAAAAATTACTCCCGTTCTCAAGTTTATTGAATATTTCAGGCTGCTCGCTGCATCGCGTCTGCCAAAGTCGAGCAATTGGAACACGACGAAAGCTCTAAGGAAGAAATTCAGGAGTGGCAGCTGAAGAAGGCCGAAGTTCTTGCACTACTCGGAGAACACGGAATAGCTGATGGCAAGTACACTGACGCTCAGGAGGATTTGGTTCGCGCTCTCGACATTCAAAAGGCTTATTTGCTGCCCACGTCGAGAGTCATTGCTCAGACGTACATGCTTATCGCGAATGCATGTGGTCTCGATGCTCGCTACGATGAATCTGTATCGTATTACCAGAAGACGGAAGAAACTCTGGTCGCCAGAGCGAAAGAGCTGGAGAAGAAGCTTCTGGAGGAGACGGACGCTCAGGCCAAGTCTGATTTCCAGGAAGAGTTGAAGGAGTTGGAGAAGTTGATGCCGGACATTGAAACGATGATCACTGACGCAATCAACTCAGCTGCTCAAGCTGACGAAGTCAAGAAACAGATGAAGGCACAGTTCGAGGGTATCACTTCTGTTCTGGCCAAGCTGCCCCAAGGCGACGTCGAGGCTAACGATATTTCCAATATGGTCCGTCGCAAACGTCCAACCACCAATGATGACGAGAAGTCCGACGAGTCGAAGAAATCGAAGGAAGAAGGGGTCTCGAAAGTTTAATTATTACAACTCCTCCACTGATACTCTCAAAATGATCTTCTGGATATTATTTTTACCCCTGTTAATCAGATATTTTTATCCTTAATTATTCACTCCATTTTATCAATAAATCCTGATTAATGCTGTGTTCTGATTCCGTATGTACTGGTTCCCTCTCTGCAGTTTCATACCTTTTCTTTTGCCCCAGTTTGTCTTCAAAAAAATAACAAGTTTCAGTTCAAAGCGTTCGGAACATTTGTATGAGTGAAAAAGTTGATGAATTTCACTCGGAAGATATGATTTCAGCTAGTCAACAATTTGATATTCAATTAGGATCTACCATCGGAGAGGTAAGAAAAAACAAAAAAGAAGAAAAAAAAATGTTATTTCAGAAGTTTTTCGCTGAGAAAACACTGTTCTGTGCGTATCAAACCAAGGAGAAGAACCCGGAATATGCGTTCGCTTGTGGTCCGATCCTCTTGATCTGCGATGGCACGACAAAGAAGAAAGTGGTGCGGAAACGGTTCGAGATGGAGTTCGAGATCAAGAAAGTGTTCTTCCACAAGTTCCTGCTGAACCGAAGTACCGATAAAGACCCGGCTGTAGAGAGGGACGAGGATGCGCCGTGGAGGGAATGCCCGCCGAAGCCAAGACACTATTTGGTCGTCTGCGGCGAGCACCGACTTCAGTTCATGTCGCTTCCTGATTTCCACTTCTATCACTATGAGATCCCTTTCAAAGTAAACGAATCAGCCTTTCTAATCTAACCGAATCACTTCCTTCCAGCTTCGCAACGTGTTCTCCTGCTCGACCAGCATCCTCGTCGAAAGGCTCTACGATTCGTCGACAGAACAGAACTTCCATCTCCACGACACCTTCCATCTTTACTCGTTGGCCGGCCCATTCGGAGAACTGCTGCCTGTAATCTACAAAACGAACGGATTCCATCCGCAATGGAAGTTTTGCTGGCAATCTCATCAGGACGACGGTGGGATGGTTGACACGGAAAAGAACTTTGTTGTCGTGTACGATCAGAAAGAGAAGGTTCATCGGATTTATATGGCCCGAGAGACCGAGGAACAGGAGGTCCACGCGGCGATCCGCTACGTGGAGACACTTCGGAAGCAGCACGATTCGACAATGTTCGCATCGAGTCTAGCTCCGCAGTCCGCTGCAAGGACTACCTTCGAACCGACGATGAGGTCCCCAGCGAGTAAGTCAAAGAATTTCTCTATGACACGTTATTCTTTCTTTTCAGTGATAGCCCTCTCCGAAGTCATCAACTCTGACATTGAAGGAAGATCTCCGTTGACATCTCATATCAGATCGGGCTTCGGACATTCCACACCGAACAATCCGAACGTTGCAGGCTTCCAGGGAACTCTTCCAACACCCATTTTCGAAGGTGACAACAAAATTCAAAAACTTTATATTATCAAAAAGTGGGGTCAAGAAGTAGGAGACCGAGAACGGTTGTGATGGTCGAAGTTGAGCAGCGTGATGCTCCGTCGTTGCTGGTGAGCCCTTCCGGGAAGTCTAGGCTGCTTGTTCGCCGCGTCCGAGGGACTCAGTTGAGACGTCAGTTTGAGCAGCTGGATGTCACAGTTGTTGAGCAAAATAGAGGGATTGTTGGGGGAGGACATGCGACGGCTTCTGAACATGGACGTATTGCGATTGATTGAAGAGATAAGCTACCTCAACGCTGTGAAGTCCTGGCTGTTCCGTGGAAGGTGGCCTCCTGCTCGGAACATGCTTCTCCGTCTATACGGGGTCACTGGAGAGGAGGGCTGTGTTGTGGTAGTCGTCGAGTTGCTCTCGGTTGATCCGAGCAGGGCGCACATCGGAGCTGAATTAGAAATAGCAAAGTGAAATAGTGGTTAGCACACAACATAGTGCACACAAGCTAGCGGTTAGTTGATGTTTATTAGCAAGGATGATAGAAGCGAACGGAATATGAACTGAACGAGAAGCTAATTGTCACGAAGCACACGGAACGCAGTGAGAGTGAGCACGACTATCTAAGTGATCTACGTGGTGAAGGTCGTTTGGAAGATGGTGAGCTACGACACGAATGAGAATGGTGCACGGGTGACGAACCGATTGCCGGCGACAAGTTGGGTTCAAGGAAGTGCGAGGCGGAACGGGAACGAGTCGATCGCATTGAAGCCATGGAAATGATGGAGCTGAAATGGAGAGGATCTGAAAGGAACGATCGGTGGGAATGTACTTGGTGATGCTCAGTCGAAGAGGCGTCTTCTCGCTAGCACATCCTTCGTATCCTCGTTTCATCGACTCGATGAGCATGCACGAGAACTGTCTCCAGGACTCGCACACTTCTTCTTCTTCCGTCTTTTCTGCAGCTCGGGATCGAATTCGTAATATCTTGCGTATCCTCAAAAGTACAACGGTTTGATGTTGCCTACTTGTTTTTTTTACTTGCTATCGTCATTAACGACTCTCATATACATTTTGCTCATGGCGATCGGAAGTTGTTGAGCAAACGGCGCCCAGTAGCAGTTGTCGTTGCCTTCGTTCATGTAGTGCCTATAACGTTTCTGACGTCTCCTTCCGATCCAAAGAAAACGAACCGATGACGTGCGCCGAGACGGAACGATAGCGTCTTGATCATCTCCGGATCGCACTTGTGAACTTTGATCAGGATGTTCAAAAAGTCCCGAACCTGGTTGATTATGTTCAGAAACTGGGCGTTCTCTTTGTAAGTCGCATGCATGGTCTCCGGAAGATCCACCAGGGCCCAGACCCAAGTAGGCGTCAGTTCGGCAGACTTCAGCCATGCTTCACTGTAAAGATCAACAGTCCAAAGTGTCTGATAAGATCTGATACCTGATAGCGTCGTTGAGAAGTTGTGGGTCGTGAGAGTTGATGGTGTTCCACGTGTGCACAACGTGCTTCCGATGAGTTGATAGTTGACGAGCAGACTGATTGCCCATTTTGTGATATGCTCATAGTCCGGACAATCTCTGGTGAGCTGCAATCTTTGAAAAGTAACGGGGTGAGACCCATGAGTGAGCTAATCAGGAAAAGGGAAAGAACCAAAGAATGGGGGAGTCTGTTTATAGCTAGACGGCTTGAAAAAGAAGAGAAGTTATTTGGCTATGCAAATTGACTGGAGAATCAGTAAAGAAACACGAGACTCGTGCTTTCGCGGGAAGGTGCATAATGATAAGTAGTCTCGCGATTCTGCGATTCTGGCAAAATGATGGAGTCATTAGATGGCCCCCTGGAGCAAAACATCGAAAGACATCTCCGCCAGGGAGCTAGGGGTCAAAAAGCATAAGAGGGCATTCCAAAGAATCATACTTCTGAATGCGTTCTGAATGAACTTTCCCGTCAGTAATTCTATCAGCAGAGGGCAGTCCGCATTGTGGCAGACTGCAGGAGTTGTCGCTTTTTGTGATGGGAACACATAAAAGGCGGCTCAGAATAATGGGCTCACAATAGTGAGAAGCAGTTTGGGGATGCAGACGAGCCATGATAACTTTGGAACTTTGGACCGGCGGCATCTGGGAAGTGTAACTAAATGGCGCAGTGAGATGATAAATGGAAGCCGTCAGACGCTTTGGTTCTTGTCAGCGGGCGGGCTTTCGAGGACCCCAGATGCAAAACAACGAGTCCCGCACTAAATAAGAAATATGATTGACGCCGTCCGATGCGTTATGGCAGCTCCTCCGAGCAGTCGAAAAACGAACAAGTGGGGGAGGAGCAGTCATGGACCGGTTCGAATTGCAGTAGTTCTAGGAACAATTGACACGAGGCAAAACAAGGCATCGCTTTCTGAATTCACGAATATTGCATTAGTTCGGTGGGATCCTCTCAGTCTCTGTTTTCTCGAAACTCAAAATGCTGATTGAATTCGGCGAACCGAGGGAAACCTCGTTCATGAACTCTGATTGACGAGCATTGGAGAGAAAAAAGAGGGGGCGCATCAATGAAAAGTGAAATCGAAACAGCGGATTCGATTATCTACGTCAAAAAAGACGGATAGGCGTGGGAACCAGCCACTCTTGCAGATTAGAATCCGAGCTTCCTGCAGATCGGATGGCTCCGCTGTGGATGAACCGTCATCTCGAAAACATTTGCAAAACTGGCGAAGTGGCCAATTTGTTATGTCTGTCACCATTCAAGTCACACATCCGCGAGGAAGGCACAGCAGCCGAGTGTGCACGTCGACAAAAGAGACTTTGCGCATGTGAAATTGTAGATATGTATAGCCCTGAGGGCGTAAATCACATTTGCATTCGGTGCTCTTTTCGCTGTTGTCTTCGTGAGCATCGTCGCCAGAGAACATAACGTACAGGAAAAGAAGAGATTAGCGAGGGCCATCGAAGACAGAGTTTGCGGGAGCTGCGACGTGTTTTCCTTTCTCTCTCGGTTGACCGACGTTTAGGGAGGAAGCGAAGTGCCAGATGAGCCGGGGGCATAGGTGATGAGGCCAATGAAGGGATCGAAAAGGGCAGTACTTGGTCAGAAGAGAATGGAAGTATTTCAGGCAACAACGACTCGCATATATGGGCTTCGACGCCAAACACACCGAGAGTCAACACGAGAGGAGGTCTCGAAAGGAACATTCACACGAGGTCTTTCCCAAAAATGACACCTTCGTAACTATGAACTTTTTCAGAACACTGGCTCGGATGGTCAATGACGAAGCTCCAGGAACGAGCAATTCGCCATCATACGGCCGGCTCCAGACGACTTCATCTCCGTTCCGGGCGCATCTGACACAAAAGTTCAGACGAGGAGACAGCAATGCAGAGCTAATGAGAGACTTCACGAGGATGATTCGAGACACTCCGAAGAACAGAACTAGACAATCGAAAGGAAATGACGATGTCGACTTCGGGGACCTCGAACGAGACCCCGACGTTGATTTGCTCCTCTCGAAAGTGTGCCTTGAATGTGTTTACGTCGAGCCGAAAGCTGGAGCAATTCCAAGAGCTGATAAGGTTTTGATAAACTAATCTTATCTCTAGCCCCGTCTTTTCAGGTTTTCCTTTCCACCTTCCTGTCAGAAACCTACATCAACCTAGTCTCGTCCACTGGAAAGTTGATGAAGATCGTTCCGGTCTGGAAAACTGCGGAGAAGACGAGAAGACTTCTGTCTGAAGGAGGGAAGTATGAGCCGGTCACGATGGATTGCGTTGATGCCGCATACGTCGGAAAAAGTGGTCTGACAGTGTTGCTCAGTCCTGATTTCACCATTTCCATGGTTGGAGGAAACGAAAAGATATGTCCCATATTCATTTCGGAGGTAGATTCCTTGTTTATGATCCATCGCCAATGCCGTTTTCTTCCAGATCAGCAATCAACGTCAGAGTCTCAACTACCGCTTCTATCCGTTTGCCAACAACCGCATCGCAATAGTCAATGTCATGAGATGCATTGTTCTGGAGATCCCCGAAACACTATTGTGCCAGTCTTCCATTGAGCTCATGAAGACCTGTTTCTTGAGTGTCAAACAAGATTTCGCTATGAAACTGCTCAGAAAGTGGAGAACAATCAAGAGGGATTCCGACGCGGACCTAGTGGATCTGGAAAAGAAAGAACTTGAAGACGTCGCCTTTTTCATGCTTGCAAACGTCGGAGTTCGTCTGCAGAAGAAGGAACAGCAGGAACGACCGGCGACTCCAGAAGAACACGGAGGCAAGCAGATGAGACCGCGAATGTCGGAAGTTGAAGTGATGGAGATGATGAAGGCGTTCTTTGAGGATATGGTGATCGCCCCGAATCCTTCCGCCGCACAGCAAGAGTTCAAGACTTCTTTCCTCATAGATCTGGATCCTTCTGAAGAGGGATTCGAGCACGCCAGGGACATGTTCAACGCATTCCACGCTCAGTGTCAGGAGTGGTCCGTGTTTTCGCTGATGCATCCTATCCTCATGGAACTCATTCCGTTTGTCTACATGCTGTCAGCAGTTCTCACCTATCGAGAATACGAAGAATACTACGTGGCTTTGTTCCAGAAGCTTCTCAACAAAAGTACCTACGAGCCGAAAGAAGGGTTCACAGAGATCCTGCCGAAGCTTCTAGCTGTTGCCGTGCCTCCAGTGCCCCACTGGGACCTCTACAGCATTATCTCTCACCTTGTCCTTGAACGGACGACTTCTGAGAATCTAGGAACACTCCCGAAGCAGTTGACAAGGAAAAGCCTTCAGCTTCTTGTTATAATTGCTGCAGGCCGTAATCTGATCGGTACCAATGTAAAGTTGGAATGCCAACTTTGGATCGGACAAGACTGGAATCGCCGGCTCGGACTATCCGGAAATTCGCTCAAATCGTTCTACAACATCATGAAAGACATTCGTTCAAATTCGGCCGGCAAAGCCAACAACTTGATGCTATTGTTCGAGTTCGACAAACGAGAAATTGACTATCTCATGCTGGCGCCCAAGATCCTCCTGCTCAAGTTTCAAACCGACGCTTTCGCCGGAGCCAGATCCATTGAGCCGACAAAGTGCACATATGCGACTCGAGAAGAGATATTCACCATCTCGCTGATGCGCTGGAAACACGACATTCGGAAACGAAACGTCGAGATGATGCTCGATTCGACTCGACCAATTTTGATTGCCACTAACGTTTTGTAAGTGTTAACTTCTGTCCAATACGTTTTACGAATTCTTTCCAGGCGTAAAACGGAGGAGGACAACATGAAAGAGTTGCAAGACCGCTTCTTGACCCAGACCTCGTACCGCACATTCGTCCAGTGCTTCGGAAGAGCATTCTTCGAGTTCCGAGGCGCCGTCCCATCCCTTCTGACGACTCTACCGATTCCGAGACTCTGTGTCGGTGGAATGGTCTACCCGGCCAGGGTGTCTTGTGACGCGCCAACCACGGACAGCTTCAAGCTGTGTACCGAATGGGCCAACTTCTACAACAGCATGGCAGCGTCTCTGCGCATCGGGTCCAGTGACATGGTGCGCATCGACAGCGAGTGGATCATAATGGTGTCGAAGACAATCCGGTCGAACGCGGTCATCGGAGGGATGCTTCTTGGATTCGGATTCAACGGACACCTCGCCTCGTTCAACATGTACCACGCCCATCAGATGCTCGCCACGTTCGACAAGTTCAACTCGGTGGCCCTGTTGATCGGGCTGGCCGCGTCGAACTTCACGTCGTGTGACCTGCAAATTCACAAAATTCTCGCTACATACCTTGGTTTCTTAATAGGACCAACGCCGTTAGAAATCAAGTTAGACATCACCATTCAAACCGCCGCCATCTCGGGTCTCGGACTGCTCTTCGCTGACTCTGGAAACATGAACATTGCGAAGAAACTGGTCAACGAAATTGGAAAAGCACCGAATCGAGACGAAGAGCCGGTGGGAGACAGAGCAGCGTACAAGCTGAGTGCTGGATTCTCGTTGGGACTCATCATGCTCGGCAAGGGAAATGGGGCGGCGTCGAGTGTGGTACCGTTCAAACAGAACATTCCCTCGTTGTCGCAGAGACTGATCACAATGATGAAAGGAATGAAAAGGGTGAGTTGCTGGATGAACCAGTCAGTCATAAACATGATAATGTTCTAGGACCAGTGCGTGTTCCTCCCACAAGCCGCGACTCCAACTGTCAATGAACCTGCCACACTGCCGTTCTCAAATGGTAGTCTCATGAACTCCAGCCAAATTGCCTACCACGTCAGGGAAATGAACACAATCAACATCCACCAGTCCTCGGAAGCGGCGACAATCGCCCTCGGACTCATGTTCATGAAGACACACAACATTTTTATCGCCGATGCTCTTGCTCTCCCGGACACGATCACAGAGATCGAGCGGATCAAGCCGCATTCCGTGTACGCCCGAGTACTCGGCCACTGCCTAGTTATGTGGGACAAGATCGAGCCGACACAAAACTTTGTAAGGAGTCTGGTTCCTCAAGTCATCAAAGACTATGCTACTTCTGCTCTTCACTTCGGAGTTCCGATAAAGAGAGATGAGGATGGAGAGGAGATCCACGAGGTGTTGGACGAGCAGGAGGAGCAGTACTGGGGAGATGTCGTCGATCGAAGCACTGTCGCCCAGACCTACCTTTACACGATTTCTGCTGCCTGCATGGCGATTGCTCTGAAGTACTCATCGACTGGCGGACCGAAGGAGAAGAACATTGTCAATACGGCGTTCAGAGTCATTGTATGATGACACTGTTTTATCCGATTTGAACTTATTGTTTCAGGAGTTCTACGCTAAAATTGTGCTACCAGACGGCATGTCGAACAAGAACATGGGCAGTGTTCGGATGTGCATGCACGCCGGAGTCTGCACGCGTTCCAGTGTTCTCTCGATGCTCATCACAGCCATGGCCATCGTGAGTTCCTGTACCAAATACTCCGAATAGGCTTTTTTTCCAGTTACGAGTTGGCACTGGAGACCTGGAAGTTATTCGTTACGCAAGACTTCTCCGTCAAGCTGATAAGCCTGAAGCGGATTGGATATCGGTTGGAAAGAAGCATTTCGAGCAGATGGTGTCACATCAGGCACTCGGAATGCTGTTGATGGGTGAAGGAAGGTACACATTCAAAAAGGACGACCTCTCGATAGCTCTAATCGTCATCTCTACGTTCCCAATCATGCCAGTGAATGTTGCCGATAACTCGTGAGTATCTTGTTAGTTTTCAAATTCCCAATGCTTTCGCTTCAGTCACTACCACCAGCCACTTCGATTCGTCTGGAGTCTTGCCGTCGAACCAAGGCTTCTCGTACCGTATGATGCTGAAGAAGGCTGTGTTGTTGAGGTTGACGTCACGATCGTCATGAAGCCGAAGGCTGCTGGAGTGGAGCCAGTGACATATAAACAGAAGGCTCCGTCACTTCTTCCGCCACTCGAAGATCTCCAATCGATTTCTGTGGGAGGTGGAAAGTATGAAGTGGTTCGAATCAATCTGCAGACGGAGGAAGAACTCTCGGTGATGAGGGATGTGATGTCTGTTGGCCAGGGGCGAATCATGCTCAAGAGATACAGTGTTCACACGTGAGTATTCTGACATCTTCAGTTGCCTCATCAAGTTTTCAGATCTGAAATGAAGATGCAAGAGGCAACTGCTCTCTACGACACTCCACTGGATCTGATGGACATGTTCGAGAATGAGCACACTTCGTACACTCTCGATGATGAAGAAGTGCGCAAGTTGATAGATGAAATCGAAAACGGCATCTGCTTGAACAGTTCTGACGAGTATCCAAATGTGCAGGTGCAGTTGGGCTCTGTCAGAGATGTCACCAAAAGAACTCACACAAATCTGATCGAGCTGCAGAAAAGCGCATTGCAGCTTCTTGGAAATAGTATTGATCTGTGAGTAGAAACCGTTCTTTTGCGAACCATGTTCCTTTTTCAGCTGGCCAGATGAGGTCAATGTCTCAAATGCAATTCACGGGTTGGCTGAGAGCATGCAATCACTCAATATTTAGCGGGTTTCCGTTATCTTTCAATTTCAATGTACTATGCGTATTGCTATTCCATTTTTCAATAAATTGATCAGTCTTGTATTTAATCCAACATTCAACGAAACAAAGCGAGACAACTTCTACGCATGTTTTCCTTGTAAGAGAACAAGCTGGCGTTGCGGAAGTTTTTAGATTGCTAGTGTGGCATCAATAAATGATTCAACGAGCTCAGAAGTTTTATGTCCAACAATTTATTTGTAACAAAAACAAATTTACTCCTCATCGTCTCCGGCTCCGTCTCCCTTTCTCAAGGTGCGTCGCTTGACACGTCCTGGGCGGCCACCTCCGTGTGGGGATTGGAGGGAGAAGTCGATGTGCTTCTGCGAATCCAAACGGACGATGAAGGATGGGACATCGACGACCTGTCTGCGGACACTGAAAAAAAAAACAATTGAATAAATGACAGTGTTTCTTTAGATGAATTCGTTTCGAACATGAAAAGTTTGCAAAAGCTTACCGGATGTGGTGCTGCTTGATGAGGATACGAGCGTGGTGGATCGACTTGGCAAGTCCAAGCTTGAAGACCTGGGTTTGGAGTCTGCGCTCAAGGAAGTCCTCGACCTTAAGTCCGAGAACGTAATCGAGCTTCATCTTGGTCTCATCGAGGACACCGATCTTGACAAGACGACGGAGAAGGGCATTTCCTTCGAAAAGACGCTTCGGGTCCTTGTCCTCAAGGGTGAGAAGCTCACGAGCGGCCTTACGGACCTTAGCCAAGGTGTACTTGACACGCCACACCTCACGCTTGTTCTTGAGTCCGAAGGTTCCGATGAGCTTGAGCTCCTGGAAGAAAAACAAATAATTGCTGGAAACTTTCAAAAATTTCAAACCTGGTCAAGGCGCTCCTTCTCGAACGGACGGCGTGGCGACTTAGTCACCTTAGATTGCACAGTCTTCAGACGTGGCATAGTTGAACCCTAAAACATTAAAAATTAATTATACAATTTTGGTGCTCCCAAAAAAAATAAAATCACGAAAGAAAACGATTCGAACTAGGAAACGCGTAAAGAACGACTTTAACAAACTAAACTTTACCCAAAATTTTGATATTTGTCAAAAAAAATGTAAAAATTTGCTGAAAAATCAAAAGAAAAAAGGAAAAATTGGGAATTTGGCCCAAAAAGCAGGCATTTCTTCAACTACGGTGGACGCCACCCGGTCGTGGCGAGACCCGCGCACGGGAAGTGCGTGCGCCTTTAATCGTGCGTGCGTCCGTCGTCTCCGCCAATATTGCGTTCCCTCGTTGTTTGCAACGGCTCTGTCTCTCTTTTTCTCAATGTTTCTCTATTTTTTGCTTGTGGATTTATGTATTTTTCCCACAAAGTCTTGTTATATTTAAAAAATTATTTTATTCATTTAATCAAAGCTTTTATCTTTACCCTCTTTCTTTAAATTGTTGTATTTTTCAGAAAATGGATCTTCCGGACCCGTATCTCCCAGGGGCAATCAGTCTGTTCGAGCAACTCGACAAGAAGCTACTAGTAGTACTCCGTGATGGTCGGAAACTAATTGGATATCTCCGGTCCATAGACCAGTTTGCCAATCTGATACTTGAAGACGTTGTCGAACGGTCGTTCGTAGAGAAGTACTTCTGCGAGACTAGTCAAGGTTTCATGCTTATACGCGGGGAAAACGTCGAATTGGCCGGAGAAATCGATGACAACATCCCGACTGGACTCACTCAAGTAACACTTTTACATCTGCTAGAAAAAAACAATCATCTTTTTTTCAGGTTTCACCAGAAGAATTCCGCAGAATCGAAGACGAATATTTGGCAAAAAATCCACCAAAATTCTTGAAACGACCGGCGGAGAAAACTGAGGAGCATGACGCCTAAACACTAACATCATATTTCGATCACATTCCGATGTGTTTATAACAGCCTCACGGGTTGAGCCAACATTATTCAAACTCACAATGGGATAAGCAATCTGTTCTGACATCTCCCATTCTTGTGCTATAATGCATGTAACCTCGTTTTTCACTCATTTTGATAGATTTATATTCTTGAAAGTAAATTATTTTATCGCAAAGTTTTTTACTTTAGATTTTCACACCTTTATCTATTGGTTTCTAAACTGATATCGAGCATTTGAAATTATTATTGATCCCCGATAAAATCCTTTTTGATAGGGTTCCTCGGAAGACTTCGTCGGTGCTGAGAGGGCTTGTATGAGTAAGTTGTTATTGAATCTCGTATAAATCCACCACGCTGTGGAAAATACTTGTTAGGCTTAGTCTCGAGTGGATTAGGCAAGCGAATCAGTAGAAGTTTATCATAATCCCATCCAACGCGCTCTTGCATTCATATCTATCTGTTTTCAAGCCCGCCACGTTGTTGTTGCAACTTTTAAAATCGATTAAAACGTGTCACCTAGTTTGCATATGAATACCTTTCATCGAACATGTTGCAGTCGTGTCCGTCATCCACGCACTCGTCCGTTCCACGCACCGTCTGCGCCTCGCATCCCTCCCTTCTTTGCAAAGCCTCCCATTCGGCACGTTCACTCGACACGAAATGCACAACGTGGTTTTCGTTCTCGGTCCACCAGGTTCCGGAAAAGGAACTATCTGTGCTAAAATCCAAGAGGTTAGTGCCTATGTGAATAATGCTTTTCTATCTATGTCTTTGCAGAATCTGAACTATGTTCATTTGTCGGCTGGAGATCTTCTGCGAGCTGAGCGTCAGAGAGAAGGAAGCGAGTTCGGAGCACTTATCGAGAGTCACATTCGAAACGGAACCATCGTCCCTGTCGAGATCACTTGCTCTCTTCTTGAGAATGCTATGAAAGCGAGTGGAGACGTCAAAGGATTCCTGGTCGACGGTTTCCCACGCAATGAGAACAACCTCCAGGGCTGGAACAAGCAGATGGACGGAAAGGTCAACGTCCAATTTGTGCTCTTCCTGTCGTGTGCAGTGCCGATTTGCATTGAAAGATGTCTGAACCGTGGTCAGGGACGCACCGACGACAACGAGGAGTCGCTGAAGAAACGTGTCGAGACCTACAATCAACAGACATTCCCGATCATCGAGCATTTCGAAAAGAGCGGGCTTGTCCGTGAAGTCAAGAGCGAGCGACCAGTGGATGAGGTGTATGCCGACGTCGTCGAGGTCTTCACCGTGGCCAACAAGTAAACAGCTAGCTTCAAGTTCACCTGTTTTCCGGATTAGTGCAATTCAACGCTCTGTGTCTCCGCTTCTAAATTTCCTATACTTCCCTTCCCTTTTTGACGGTTTCTTTCCTTCATTCATAATAAAACTAAAACAGAAGAACAACAACGAATTTACCAACTGAATGAGATCACAGACTCTTTTGTATATTTCAAAGAACAAATTGAACAATCTCTGAACAGGAAGTTTAGAATGAACAAAAGCCACGTGTTGGCGGCAGTGGCTGGGATGTGCGGATCGATGGGCGCCGTTTCGGGGAAACTCGCATTCGACTCGCAGCTCGATTCCTATGCGGTAAGATATCAGTTATCAGTAGAGCTGGAGATAAACGTGTTCCAACTGTAAATATCTGAAGAAGTTCTCGTGCGTCGCCGTCTTCATAACTTCGAACGTGGTGATGTGGGCGACGTACACCCGATCCTTGGCTCTTTCCGACTGCACGAGCACTCCGATGATCATCAACATGGCCTGTAACTTTGCCCTAACTGTAAGTCTCTCTTCTAAAAAGAGAACTCCAAATACTCGCAGCTTGAGAATTCGCTGAAAATTTGTGTACAGATAGAATCGACGTCGCTGATTACGAGAATCATAGTGGTTTTCTGCGAAAATGTCCGTATTCTGAATCCTGACGTCTTCAAGTTTGTGTGGTGGTTTCCGAAAATTTCAATTGGATTTCCCAAAATTTTTTGCCAGACTCCCTCGTGCAAAATTGTCTCCCAATTCCAAACAATATCGTTTTTACGAAACTTTCGCTTCATTCCCTCTCCAGAATCCAGCTTCTGCCTCCAGAAGATTCCCAAGGTTCCTGTGGCCGGTTGAGCTTCAGAATTCAAGAATGACAGCCTTCATATTTCCTGGTGCAATGAATTCCCGTGAAGATCCAGTTGTTCCACGTCATTCCATCATTTCTTGCTTTTCGACTCCAGAATCCGTTGATTTGCCAATGTGTACATGAAAAAACCATAGCGTTAGACAGGGTTTCTCATAACTTTTTCTTTTGGGTGCTACAAAGATTCAGAAACCTCATCGATTCGGCAAGCGCTTCTGAATCTCATCATCCAAAACCCAACCAACTGTCACATCACCGCTTTAGTAACATTCAATTTATCAGATTCTGGCGGGATTCTGAATTCTAAAGGCATAACTCACATTGTCTAGAATCCATCCGTGTTCGATTCGTCTTCAGAATCCAGAATTGCTACTTTCAGAAGTGTTTGAGATCCAAGTTGTCAGTTGAGCTCCAGAAGTCCGAAATGACAGCGTTGACGTGAAGACCCAGTTAGTCCACGTGGTTTGGCAATTTCTTGTAGTTTTGTAGAATTCGTTCCAGTTGAAAATTGTCTTCAGAATCCCAATTTTCCGATGTGTACATGAAAAAAACATAGTTAGATGGATTTTTCATAGCTTTTTCGATGGAATTCTCTGTGGATTCAGAAGCCTCATCGATTCGGCAAGCGCTTCTGAATCAACATATCCAAAGTCCGATCAACTGTCACATCACCGCTTCAGTAACATTCAACTCATCGGATTCTGGGGAATTTTGAATTCTGAAGGCACAACTCACACTGTCAAGAATCCAATGGCCAAAGGGTCCATCGTTGGAGCTTCAGAATTCAGTAGTTGCTTCTAGAAGAGTCCCAGGGTTCCAGTTGCCGGTTGAGCTTCAGAGTTCCAAAATGACAGCTTCCAAATCCCATTTGTCCATCGAATTTACGTGAAAATCCAGTCAATCCAATCCACGTCACTCCATCATTTCTTGTTTTTCGGCTTTAGAATCCGTTGATTTGTCGATGTGTACATGAAAAAACCTTGTTAAATGGGGTTTTCAATGATTTTTCTACTGAATTCCATGAGGATTCAGAAGCCTCATCGATTCGGCAAGCGCTTCTGAATCGTATGATCCAGAATCTGATCAATTGTCACATCACCGCTTCAGTAACATTCAACTCATCGGAATCTGGGGGATTCTGAATTCTGAAGGCACAACTCACACTGTCCAGAATCCAATGACCCAGGGTCCATCTTTGAGGCTCCAGAATCCAGCTTCTTCCTCCAGAAGGCCAAGTGAACCTTCCTCCAAGTGCCGAATAGCAAAAACTGATTCTCCGGATGTTTCCAGCCCCTTTTATATGCAGCTGATAAGATCTAGCCTAGAAAATCACGTGATAAATGATAACGTAAAAATAGTCTAGTTTTCATGTTTTTTCGAAGAAAATTCTCAAGCTGCGAGTATTCGGAGTTCCCTTGTAAGTAGTTTCAATCCGGTTGTTCCAGGGTGTTCTCGGCAGTCTTCTCTTCTCCGAATCGCACTCTTCCACCTGGTGGATCCTTCTCGCCGTCCTCATCTTCGGACTCACTTTGATGCTCAGCCCCGAAAAAGAAGATCTCAAACAAGACTAGTCCCTTCTCTTTTCCGAAATAAAGTCTCTCGTTTCCCGTCCCGCTCCCATGGTTTCGCCCATTCCCTCCCCGACGTCTCCATGACTCTTTCCCCCATTTCGCTCCGCTCGGGACGCCATTCGCCTTCCGATTCCCTTCAAAACATGCGCATTTCTATTCTTCTCCCTCTGATTTTCCGTAAGTTTTCCCCAAACTTCCCTCTCTTCCAACCCCTTCTACAGTGATCCATCTGTGCCACTGCCAGTCATCTTCATCCATCCTCCCATCGGAATCATCGTCTTCTTCGTCTTCCCTCTATTCTTCCTCCTCTTCATCTTCTTCCCCCACCACTACCCAATATGCCAACTCATCTCCTTCTTCCTCCGCCTCCTCCTTCTCGAGCTCTTCGCCGTCTTCTTCCGGCTCCACCAACTCTGCCGACTCTTCCACGACCGCTAGCTTGGACCTTGGATCCGTTGAGAAACTGGTGACCTACACGACGAAACAGAAGACCATCTTCATCGCCTGCTGCGGTAACCCGTGGTCCCTTGATCCCAGCAGCCCACAAAGTTCTTTCAGGAGGAACATTCGTCCTGCTCATTGCCCTCGCCATCCTCTCCGGCCTGTCCGACACGATTTCCCGCTCGCGCCAGAAGACCAAAAGAACTCATGCTTGAATTTGAAACGTCTTCATTACAATGAACTTGTTAACAAAATGGGGTGCTCATGCATAGGAATGCTGAGATCTGGAGAGGCCAGTTAGAGAACAACGTAAAATTTTTGGATGAAATTGAGAGATGGGTTGGTTGTGGATCAGGAAGATCAGTGGAAGCGCCTAGAATGTGCCGATCTTTCTGTTGTCTATCGAGAATCCGGAAGGCTGCAATAAAACATCGTATTATTGAGTGAATAATAAGATACAACTCACAGTTTCCGGTTCCATAGTCACAACGTTGGTGTCGTCGACACGAAGAGCTGCGTAGATGTCCGTCGTGTCCTTGATCTCGATTTCGGACTTCAGAACTTTTTCTCTGAGCTGCATCAGAATGACTCCGAGGATGTTGCGTCCGTTGGCGAACACCGGACACTTTTGCATGGAAGTCTCGTCGAGAGGGAACGTGCCTGGCACTTTGAGCGTCTTGACACCTGCTTTCGCAAGATCCTCCAGCCACTTCTTTATTTGAAGGACACCACATCCAGTTCCGTATATACTGTCTCGAGCGAATGCATGGACCAAAATGTGATTGCGACTTTCCTTGAGAGCCTCTCGCAGATGAGCCGACTGAGTCACTTTTGCGAGAAGAGCTTTCTGAACAACCTCGAGACCTTTCGTGTATCTCCATTCGTCCACTTTTTCTTTGGAGATCTGAAAAAAATGCAATGAAATTGAATCAGAGAATTTGATGACTTACGTTCGACGCCTTGAGTATATCTTTGGCAATCGCACTGAACGCCTTTGTATCCTTATCAGCTTCACTGATTTCCACAATCGGTTTTCCGCTTTCGTCCAAAACAGCACAATCCAACTTGTCGCTAGAAACACCTGTTAGGTCGGTGACTTTTCGGATTTGATAGTAGTGGTCGCAGCTTTTGTAGATTTTGTTGTCAATCAGCACCGGGAACTGAAATTGTTATAAAAGTTATAGAAAACAGAAAGGGCGTTACTAACACTGTGCTGAGTAGTGAAGACACTGTCAAATCCATGGAAAGCTGTGATATTCTCAGAAGAGACGGTGACAGTGATAGCTGGATCTTCGTCTGTGAGCGGAACAAACGGAATGTCGTCTTTGCTGTTGGCCGGTCTCGACGGTCTTTTGTTCGTTCCACCACCACGGTATCCTCCGCGCCCACGTCCTCCACGATTGTCTCCTCTTTTCTGGTTCTGATAATTCGACTCCCAACCGTTGCCTTGGAGTCCTCGGAAATTCGGCATCTTGTGACCTCCTCGTCCTCCTGAAATTGGATAAGTATACATGAAAATAGCTTGTTGACGACTCACGCTTGTTAACTGGTTTGTTGCTTGCCGGAGCCACTTTGCTTGCTGTCGCTGGAGCAGACTCCACTACGTTCTCAGTCAACTTTGTGCTTCCTGATGGATCAGTATTGACTGTGACGAGATGGAACTGTCGAATCGGAACGTTCTTATCGGGTTTCCTGCGATTCCTAAATCCTCGATTGCGCTGACTGGACACTTTCGGGATAGGAGCTGGCTTCGATGGGTGATACGGAGCCGCAGATTGATATTGCGCCTGAAACAATAATTTAAAATCGGACAACGTTTCGTGCTTTTAACTAGCGGGAGAAGGTAAAGATAATTGACAACATCTACAACGAGTTTTTTCTTATCTTCACCCGCTAGCTTCTAAAGCTTTATAAAGTTAAAAATTAACCTGTTGGGTCGAAGATGAGAAAAAACTAGATGAACCATCGAGTGACGGATAAACGGGATTATACTGCTGTAAAAACAAGCTTGGAAATTTTTCGATAGAAATTTTAAAACTTCATGCTGAGCGTATGCGTGGTTCGTTGCTCGCCAGCGTGGATCAGAGTTTCTGGAAAATTTAAATTTCCAAGTGCCCGATGAAATTATAGAAACCTGGGATCCCAGCTAGAATCGTAACTACTTCCTCCCCAGCCCGGGTTCCCTTGATACGCCATATCTACAAAAATGTTTTTTTTTTCCAAAAAAAAAGACGAGATGCGTAAAAAGAACAATTCGACGCTTTCAGGCATGGCTGTGGTGTTTTGTGACGCTTGGGAATTAGAATACTTATTTGAAAAGTTGATTATCCGCAGATTTCTGTAGATTTTTAACAGAAAATACATAGGAGAATGATATATTCATGAAACTTGAAAAAATAAATTAAATAAAATCGGTTTTCAATTTATCTCAATGGGGCGCGTTTGCTGCGACTCATATCAAATCGGCGCGAATTTGAATTTGAATCCGGAAAGGTACAAGTCAAATAAGTGCAAAGAGAATGCGACAGAAAAACAAAAAAAAGTAAAACATTAGAACGAAGATTTTTTCTGGTGCTTCGGGATGAAAAAAGTCCAAGAAAGGATATATCCCTCTTTATTGATGTCATTTTTATTCAATCTGTTTATTTTCAGACAAAAGGTTACTCCAAAACAGCATATTGATTGAAATTAGTAGATTTTCGTACACATTGCTCATTTATTATTCTTGTTTTCATCGAAGTCTTCCGTAGCACTTGGAAAGTTCGCTGAGGTAGTCCGAGTACTTCTTGGCTCTGAGCTTCTGAAGAGCGATGATGGCGTCCTGTTGCTTTCCTTTCGGAAGATCTTCGTCTGGCAAACAACTGGAAAAGAACGGAGATTAAAGCAGAAGACACACAGGTTCCTACATATTCTCTCGTTCACAGTGCTTCGAGAACTTGGAACTCATGGCGGACAGTTGATCGTGGCCAGCAGTGGAGCAGACGGTGCGACGCGAACGGAAGACAATATCTGCAAAAATATAGGAGTTCAGAGTCATCTGAAGACATCTGATTACTGTGGTGACGACGGTGTCTGTGATTATGGCCAGTGTGGTCGATATCTGGATCTTTCGGATCATGATCATCGGAACGACGACGTCTGTGATTGTGTCCAGTATGGTCAATGTCCGGATCCTTAGGGTCATGATCATCAGAACGGCGACGACGATGGTTGTGTCCGGTGTGGTCGATGGTGGTGTCATTCGGATCATCATCATGGCTTCTTCTGCGTCTGTGGTTGTGCCCTGTGTGATCAATGTTCGGGTCATTTGGATCGTGATCTCCGGAACGACGGCGGCGGTGATTATGGCCTGTGTGATCGATCGTAGTATCATTCGGATCATCATCATGACTTCTTCTACGTCTGTGGTTATGACCGGTGTGATCAATGTCCGGATCTTTCGGATCGTGATCATCAGATCTGCGACGACGATGGTTGTGTCCAGTATGATCGATGTTCGGGTCATTCGGATCGTGTCTTCTCATTCTGTGATTGTGTCCGGTGTGGTCGATCGTAGTGTCATTTGGATCATCTGAGTTCGTAATTCTCATTTTAAACGCTTCCTTCAAAACTCACCATCAGTGTTTCTCTTGACTCTGTGATTGTGTCCGGTGTGATCGATGTCCGGGTCGTTCGGGTCGTGATCCCTTCGTTTTCTTCCGTGTTGATGCTTTCTGTGATCCTCATTGTGCTGATGCTTGTCATCCATATGACCATGTCCCTTCTCGTGGTCATGGTGTCTTCTCATCCGAGTGTGATCGTGACTCTCGTTGTCATTTGTCTCCGGCGGTCCCATGTCTCCATCCAGAACAGTCCCTGAAACATCCCTCTCATCGTCTGCTTCTCCACCATTCACTACTCACTCTTCGGTCTGCTCTTCTCCTCGACATACTTCCGACACTCTGCCACAGCGACCTTGTACTTCTCCGAAACATCTTGGAACTCCTTCCAGCTCTTCTCCAACTCGTCCTTCGTCTTGCACACTTCCGTTCCCGTCTTCTGCTCGTGACACTCACGCTCCAACTGCTTCTCCCTCTTGTTGGTAGCCATTCGGAGGATTGTATCGGGGGAACATTCAAAAGCCAGGGTTGAGATGACCAGCAAGCTGGCCAATAAGGAGATCCGAACGATCATCCTGAACACAAATTGTTATGGGTAAGTTGAAGAATTCGAATGAGCAAAAAGAGACATTCAGAAAGAACAAAATGAAGGATTCTCAGAGATTTCTGAACCTTTCCCATCGAGGACGAAATGTTGTTGGGTTATCTGACTCATGGGGAACTCGGGTCAATATCCGATGGACAGTTTAGATGAAGAGAGCAGTGGCAGTTGTTATCAATCGAAGGGCGAGTCTTGAGAAGAAGAAAAAAGAAGAAAACAAGTTTATCAAACGAAAGAAACCGCCCCTGCTCGTTGCTCTAAAAGTGATTGATTCGACTATGAGAGTAATAAAAAAGTAATTGAAAACACGCGAAATTCTGGTGCTCAGCGGACTCATGAGTGCGCTTTTATTGCGACCGGAAGAGCTGGTCGCCGTGAATGCCGCCGCACGTCTTCTTCTTCTTTTGTCGTGTTTTTCAGGCGGAATTCGGGGATTGTGGAGCGTGTAATTTGGTGATAATTGGCATTTTGGGGGACTGGGAACTGGGGGAGATACTGGGAAGAGTGAACTGAACAACACGGACACGAATGCACTTTTATACGGGTTGATGCTCGAACTAAATGACAGTTGCCGGGCGGTTCGAGCGTTTCGTGGAATGATGTAATTTTACGACGAATTTTTATTTCGTCTCTTGATTGGCTCTCGAACAAAAAGAGGACTCATCAATCAAAATCCGAGAGGAGAAGACGGATTGTTTTGAAGGATGGATGGGAGTTGTTGAATGAAGAAGCTGAGAAGAATTCGTGGCAGGTGGAGAGGAAAAGAAGGCTTCAGAAGGTCCGAAGGTGTCATGTCGCATCAGGAAAAACGGGTGAAAAGCGTAAGGGAATGAGACGAGACAAACAAGAACACATGGGCAGTGGAGAGAAGATAAGAGAGCAATTACGCATCAAGGCGAAGTATCTAAAGACTCGGAAAACGAAGTGAAACGGAATGAAAAAAACGAGGCCGAGTTGTTCAGAATCGTTTAGCGTTTCCTGTTTTCTTTTTTATTTCGGGTAGTTAGTTAGCTTCTGTGATTTATTCAATTCGATTTACAAGGCTCCCCGTTATTATCTCGGACAAAACATGCGAGGAACAACAGCAAGTCGGCAGAACTTTTCTCACAAGATTCAGATTTCTGGATTGTGCAGACACTGTTGAACACGAAACGGGCAGGACCTCCTGGAGAATATGTGGACCAGACGTGTTTACAACTCAGAACCATGTTCTCGGAATGTTTTTTCCTGCGAAACTTGCATTTGCATTTTCATTTGATCATCCATGTAGGTTTTCTTCCAAAACGTGTGACTTTTCTGAATCAGAAGAATCGAACGAGCACACAACAAGTGTCAGGTTTCCGGCCGGCAAAACACAATTATTATGAGACGAGCCTCTCAGAGAATGGAACTGGCATTTGCGGAAAGAAGCAGGGGACCACGCAAATAGAGACGAATGAATTTCCAGAAGACACCCCGAAGGCACATTGTTTTCCTCTTTTTTTTTTCTTTTATAATGCTCGAATTGGCTCCAATTACAGTAAGAAAAAGAGGGGAATTGGCTGTGGTTTACTTCTATGTTTACTGTATTTTTGAGCCAAACAGTCAACAGTCATTTCAGAATTTGAGGTCGAAGTTATCAGTGTTCAAGTACAGCGCCGCGTCTTCGGTCGCTATCAGCCAGTCTTCCTTGGTCATCGAGTACTTGACAGTGTCCATCACCTGTAAAAATGAAGAGATAAGAAGCATTACGATGTGGTTTTTAGTCAAAGTTGGAACCATTGGATCGTCAAAGAACCTGTTTCTATTATAGAGGAATGCAATCACTGAACCACTTCTAGTCGTTTCCCACCATTCAAAAATTCCCTCACTCCTACCTTCTGTCCGAACTCAATATTGAAGTACTGTCTGAACGTTTCGAAGATCATGGCCAGTATCTCGTCCTCGGTTCTTCCCTTTGACCGTGCCGTCAGCTCAACCCGATCCTTATCCATCGCGTCTCCCATGAAGTTCTGCACAGCGTCTAGTGAATGGAAGAAGATGACTTTGAGCTGTTCGAAGCCTCCGAATCCCTTCTGCGCCTTCTGAATCGACTCCCAACTGCCAGTCTTCTGATCCGGAGTCAATGAGTTGATAATCGGCGTGCTCATTGCTGTAAATAATGAATGAATACATCCCTGATATGAAAAAATATAGGAAAATATTTGGCTGTGTCTGATTTTGTATTTTTATTATGCCGATGGCTTGCCGCGGCTTTGGCTCGTGAAAAAATATAAAAAATGGGAAATATTGTATCACTTGTTTGTCACATTCTCCATTCGGATGACTGAATAGAATACGTGACGAAACGGAATCAACGAACAGATCATCTGATCCGGACTGACCTTCGGCGATGTCTTCCAAAGACTTGTGGCTTCGTACGACTTCTGCGAGTTGTTTGAAGAGCTGAACAAGTCCGAAAACGGTTGTTTATCAAGGAATCGGATCTCTTACTCCTTGAATCTGGCTTCTACTCAAGTAGGTCGTAATCTCAGGGTACACCTGATCCACCAACAACTCCAACTGCTCCGAACTCTTCGTGGCCGCCGGATAGGCAGAAACGAGTCCCACGAGACAGAGAACGACGAGGTGTTTCATGATGAAGGGAAAATGAGAACTGAATGGGCAATCGGGAAGGGGAAGTGGTCGAAAACGAGGGAATCCGCTTACCATCGGATTTCAGCTCATGTGTGTGTTCGGGTGAACTGGATTTAGGAGATTGGCGAGGTAAATACTGAAGGTTGAGCTTTGATTTTTTGGAATTCGGGCAAACAGGCACATACTACTGCTGATCTGGAAGTTCTGTGTAATGATAACAACGTGATAACTGGGATGATAGAGTGTGGAATTTGAATTGACACTGAAAGCAACAGTGTTGGAGTCATTCCGTGCCCATTGACACTGGATACCAATGGTGCTTTTCAATAATATTTACTCTCGCCCCCATTCATATTTTCCTTTTCCAAAGGTATTCTCCCCTCATAATGTCTCTCCGATCCGATTCGATCCCTTCATCTGAACTGATTCTTCGGGTGGACGAGTTGAAGAAGCGGCTGGTCAGCTTGGATGCTTTCGTTCACGGACACGTCGATTTCCGTCACAAACTCATCAGGTACTGGGATCTCTTTCGGAAGCTTTCTGATAAAGCTGGTGGTGCTTGTTCTGGAGAAAGAAACCCATTTTTCAATCAACTCCTTGGTGAGAAATGTAGCTCCTGTTGAATTCGGCGAAAGCTCATGTCTCATTGACCAGTTGGCAAACAAGTCCACTTTTTATAAGAATAAAGAATGTACTTGTGGTCGTATTACCCTGAATGAAACATTAGTCGGTCAGCAAGTCTAGTCTCAACTTCTTTCAGATACTCAGCCCCTGCGGTCATCAAAAAGTGGCCGATAGCTTCGGAGAAACCAGTGGGACGAGCAGTGGTCAGTGTGCGTTATGAATTACCCTCCCTTCTGCCTGCTTCTTCTTCGTCTTCTCGTCCTTCGTCAAGCGTCAATTTCAACCAACAAATAGGAAAACGAGGCTCCCTGCGGGTCCAGGGCGCCCTGATTGCCCGCATTCTGTTCTTCCGTTACCCAACTTCTTGGGCCCCAACCAACCCAGAAAAGGAGAAGGGCCAATTTGAAGAAGACCCTGGATCCATTTCCATTTTCTCTCGTGCCCTTCCTTCCTTTCATTGTGTTTCTCTCTTCAACCTTTTCTTCGTCTTCTTCATCAATTTCTTCGTCTTTCTTTCCACTGCCCTCGCTCCAATCTCCTATAATTTCCGGCAAAAGAGCACCGCCTTCTTCTCTGCGGCCACTTTGTTAGATGAAATAGAAATAACGCCGTCATCCGTGACACATACACCTGGCTCCACGGCTCCACGGCTCTCCGCCAGTTCTGCTAATCAAAGTTCATCGAATTCCAGTCTTTGTCCGTGCCGAGAGGATGCTCGACGCTTCAAGTGGTTCCTTTTCTCTCCGTTTTCTTCAAAGATTCGTTCTCAGATTGGTGACGTGGCGTCCGGAATCTTGCCATTGATCTCCTCCACCCACAATTTATTGACTGTGTTTTACTGGAAAATTGAATTCTAAATGAGCCTCGGTTCTTGACATGACATTCTAATTTCGGTGCGTGTGACACGGCGAACGAAGGCGTCTGGCCATCCGTCCGTCAATCGTCTGAAACTTCCTTCTTCGCTCGCCCCATGACTGATTGCACTCGTCCGTCCCATGACTCTCATAACGAACCCAATCTTCTCTGCAAATCCGTTATGACGTGGTCTGGTCCGCTTGCTCACAGCCTTGTTAGCGTCTTCTGAAGACGGCATTTCTCGTGTCTAATAGTCTGCAGATAGGTTCCCTAGTTGTTAGTACTGAATAGTAGTAAGCTATCTGTTTTCTCCACACTGATAATAAGGTCCACTGCGAAACCGCTGAAAATTGAATATGACGTGTCCGTTGATTTCGCCTCCACCCTCAACACAGCCGACACATCATCGCGGCTCGAAGTGGTGTCAGAATGGCGTCTTCGCCTCTCTTGTGCTCCTCATTGGCCGGTTTTTGCTCGATTCCCCACTGGGACCATCCCGGGTCGACACGAATGTCGAAGTGCCGGCCAAGTGCTCTGCCGCTGTGCAGTGTGTCTTTCTATTCTATATACTCGTTTCGTCCAAGAAGTACTCAATCTGATTAGAAGAAGCCGACGAGCAAGCAGCAGTCCAGGCAAGACACGTGAGAAGAGAACCGAACAATGATCAGCACATTGCTCGAGAAGCACTACTTCCAGGTCAGTTCCCCAGAGGAACGTTCATCACCAAAAGGGCAAGCGCATTCTTCCCGCGCATATCTCACTCCCCGTCCGTTCCGATGGCTCCACTCCACACTCTGGTGCCACTTGTATCTGTTATTCGTCTATCCATCGTTCCATATCCATTATCCCTCCCATCCGGGGGGCGTTGCCATGGATTTAGCTGCCTGCTTATTGCATTTTCGACGACAAGACCCTCCTTCTCCCTCTTCTCCTCCGGCCAAGAAAGCAGACGTTTTGGAGATTACTCTCATTTCAGCCCTTGCTCCTATTATTCGGAAGCCAAGAGAAGGTAGATTAAGCTGGTCCGCGCTCTATTGTTATTGCGTCTTAGCTTCTGACGTCTCACAATTGTTTCTTTTTGAGTATCCAGAAACGAACGTCAAATGGCTCTTCCTAGCTTTAATTAAGTTAGAAGCAACCTGTCGGACTTTGTAATTGCTCTCTCAGTCTTATTGGCTCGAGTTGCACCCATAATAAGAGTTTAAAGTTGAAGCCCTCCGTTGTTTCATCTGCATAATGTCTCTAGTGTGCCACCTCATCTCCGTCTTCCCTTCCTTTTAATTTCCCCCTTCTCGACGTATTCTAATGCTCCACGTGTTATCCTGTCAAATGGCCTAATCTCCTATCTATCTCTCCGCTTATGCTAATCACCAATCCGCTTAACTCGAACCCAATTCATTCCACATCTCCCTTCGTTTCGTTCCGCCAGAAGCCGTCAGACCCGTTTCGTATCGAGTTACAAGGGCTGCCCGCGGCTCGAAGTTTCCTTCCAACCGACTTCATTTCACACATTCTGAGTCTCGGCTCGACGCCTTCTGCCCTTTACCTGCTTCATTAATTGCCGGAAGCAGTGTGTTTGACGCGGAGACACAGCGCCTCAATATTGTGTTGCTTTTTTCTTCTTCTTCTTCTCCTTTGCGTCTCCCCTTCTCCTGCTCGTTCCTCATTCATATGTACGTGTATATCCGTTTTTCGCATCGCATCGCCTCCATCCGCTTGCCCGCTATTTCCGGCCCCGCATGCCGCCACTTTTGGTAAATGAGCAACGGACCGAAGGAAAAAGAGGAGAAAAGGAGCCGGGGCGAGGAGCGAGAAGTCAAAATTGAAAACTCACCGCCACTTTAGACAAGTTTCGTCAACTGATCTTTCGATGCGGGCGGCGGGGGTGTCTGAATGGAGCGGCTCGTTTCCTTCCGGGATGTCCGATTGTTTTCAGGCTCGTTCCCATTCTCCGTTTACTTTTCTCATGTCTTATTCTGCCCCGATCCCGCCATATTCGCCTCGTGCCCGATTTCTAGAAGTGCACTACCCCCCCGTCGCCGCAATTACAGCTTCTCGCGCTTCCTCCCTCGCCGCACATCATCCATAATTCAGGTCAGCAGCGGTGCACTTGCTCTTTCTCTTCGCTTGCTCCTCTCCAATTTTTGATGAATGTGTTCTTGTTCTCAGTCCCATTTTTCGATGAGAAGATGAAGAAGCTCGGGGCCTGTTCATTCCAATTCTCTTCTGCTTCGCGAAGGATTATGTCCTGCCTCCTTTCCACAATCTTTTGTTTGGTTCCTTCCCGCCCGTCGCTGCCAGATACAATTCCAGAAGATTAGAGAGTGGCACGCGGCCACGCCCGACCGAGGAGCTCAAGTTTTTTATGGCTCGCCGATTAGAATGTACTCCGTCAGGATACAGTAGAACTCGCTCGTTCCGCCGCTCATTTCCATTTCCTCCCTTCCGATTCGTTTCACTTTTACGACCAACCTTCCCCTTTTCTTCTTCTCCTTTCCGGCTCTCAAAACGACCATCAAATGTGAAAAGTGAATTGGATTTCTTTACCAATTAGAGCCAGGCTCGACAAATAAAACCAACTATTTCGCGTGTTTGCATCTCATTTGGGCAGCGAATGAAAGCACACACTCGCAGTCTTTTTTGAACTACTTCATTCTTTTCTTGCAGGTCGAGGAACAGAAATCCAGCATGGACTACATATCGAGTTTTGATATTAGGCTTAACAAGGTTAGTTGCTGCTCCCTGCGCAGTAAAAAACAAACAAACAACGCGACTATTCTAGGATGTCTACTACGCCGGGGAAACCATCAGTGGCAGCGTGCTACTCGAGAATACGGAGAACATTAAGATTCGCGGAATCCGTGTGCTGCTCAGAGGAAAGGTGCATGCTATGCTGAAAGTCGTTAAATCGGGAGAGCGACGCACGTTGAAAGACGACCAGTACGTGCTCGACGAGAAGCAGCTGCTCTGGGGAAAAGGTGGGAATTAGAGGGTGGAGAACTGCAGTGAGAGAAGGACTTTCAGACAAAAACGACGAGTCGGACAGTGTTCCGATCCTGGCCAGGGGTGTTCACCAGTTCTCCTTCAATTTCGACTTGCCGCAGTCGGCGCTGCCGTGCTCTCTGGAGAGCAGACATTGCACTATTCGATATTACTTCAAGGTAAACAAAAAGGAGAAGTCAGAAAGTCGCACACCTCGTGACGCAACCAGTGTGAGAAGACAGAATTTCAGAAGCTTTTTCAGGTTATCATTGACATTCCGTATGCATCATCGCCCCAGGGAATCAAGTACTTCACCATCATCGGACCACACATTGACAGTATGGAGGAGAAGTATCTGAGTCCGTTGACTGCTCAGGATCGGAAGGTGACTTGCTGCTGGTGCTGCCAACGGGGCGCACTTGCTCTGCGGATAGTTCTGGAACGGACTGCCTACGTCTGCGGGGAAAACATTCGTGTGCGTGCACAGATTGAGAATAGACAATCCAGTGCGCAAAGCCTCGTTATCCGGCTCGTGCAGCACGTCGAGGTGTTTGTGGAGAAGGGACTGCTCGGCGAGAACAAGATGATGTCATCCGTAGTGTTCGAACACAAGTGAGTCCCGCAAGAATGACATCACTTGTCAGTTCCAACCCTTCAGATCACCATCGATCGCCGCGAATTCTCAAGGCAAGTACGACTCGACTCTCGAGCAGCCGATCCGTCTCCCAGTCGTTCCTCCGACTCTCGTTGGGGTCTGCCGACTGATTCAGATCTACTATGTTCTGCGAGTTTGCATGGAAGACGAGAAGGGCAACGAGTGTCTGGATCTCGACTTCCCGCTTACTGTAGCCACGCTTCCCTACCGTATTCCAAATGCTCCACCTCCACCTGTCGACTACGGTAGGATCTTCCCCCATACCTCCGTTTAGAGATCCTTCCATTTTCAGATTTCTGCTCGAACCACGTTGAAGGGGGGAAGTACGTGTCTCCGGAATTCCGATTGGGACAAGTTTATGACGGCGAAGGAGAGGAAATAAACAAAGAAGAGGAGGTGAGCAATGAGAAAAAGTGACATGTAGTAGGCGAAGTCTATTTTTAGATTGTGCTCTACCGGCCGGTTTATGTGAAATTGGCTGATAGACGCATCGGTTCCCCGCATGTTTCCAAGGACTTCCGATCTGGATCAGTGAGTTTTCCGAAAGGAGCCGGGCCTGTGTGGCGGGGGAAGTTGTGACCACTAAAGCATTTGAAAACATCATAAACTTCCTGTTTGCGTAGTTCTTTTCCGTTTTCTGTCTACATGGCAAATTAACGAGTTAACCAGAAACTCGCATAACAAACATTTCTCCTTATCAGTTAAGTCTCTTATGCACATAATCACTTACAGTTCACACGGATCGCGGACTCAAGTCTCGCACTGGTCACCGAACCGAACGGATCTCGCCGTCGAAGCATCGTCATCGCTTCGAACCCGTGTCTGGCAATGCGGGACGAGTCGATGGACGAGAAGCTGATGATGACCGGCATGAACGGAAGCAACTCTGAGGGAGACCCGCTCGTCGCTTGAACACAAATCTTCTACTTTTCTGATATTTCAGTTGTGATATTATGTTCTCTTTTTGGTTGGCGTCGGACGAAACATGATCGTCGAGAAGGTCTCTATGTATTCTTTTGATAATAACATATTCAACACAGTAAATGCACAAATAAAGTATTTGGAGAAGAAGAGAGAAGTTTCTAGAGAAGTGAGGGAAGGGGTGGCGGGAGCATAAATAACAAGCGAATGGAACATTTCAACAAGGGACGGGATATATACACACAGAATATGTACACGGCAGTTACAATAAGTTACAAAGTACATGAGCGTGGCTTCGTCTCTAACACGACTTCTGGCTCCATCGGTTCGACGCCCATCGCCTCCTCACAGATGGTCGAGGTCCTTTCGCGCATCGCTTCCGGCATGTCGACACTGTCCGACGATTGACCGTCTCTGGAAGAGAAAAGTTGAGAATCGAGAACCAGAGAACGAGACGTCACTGATAAGAGACCCCGTGACCCCCTACTCACTTCAATTGATGCCTCCTGATATGCTTCTCGAGCATCGCCGGACTCTTGGACACGTGACGGCAGTGGGGGCATTTTCGAGAACCTGTAAGCAAAGTTATCAGATTATCGGAGAAGTGAAAGTGATGGGTTTCATGGAAGAGTTTCTTCGAATGGCGCTGTTATCAGCGAAAATTTTGCAGCCGCAGAGAGCAGCGAGTAGTGACGGAGTTCGCGGACTACGGTACACTTCACCGAAAGATTATCCGCCCTTTTCACAAGAATCCGAGCCACTTCCGGATAAGTACATCACCCGATCAGATCTCTTACTAATCCAGATTTCCATGTTTTCAACCTACCTTGATCGATACTTTGCGGAAGTGGGATTCCGTGTCTGTAGTACTTGTGGAAGTGGATGTAGCGAGCCTCGCGAGTTGTGAACTGGCAGTTTGGCATGTTGCATCTGAAACATTTGATAATGAAGGTGTTGGAAAGATAGGGGACCAACTTGATTGGAGGGTTTCTGTGGTAGATGGTCACATGGTACGAGACAGAGTTGTACCTCCCGTAAACCTTACGGCAAACAGTACACATAAAACCGTTCTCGGTCTGCTCGATGTACTTCTTGTTGCGACACCAACCTGAAGTGATAACGGTCCCTCGAGGGGTCATTCGGGGAGACAACTCACCCTCTTTATCGTTGTTCGGAACGATCATGTCCCCGTTGTTGTCGAAAGTAATTCCGCTGTTCGGTGGGTCCTCTGTGCTGTCCATGGAGACGCTTTTCAGAAGATCGCCACGTCGCATCTTTGGATTGCACGGACCTTCTTCCTCTCTGATGTTGGCCAGTCCGGAGACTACATTGGAGGCGTTGAGACTCATTGCAAGGAACTGTTGGATGATCTCCTGGCTGATAGCAGGATTCAGATGAAGGAACGGGTTGAAAGTCATCTGCGGGACTGGCATGGGGATCTGGTTTCGGACAAGAGTTGGCATGAGATTCACTGAAAGAAAGAGGATGGAGTGGCAAGACACCTCGGAACGATACCTTCATTGTCTTTCTTGAGAAAGTCGAGGATCGAGAATCCAGATGCTCCGACGTTGTTCAGAAAGTCGAGACCAGGCATTGGAGAGATAGTAGTCGGTGGCGAAGTGCCGGCCGGCGGACTGCCGAAATCATTACTCAAAAACGACATTCGGAAATGAGGCAAGAGGCCAAAGGAGCCCTGAAAATTGGGGTTGCTTTCCGAAAATAATAAGAGACGGAAGAAAGGACACGATTTCAGAAGGCGAATGGCCAGGAAACGGGACTTTGGAACAACTGGAAGGCTCAGAAACACGAGGGTTTATCCGAGAATTAGCCACGAAAACTATGAGGAAGAGCAATCCTGCTTAGGCAAGAACAGCTTGCACCGTCTCTGAGAATTCGATTTTATTTTCTTTGAAACGCTTTTGATTCGCGGAGCAACTAATAAAGATGACGAGCCGACGGGCGGAGAGTTTCGTCAGTCGTGGAAACGGAGCCATCGCAACACCCTTATCAGTCGCGTTTCACTTTCTTCGAAATTTTCAATAATGTATACGAAACGATTGTGCTCTCTGGTATGTGGGCGTTACTCGGAAACCAGCTGACTTGACGGTTTTGAAATGAAAACTCGAAACAGTCATGGGTGACTGAACGATCTGATCCTTCGAAAGATCAGATTCAGGAACGAGAGGGCAAGGGAAGAACTGTTTTCGGAAGTGAAAGAGCAAAAACAAGAAGTGTGAAGGACGATGTTCTATTTCAAGGAATGAGTCAGACTTATCATGATATTATCAGTTCCAAGGTTGGAATCAGAGGCGCCAAACCTGTACAAATAAGGAATATTCGCGAGAGTTTCAGCCGGAAGCCCGGAAGAGACACCTGGCAAACACTGAATCACGGGACTCTGAAAACAGACAGAAAACCGAAAGTGAAAGGAGGCAAATCACGGAAAGGTGCTGTTATCTGTACACGTCGAGCGAGAGTGTCGCGAGTTTCGTTGTTATCAACTCACAGAAGGGGGCGGAGCTTCAGAGAGTCGGTCATTTCGGCGTATTGCGGAGAAACAGACACGGACTACAGTGTCCAGAAGGGGGACTTTTTGCAGTGCGCGTTTTGTGTTTTCTTGTTTTTTGAACGTGGGCCAGTGATATCAGAAGAGCAAATAAACGTGGAAAAATAGAATACTGTAAGTGTTCGATCACCGGAAACAAAACGAGCCTTATCGGGTTGAAATGGAAAGTGACGAAATACTTCCCGACGACTTTTTGTTCTTATAATGTCACTTTGAAGCATTATCGACATAAACAAAAGTTTCGCTTGTAATGGGTTTCAACTTCTCAGATTGTTGCCAGCCCTCTGCACCGTTGGGTCTCACGACGAAAATTCCGAAAGTACTGTAATCTCAGATCGTTGCGAGACCTTGCAGACCCCACCCTTTATAGATCATTGTTTGATTTCAGACACAGAATGACTGAAAAGTCCAAAGAAAACGAGTACTTTCGACATTCCAAAGACGACGATTAATGATAATTTCAAGTTGAATAACAAAAGAAACCTCCCGCTGTGACGGCGAAAGAGCAACTCTTATCAGAAAAAAGCCACGAAACTGAAAATGTTTCAGCAGAATCAGAGTACTACAGCATCGACCAACGGCCGGTTTTCACGGAAAACTCTCGAATATTTACAAAATTAGACAAGGAGAAAGGAGGGGACAGACGGGTAACGGTGGGCCAAAAGGGCAATGCACTCTGTCGAGAGTTGGGTCGATGCACCTGTCCTTTTCGAATGGGAGAATTAAAATCGAAAGTATTTTGATTACATGGAAATGGGAAAAGATTCGTATTGTAGATATCGATGGGAACGAGAATATTTGAGCAAGTTGGGCGATCTTTATTGATAAGGAGTAATCACTATAAAACGGAAGGCATCATCGTCATGAATTCTGGAACTTTATAGATAACTTTCTAATAATGAAGTGGTCTCAAACTCTGATAAGTTCATCAGTGCATTCTTTGCATTCCATATTCAGCATTCCAGTTGAAAGTGACGGGATGGGACAGTCAGGAATACGTCTGAAACGAGTAACCCTAGTTTTTTGAAAAATCAGTCTTTATTGAGCCGGAATACTGATTGCGTTTGTTTTTTTCCCCTGAAATCTTGCTGATAGTCAAGTTTCCATGAAGTTGATAACACAAGAACTTTTCGAACGACATAACATTTCCTGTCATGTATTCCGTTCTTTTCCAGTTATTTGTTCGCAACAGGAAGTCCTATTTCTTCCTGTTCGAGCATTGCCTCCAAAGTGATAAGACCCATTCCTTTCCCTCTTTTCCTATTTCTTACCTTCTCATTCCAAGTATGATTCGTTTCCCTAAAAAACAAAGATCAAGTGGTTAATCTACTCGAAAGTGCTGTATGCCACGTCATGGTTTCTGCTCTTTTCGTTGCTTTCAGCTGATGTTTTCGACTCGAGAATGTGTCGAAATGTTTCGTTTTATCAGGCCCTTTTTCTGTGTTTCTCCCGAAATTCGCTTGTTTTCCTGTCTCTCTCGTGACCAAACGAAGTTCTCGATGAGGCGCCAAAACAGAGAAGAAGAGCGCGAGGGACTGTTTGAGAAGTAATAAAAAGGGAAACGGTGAGTCAGGGCAAAGACAATTCCCGCACTTGTTTAACGTCTTCGTGTTGATTCTGCGAATCGCGCAACACACACACGAACGATTTTCAGCTCGGCCCGTTTTATTAATATTATTAGCAGAGTAGAGAGAATCTAGTATTTACACACAGTACCGTATTCATGAGGTGTTTGTGACTGGCAGAGAGGGAAAGCTACGCGTTATTCGATGGCTGAAGGAGGGAAGATGGGGAAGTACAGGACGGATATGTACAGGATTGGATCGCAAGGAGTTACTTCTCGTCGTCTTCGAGAGCAACCAATGGTTGAGTACTGGGAGTGAAAGTGGGGAGAGAGTGTTTGGGAGTATCGAGGGGGATGAAGTAGAGGACGACGGGCAGGAAGAAGAGTCCGTGCAGCAGTCCGAAGCTTGTGACAAGGGTCACTGTCTTGGCAAAAGACCTGATCATGTACACGGGAACCACGAACAACGGGGCCATGCACAGCAGTGTCGTCAGGGAAGCCTGCAAACCTTCGAATGTTTCGAGTGATTTTCGAAAGTCTCACCTCGATCACGGGCCGTCCGACTGCCTGCAGCACTCTGGTTATCATCTCTTGCTTCGAGTTCAACTCTTCTTTTCGCGCGCAGTAGTAGTGATAGCAGACGTGAGCGCTGTAGTCGACGGAGAACCCGATGGCCATGATGACATCGATCATCGTAACAGGGTCTAGGTTCTGTCCCCAGATCGACAGGAATCCGACGAGGCCTAGAAGACTTTCTGGGTACAAGACGTTTCGGATTCAGATGTTTAGTTCGATTTGTGACAAGTGTTCGAAATCCATATTCAGAGTCTCAAAATGTTTCAAATGTAATACACGAGCCAATCTCTATCTGAATTCTCTTTTTTCTCGATGCTCAGTTAAAGAGTCTCGATCGTAAGTTAGACGTCTAGTTTAATTCACGAAACCGGCCGAAACCTTTTCGCAGAACACTGTTTCTCCTCTTTTTCCACTTGCAAGTCGACATGCAAAAATCACCGCTGATACGACGACTTTCTATTTTTGCAAAGAACAACTTACAGAAGGAAATGGAGACTGTAGCGACGGAGGCGATGGTGGGTGCCACGAACGAGGGCATGATGACGAAGCAGGCGATGGTCATGCACGTGAAGGTGATCGCCAGCGACTTGACCAATTCACCCTGGAAAGTGCAACCTCGCGCGTTTGCAAACCGTTCTCCTTCTTCGGCTACCCACCTTGACAGTAATGATCAGGTCGTAAATAGTGCCGTCATAGTCGAAAAGTGTTATGTTGTATTCGGGGAAGTCGGCGAGGATCTGACGAGTCTTCTCGACGTTCACAGCTCGTTCGGACCAACTCGGACGGCCCTGGCAGACGACGACAAAGTTCAGAAGGTCCACGATCGTCTCGTTTCTGGAAAGACCACGTTCCCTTTGAATTGCCATCGGATTACGTACCCTTCCTGATGCCACTTGATAGTTCCTCGATCCGCCATTCCACGTCCCTTCAGGAACATTTCCATGTGGTTATAACTTTTGTCGGTGATTGATGAGAAGTTCAGGTACTGCAAAGAATTAGAACGTTCTTTTTCTAGGTCTCATAATTGGATTCTTACTTGCAAGTAGTCTCTGTACATGTTGTGACTGCCCACTGTTCCGTAGCACCCTTCCCTGAATTCCAATCTGTTCAGCATCGTTTCGAAGTTGGCCACATCGGTTTCGTTTTGGAGATCAGGAACAGTCGAGAGGAAGTTCAGAGGGGAGTACTCTTCTTGAATTGTTGTAAAACTTTGCAGATAGTTGACAAGTTTCGAATCGGAGGGGAAGGTTTTCGAGGGGTCGAAGGTGGTCTCCATGCTGGCAGCGCCCCAGTAAGAAGCTGAGAAGATGGCCAGATACAGCATGATGACAAGGATTCGGCCGGGGATGGACAGGAGACAGTTGGTGAAGCACCTCCATGAGAACCGTTCCCTCTTCTCTTCGCTCTTTTCCTTCTCGTTTTTCTCGACTTCCGGCAGTTGTTTGTATTCCCTTTTCTCATAAAAAAGGACCATGCAGGGAACGAAAATGAGGAATTCGAAGAGGAAGTCGAGAACGATGGCGAGAGCAGTTCCGAGGCAGAATGAGCTCATTTGGGGAGTTGGAGACAGGAAGCCGACTCCGAAGGCGAGTGTGTTGGTGAGGGACGTGATGGCCATAGAGGGAGAGATCTCACGGACCACCCGTGCCAACTGATTCTCCGCTTCCTTGGTTGACTTCAGAATCGGATCTTTTCTTTCTTCACGTCTCCAGCAGTTGAGGAGCAGGAAGGCGTCATCGACACCGATTCCGAGGATCAAGAAGGGTGTGATGCACATGATGGAGTTGAATGGGTGACCGATCCATCCGAGGATTGCGAAACACGCTCCAGTAGCAGCTAAAGGTGATCCGATGGCTCCGAGAATGAGCATGAACTTTGAGAAGAGAGTGAGCTCGTTGAAGGTGAACGCCATGAAGGCGATCATGAGGATGCCGCCGATAACGAACAACTTGACAGTCGTCAGGGTGCCTCGTAACATTTCCGAATTGGCTACTTGGTCTCCGAACATTTCAAACGTGTACAGGTCACTGAATCCCTCGGCCGTCTTCCGGAAGATACCCAGTTGCACTGCCTGCAGTTTCTGTTTCTCTTCGAAAGTCTCCGCCTTGCTCATGTACCACAGAGCCACGTATCTCGAAGTTTTGATTGGGCCATTCTAGAAAACCATGTGTTTGAAAAGGTTCTGAAGGTGATCTAACCTTGGATATCTGTCCGTTGTTGACTCCAAAGAACTGCGACCCGAGGTAGAACGAGTGTCCGAAGGCTGAAGCGAGCGGGTACGACAGGTCGACACCCGGCATCCACTCGATGGCCAGCAGTTTCTGAAGGTTCTTTGTCTCGTTTAAAAGTGCAAATCATCGCGATTACCCGATAGTAGTTGAAGACGTAGTTGATATCTTCGGCGGCCAGATCTTTGAACCGGATCGTGTCTCCCTTGTAATCTGCGGTGTAGTTCCACACGAACTGATGCAGTCGGTCTATTTCGTTGAGAAGTTTCAAATTGATCGTCAGATCGTCTTCAAGGGACTTATTCCGTGCCAGGATTCCCCAGATCTCGAGGCCTCCGACCGAGATGTTGTAGAAGTTGGAGAACTTCTGAAAGACATTCACAGATAAAACAACCGTTTTGTAGTGTAGCATCCGTCAAATGAGTGCTACCGTAACCCAAGAACTAAGAGAAGACTTTCAAGAGCTTACGGTAAGTTCCTCGACGGCATGTCCGTGCTTGTTCGCGAATCCCCTCCTCACGTCACACTCGATTTCTAGCGGGTAGATCAGAAAGTAGCTGTAAATAAAAGAATGGAAAGCGAAAGGAGTGATATGGGGATGTGTGATTGATGGGTTCTCTGATCGGATCAGACCTCACCTGAGCAGAGGGATCAGGGCGCAGAAGACGGCGAGCAGCACCCTGCGGGGATGGTTGCCCAAGTAGTACGAGATCCAGTTCATCTGAATGTACTCGTGAGTGCGAAGCATCTCATTTTGAAGCAGTAACAGCGGGACGGGCAGCGAGGAGCGCATCGTGGCCGGGGGACTCAGATGTGGCCACCTCGACGACGGGGTGATTTATCTTTTGGTTTGGGGCGGGCCATAATCTTCGCCTCGCCCTCCCTCTTTGCTTATTTTTTCGCGTTTTGATAGTGCAACACGATCATTGGCTGATATCGAGGCCGCGCGGGTAGAAGAAGTGCGAAATTACACAACAAAACAACAAGAAACCGAGTGAAAGTTGGAACAGTGCGGGCAGCGAATCAAAGGCAAAGATGAAGGGATGTTGGAGGAGGGATGTGTGAAGACAGCTCGGATAAACAGGTAAATCTGTGTTGTCTTATCACTTATCAATAAACTTACTGAAGATAGGCGCAACGAAATGGAATTGAGAGAGAAAGAAGGGGAGAAAACGGACGGGGGAAGTCCGAAATAACTGGAAAGTTGGCGTTTTGGTCTCGGGCTGACTTATTGATCAAACGGTTCTAAACCCAAATTGGAGGAACTGGCGTCATTCGCGTCGTGGACCGACTGTTTTGACAAGTTAGTTTTTGAGAATTCAAGTTGATTAACTGATAAATCGGGGGAATCACAGGGAAAGTCTTTTGGGGGGGAAACTTTTATTTTGTTCTCTTGCCACATCGAAAGTTCAATTAATCGGCAAAAGATGCTTCAGAAGTATACATGCAGTCTTCGACTTCTGAGCTCTGAATCTCAAAAAAATGAAATGAATATCTCCATAAAAGTTGTTAAATCATGGCAGGATACTGTAGTTTTCAAAAATAATTCACAAATTCATAAATTCTCGCAGAATGTTTTAATCGAAATCAGCTGAAAATTGGACTTCAAAAGCGCCGAAAAGAGTGATTATCTGAAGACCTTTCGCAACGAAAACAATGAACTCTTGGCCCAACGGCAGTTTCACATGATGATCATAAGGCAGTCACCACAAGACGACACAGACCGTTCTGCCGTTTTCTCCAGGGCATTTGTGAAGGAAATTAATAATGATATCAGCCAGTTGGAAGAATGGAAGAAGTATTCGAGAGTCGAGAGAAGAACAAAAACAGAGATGGACTGTATATATTGTCTCATGGGTGCATGAATATTCAGAAGAAGAAAGCGAGTGAAGTGGCCGAGTAGTGTGTCCGTGTAATGGCGCAATCCACGACGGTTTATGACGTGGCAGAAAGCCAGAAGTCGTCAGTTTCAGAGACGAGTCGAGGTGACACAATGGAGCGGGTCGAAGTGTACAGTGAACGAGGCATAGGCCCAATGTTTTGACCGCCTTCGATGACAAAACAACGAGACTGTGGGGACACGTCTTCTGCCCTACCACTTCATCACAAAATATCAGTAGATGCCTGTCAGAAAGTGTTGTTAATTGGAAGGCTGGATATAAAAGTGTGTGTAAATGCGGCAGCCAGCAGTAGTCGATTGTAATTCGTTCGTTCAACTTGGCAGATTCTTGAGGGTCAGGAACAACTCAGACAGCTACCAACTCGACCAGCGATCACACTGATTTGCCTGTTAGGTTTGAACATCAACTCGCCCAATTCTCGTTTTAGCAATTTTTGGGTAAACAGGCGTGTGGAACTAATGGTGTTTTGTTCGTCAGATTGTAGTGCGATTGGTTTGAAGATGAAACATTTCTAGGCAATGGCCTTCATCTCAAAATTGTTGTTTTCTCAATTCAAGAGCTCAGACAAAGGCTAACTGTTTTTCTTTTCAGCGGACCTAGGCCCTCCAAAGGTGTCCTAAGTGTGTCATCACAACTCTTGCCGAAACACTGCCGCTGCGGCTGATAACTTTGCAAAGCCGCCGACATCTCGCGGGTTCCGCCGGCCGCCGAAGTTTGCATTGCGGACGCCCCGCCCACAATGCCGACTGCAACGGAGGGTGCAGGACGCGCGCGGCGCAGCGATTCCTTCGCAAAAATGGTATGTTTCAAATGATCTGAACTTTCAAAATGTGCGAAGAGACAATTAAAGGACTGAAAATTTGGTTTACAAAAAAATTGAATTTATATGAATGGTTATCTGAAAAAGATTTCCTTCATTGATTTTGTTTTTCGTACGTGAGACAAGGTGACCAAACTTAGCAGAAAACAATCTGGATTCCTGAAAAAACTTCGAAAATTTGACATGGTGATCCCAGTGACCTGCATTTCATTTCAGCTCGCCAAAACTCTTCGATGTTTCCACCTGGCCGTCCAAACATTCCACTTCATAAAAACTTCCTGATAAACATTTCGCAAACGAGAAACCGAAACCTCAAAGAAACAAACTTCACACATTTGATTTCCGAACTGTTCATACGTAAGCAACGCACAAAATACGAGTCTGTTTCAGTGTGCGCTCAAAGAATTTCAACTCGCAGTGTCCGATTTGCGTGGTCGTGGCTGTATCAACAGACTAAAAAGTGGACAGTTGCACTTTGGAATTTGCGTGGGTTTCGTCGCGCCGGCCGTTGGTTTGAAAGAGAAGAACGTACTTTGCCACGTGGCAAACAAGTCTTTGCGGGTTTTCGAACGAATTAGAAGTCCTTTTTGTCGATCTCTGAAACTTAACTGAGATATGGCAAGGAAAACAAAAAGAGAACAAAGTTCAGTTATTGCCCAAAAACACGAGATTTTTGAAGATGTTTGCAGTAAGGATTCGTTGAGAAAACGTCGAATTTGCATGTTTCTAGTGTGGTGTTGGAGTGTATTTGCAGTCGAATAAGGTCACTTGAAACAAAACTTTCTGATCGCATTAGTCTCACATGTCACTGTATCATATCACGATTTCAAGTTGTACTGTTTGCGATTTCTCATCATCTGGAGTGACTTCAAAGACTCTGTGAATTATCCAATTACTGTCAATCTTTCAAAGTTGGACCGTTTTTTTCGAGTCGGTATGAACCTATAAAGTTAAAAAGAGTACTGTTGTTCTTCTGGACATCTATCAATGTTTTATCAGAACTCTTGTCTTCATTGGCAGTCCCGTTAGTCACTGCGTTCGTCGCTGTTTGAAACATTTTCCGATTTGCCTGTCTCTAGTCTGAACTGTAACGTACTGATCAGCAGAACACTCATTCTCCAACCCTGTAAACAGAGCCGAAGCATACCAAAAGATCAACGGGTTCCACGATGATCAGAACCATTCGAGACTCCCACGATTAATTCAGTTCCGGGGGCTGATAAGACGTGCTTTCAAAAGATCAGAATGGCGCCCGCCACGGCGGCACCACTGGGAACCAAGAATTCAGAAGGCCGTTGATCTGCTGCCTCGACACAACGACGTCAGATGCACTATGTTGAACTAGTGACTTCAGGGAAGGATTGGGTGATGACGTCCGGACTGTATTTTGCAAAACGACAACTACTGATAATGTATGATCAGTTCCATATTGCAGTCTCGAGTTTTAGAACATCATGGAGGTTGGGTTACTGTAAAGCGAAAAACCATCAGATACAAAGAATCTTCGAAACTCGTTCCGTCAAATGCTGGCTACAGTCTATGCAAAAACATGTGTAGCCCACCCGGACAGACGCTATCCGATCCGTGTCGGATTCAACGATCGCTTTGTCGAGTCAGATCAGATAACGATCCGTCTGTTCAGGATGTCCTTGTCCCTCTCTCTTCTGAGCCGTTTCGATTCATTCACTCAGTTCAATGAACAGATCGGGCCGCTCAACGGGAGTAATCGGGTTTAATTCGAGACACGTGGGTGTTTCGGTTCGTTCAGATTTCCGGCCCGTGTTCATCAAACCATGAGTGCCGAGAGTCCCTTCGACTTGTTCCTTCTGGATCTAAATAGGGAAGGCCGTCGCATCGGAATCAAACTAAACTTCTGATGCAAAGATAACATTCTCATGCGTATCACCCGAGAACACGAACTATCACGAAGCGAGTCGCCCTTTCGTCGCGATCTCTGCTTCCACTCTGCAAGCCCCGCCCCCAGCCGCGCCCCTATTTAAAAGGACACGACCCGCCAGAGGGTCCAGTTTCTGTGACTTGTATCGGCTCTGAGTCAGCTGTGACTTGTGCACTGTCAATACAAACACACATCATTCTAGAGAATATCAAATCAGCGTGATTTTTATCACCAACCTTGTGTGTCTCTACTATAAATAGAGCACATCTGAGAGCCGAAAATCAGTTTCCTCGGAGTCTTGGCCCACTTGCTTTCAGGCCACGCGGCCCACTCCAGTCTACTTTCAGTTCACTTTTCCAAAAAAAAGCACTTATTTCGAGTTAATCGCTTGAAACCGTGGTGCGCAGAATGTTTGAGATCATTGTAGTCTAGACGGATAGATAGATTTCCCCTTCCGAACCTGTCAATTTGAACCTTTGTCTTTCGATCTTTCGAAGTTCAAAGTGCGTGGTTCAGTGTTTCGCTCCGAATGGTCCCTTCTTGATCCTTCTCTTTTCTCTCTTCTGTTTGTATTTCACACCAAATAAAACGAGGCAAGAATGTGAAAAACGAGAGAATCGAGAAGAAGATACTGGCACCTCCAGAGTCGCCGAGACCAGTGAAACAACGCAGCGACCCGCATGATATCAGGTTCAAAATGCCCCTGACTATGTAGGTTTGTACATTTTTGTGTCGGGGGTTCATATCAGTCTCTGCTGCGTTTTGTATCTTCTAGTGATGAAAGTACACTCATTTCGACGGCCGACCCGTCTGCGTCTCGTTCCGAGCTGCTTTTTAAAAGGAGACCGCGGTTCTCCGATCACTTCGTTCACTTTTCCGTTTTCAGTTCAGCATTCGATTCCTTTCTTTTCAGCCCAACTATGACGGTTATCAAAGCAGTCGTATACGATTTCGGAGGAGTCATTCTGTCTTATGAAGGTGTCTCGGACAAGTGGAAAGCCATGTCGGTGGCCCTCGGACTGCCGGAAGAAGCTGTTCACAGCGAATCGGTCGGAGTGGAATTCTCGAAGTGGCTCGGTCCGGAGAGGAGTCTTTTCCTGGGAACACTCACTGTTGATGACCTGGAAGGCGGTCTTTTCCTACAGTATCTCAAAGAGAAAGTCAGTTTTGTTCAATATGTTCCAATCTTATCACCAATTACAGTATGGAGACCAGATTAATGACAACGTAGTTGTGAAGCCGTACACAGAGTGCCTACGTGGAAGTAATGTGAAGCTGGTGAGCTAGTTCTCTTCATGTTGTAGTTTGCATTCCCCCATTTCAGCACAAGAATATGCAGAGAACTGTGGAGGTTCTTCACGGAAAAGGATTCAAAACGGCCATGCTGACCAACAACATGTTCCTTGACAAAGTGGGTCTCTAGTCGGTTCTTATCCTTTATCAGTGTTTCAGGAGCACAAGGAAACACGACTGCCATGTGACCTGTCCCATTTCGATGAGGTCGTCGAGTCGTGCCTCGAGCATTTGATGAAGCCAGACGCCAGGTTCTACCAGCTCGTCGAGCAACGACTCGGAGTCAAGCCGGAGGAGATCGTGTTCTTAGACGACTTGCCGGAAAACATCGAAGCGGCTGAGAAGCTGGGATGGAAGACAATCCACGTGAAGAATATCGAGAGGGCTATTCAGGAACTCGAGGAGTACACCAATGTTCAATTTTAAAAAAGGAAGCTCTTTATTTTAAAACATATCAATGAATGAACAGGAATGGTGTGTATCTTGTATCACTTTTTAGTTGTTTGTGAATCCGGTGCGGTGGGCGAACTCAGGGAAGCACTTCTGCATCGCTTCGTGCCACTCTTTTTTCATCGCATCGTCTCTGAAAGATTATGTGTCATTCGGTATATTATGAATGAGTTGTGAGTCGAATGGAAACATTTCTGAACCCCAACATCTGATCACAACGAAACAACTCACTGGATATTGTGAGGTGGAATGTCTCCTCCATGCTGTGAGATACAATGTTTCCGCATAGTGGATTTCCTGTAATCCAGGTAGTCGCACTCTCTGCACCGGTACTGCCGTCCGACACAGTGCAGGGCAATCACGTGCATCTGAAGGTTCCAACGGCCACTGCGCGGCGTCTTAACTCGCACTCCGCACAGCTTGCACGCGTGGTACTCTCCGACGGAACTCTTTGTTGGGGCTGCGATTGATGTCGACGGTGACTCTTCTGCCTGAAATAAACTCGATTCAGATAGCTTCAACGGATGTTTCCTGACCGCCGAGTTCACTTCAATCGGTACAATCTCGGGCTCTCCACGCAACATGCTCAACAACTGTTCCCTGTAGTCCGTTTCTTCAGTGTCTTGCTCGTATTGCCGCTTCACTCCTCTATAACATGTAATTAGACCTAAATGTTCATTCGGGTGTACCTCTTGTTGTTTCTCATTGGCATTGGCATATCCTCTTCTTCTACAGCTCCTTCATCCTCGAGTGACGTGGCATTGACAAATTCCCGTTTGTTTCGAACAGATTTCCTGTGCGGGTCAGTCACAGGAGGAGGGTATTCCTCTCTGAAACCAAGTAAATAGTTCATCTGAATCCTATTTCATTCACTCACTTCACATCTCGTAATGGACTCACAGGCGCCGGCGGTATCGGGGAAGTGGCCATTTCTGTGAAAACCTCGTTTCTCACTGGAGTTGGGCTGGGTTTGGTTTTGAGAGTCGGGTGTTTTGCCAGATCGTCGAGCAGCATGAGTCGGGCGAATCCTTTGTCCAGCTGAAAACTGCGGATTGTAAATAGTAAACAGATTTTCGAATCACCATGACTTGCACCAACTGGACCGCTTGTTCTTTGGAGTCGATCTCGATCACGAGGAACTTCGGATCCATCCTGGAAGGAAAGTATACAAAACTGGGAGACTAATAGTGAAGACGGAATGGAGAAATGCAGGAGAAAGAGTGAAGGACTCTAGACACAGCAGGGCAGCAGCCGCCATCGATCGAAAAGTACTGCGGGATGCAGGCAGCGAGTGGACGGAGGCAGTGGTGCGAACGGAGAGACGCAGAGAGTACTGACGGACAGACGATGGCCTGGCGAGTCCACAGCTGGCGAGGATAAACACTGCTCGTCAGCAGATGCGAGACTGGACGACTAGAAGCATGGTGCGCCGCCGCTTTTGGGAGAGAGTGAATAATCAAAACATTCGGAAGGAAACCGTACTGTTTCTCGGAAGAGGATGTGAGTCACTCTATAAGAAAACGGGAGGAACTGGAGAGTATGGCCCATGTGTTACGGAAAGGAAAGGCCAGTGCAGCAGCGGTGAGCGGGCAGACGGAGAGCGTGCAAGATATGCGGCGAGCAGGCTCCGAGAGCCGTGCGGGTCGTCCGGTCGACGGAAAAAGCACGTGTTGCTTCGAGTTTGTTTGGACTTTTGTAAAGGTTGGGTGATCAATAAGAAAGAATTTGAAAGAAGAACTCGACTATGGTATCGGGATTCTCACCTGTTTTGAAGCACAAGTTGGACAAGAGCTATCCTTAATGTGTTGTATTTGAAGATTGTTAAAGGTCATCACGAACGCGAGACTTCTCCGCTCTGAGAAAGTTTTTTTTCAAATCCCCGTTGAAGTTTCCTGACATTGGCGTTGTGTTCACCTTTAAATTTCCTAATTCAGATAGTTCAGAATCGTTTGATTATTTGACGGATTTCCTCAAAACATATATGTATATAATATATTTATTCACAGCGAAACTAAATATTTAGGTTAAATATAAAAAAAATAACCCGGAACTTGTGAAAAAACGCTGGAAAAAATGGCCAATCCGCTTTTTGAAAGCTACCGTAACCCAGTTTGATAGAGCGCAGTTGCTCGCGGACGAGAAATTCAAACTTCTGGCCTAGAAGTTCGCCCGAAAATTCGAATGAAAAATTTAGGGAAAAACTTTTACTCTCGGTGATTTTGCTGCTTTTCTCGCATTTTCCATCATATTTTTTTGATTAATCGTATGTTTTTTTCAGGGTAGAACAAACAGTCAAGTTTTGCATAGCAAAATTTGATAATAACAGTAGAGGTTAGTAGAGTTTTCATTTAAAACTGGTAAATATTATATTTTGCAGATGCCACGCATCAAAGCCGCTAACAAAGAAAACGATTCTGGTGCGCCAAGAGGCCGTGGTCGTCCGCCGAAGAGACCAGTCTCCGCTCCTCGCGAAGTCGATGCTGCAGAGGACGCGCCGGAGGAGCCGTCTGCGAAGAGAGGAAGAGGTCGCCCGAAGAAGAACGTCACACCGGTCGATCCTCCTGCCGCTCAAAGTCACGGAAATAATCAGACGAGATCCGTGACTCCCACGAAGAAAAGTCCGAAGGAAGTGAAACGGATGTCTGGTGAACCGCCCGCTTCCAATATGTCGACTCCAAAAAGCGCCAAAAGAGGCCGCCCCAGAAAGGTGCCGAGTTCTGGTGAAGAGAGTCCGGAACAAAAGAGAGCCAAGAAACCGGTCCAAAAAGAATCAGATTCAGAATCAGGGGACCCGGAATCGAGTAGTGATTATGAGGATGCGCCAGTCGTGCAAAAGAAGCGTGGAAGACCAAAGAAACAACCGAAACAAAGAGGACGTCCAAAGAAAGTGGTAGCTGAGGAACCGGAAGAGCCACAATCTGACGGTGACGAACAAGAGCCAGAGCCTCAACCAAAGAAAAAGCGTGGTCGTAAGAAGAAACAGGTCGATGTGCAGCCGGGAGCTGCCGAAGAGGTTGTTGCCGAAGCGAAGGCTGATGAACCGGAGACTCCTGCAGCCGAGGTTGCAAACAAAACGGAAGTTTCTGAAGGCAAAGAAGAATCAGCTGCTAGTGTGGAAGCTGTCGTTTCGAAGAAGAAGCGCGGACGTCCGCCAAAGGCGAAACCGAAGCAACAGGAAACCAAAGATTCTGTTGCAACATCTTCTGCCAAGAATGAAACCAATGAGGAGGAGGAGGATGACGATGTTCTCATTATCGACGAAGTCCACGATTCTGTCAATCCAGTCGACACTATGGCCCGTGCTGTTTCTCCTCCAACTGCTACGCTCCCGCAGAAGATTCTCGCCACTCCAGATGGTTCTGTGAAGGATTCGGGTTCGGACTCTGAAGAAGACGAAGAAGAAAATGAAGACGAAGACGAAGAAGAAGAGAAAGACGGTGAGAACGAGAAAAGCGGTTCGGAAGATGACGACGAGAACGGAAGTGAAGGTGGGAATGGAGGAGAATCCGGACAATCTGGCGACCACCAGGAAGACGGTGACGATAACCAAGCTCCAGAAGACGAGGAAGAATCGGAAGACGATGAACCGCAGAACTCGCAACAGACTTCGGACAAAACTGCACGTTGCACAACACTTGCCATGCGCGCCGATCAATTTAAGGTTACCAACATTGAAAACTAGAAAAATTAACAAATACTTTCAGCACTACTCGATGGACAAGAACCTGACATCCTCCGAGCAGATGAGAGAATACTGGTCGAAGATCGCTGCCACTTTGTCTGCTGATATGCTCGTCGAGTACAAGAATCAACTCCAAGGAGTTCTGACTGGTCGAGTCTCTTCTCTCGAGTCCATTGAAAAGCTGGTTCTGGGTTTCCCGGAATCGCTCGTCTACGAGCACGAGAAGTTGTATGAGCTTCTCTGCCAGACAACCGGAGCAGTAAGTTGAAACGAAATGGAAACATCGATCATAAATTTTTTAGTATCCTTACAAGAACCACATGGGAACCACTCTCGTATCAAGATTCTGGCTTGCTGACCATAATCAAATTGGAGCTCAGATTGTCCTCCATTGTCTTTCCCACGGGATCATGCCTTTCGACGTTCTCAAAGAGTCTTCCGTCTGCCAGAAAATCCAAAACATTGTTAGAGTAGGTCAAGTATTCACTTATTCTTCAACTATCCTGAATCACAGATCGGTATCAAGGACATCCTCGACGAAGCTCACTGTCTTCTTCCGAAAAACGACAATGTCATCCGCCGCGAGCACATTCCGATGTCTCTGACCACGCGTCTTCTGACCGCTGTCTGAGATAAAACCTGTTGAAACTACCATTGTTTACCCTCTATCACACTTTTTCACCAATTTGTTATATGTTTCCCAATATATTGTTCCGTTGTATACGAGAATCCGTTTCGTGAAGATCTCTTCGGGGAGAATCACTCAAAAATTCCACTTCACATTCCTAATGCAATCATTAAACCAATTCAATTGTTTCTTTTTCGCGTCAAAATGAAAATGTGTAAGAGGAAATTCATCTGTTTTGACAAGAAAGCCAGAAGCTCAAAGTGCACAACCTGATCATCCTCTCTCTTCTCTGTGCAATCCGGCTCCCAGACTGGCACCACCAACCGCCTTTTTCTGCTGACCCCGCCTCTCTCCGTCTCTCCATCCCCCATAGTCTCTCTCCAGAACACCTGTTGCTTCTTGCTCCGGGAGCCCGTGTGCTGACCCGGCCAGTCTTCCTCCAAATGCTCTTCCAACTCGCCGTTTCTCTTTTCCTTCTCGGCGCAGTCCACGCCGCCGTCGACTGCAACTCGATCCCTCCGTCGCTTTGGTGCTCCAACAAGGACATCGAGTCTCAGTGCGGATTCACGACTCAATGTGATAAGTGAGTGATAAGAGATGCGTTCCATCGAGAGTTCCTTTTCAGACATCGATCCGCCACTCACAACCAGAAGATCAACATCACAGTTCTGATCGAGGCTCTCTGCCCAGACTGCCAGAACTTCCTGACGAAGCAGTTGTATCCGGTTGTGTTCAAGAACTTCGGAGACTATGTGAACATCGAGCTGGTTCCTTTCGGAAACGCCAAGATCCTTGAGGACGGATCGATCAAGTGCCAGCACGGCGAGGAAGAGTGCTCGATCAACAAGTTCGAGGGATGCTTCATCGACTCGATGCAGGATCAGAGCCCGCTTCCAACACTGGCTTGCATTGAGGAGAGCCTTCAGAAAAAGGTCGAATTCGCAGATGCCGTTCAGCAGTGCTTCGAGAAACTTCAGATCGGAGGGGACATTCAGAGACTCACTCAGTTAGTGCTGACAGTCTCCTCATCAACCACCCCTTTCCTTCAGATCTTGCCTCGTCTCGAAACTCGGAACTGATCTTCAGACCAAGGCTGCTGCCACTACCAACAATGTCTGGCCAGAACAGGTTGTCCCCTGTCCACTACCATTCCGGAACATTCCTTTCAGCACAAGTTCGTCCCATGGGTCGTCGTGAATGGAGTGTCTCTAACCAGTCTCCAGGGCTTCCAGAACCAACTTCCGACGCTTCTCTGCGAATGGTACTCCGGTGACAAGCCGATTCCGTTCTGCGAGGCTGCTCTCAAACTAAAGTACAAGAAGGCCAGTGTCCGTCATTTCTTCTGAATCTCTTGTCCTTATTGAATGAATCCGAGTCCAGAACACAATTCGTCGCCTTGACCCGTGATCTGTTTACCTCCGAGTAACCCACATCTTCACCGAAAATCCAATTAAATTCGCTTCTGTTCTTCGCCAATTCCATTATCATATATGTTGCACTCTCTCGCACGTCCTTGCTTTTTCAGCGCCTGCTCCATTTCGGTTCCCAATTTGGTTCCTCGGTTCCGCGCCGATAGTCATCTAATTCGATTACATACATTACCACTTGCAACTTTATGACTACCGTTCCCGAGATTCCTATCTCTTACATCATTGTCGAACTCGAGTTTATTGTGGGTCATTTCGAGAACGTCTCTGCATGCATCACAAAAAACCCTAATTTTCTTGATTTGGCATGGAACGTGACCGCGAATAAAGAGAAGACGGCGGAAGATCACGAAGGCACCGATAGCGATCGGGTCAGTTGGTCGCCTGCTCCCGAGGGTTACACTGCGCCCAAAACAACAAGTGACATGGGGTGGGCAAGGCGCCGGCGGGCCCTAAGATCAGCCAAAATAGAAACATCGGCCAAAAGTACAGTGTCACCTGATGGCCTCGTCATAAAGCTGCCAGTCTGCGTGGGTCGTCATAAAATGGCTCGTAAAAATGTTGCCATTGCAACCCGGCCATTCAGTACTCAAAAGACACTAACTGAAAATCGAGGGTTATTCGCTTCGGAGCGGACTTCTTTACGGGGGCCGCATCGCAGAAAAACAGGGTCGTCACCTCGATATTTCAGTGTAATGTATGCCCAGATAAGAGGCGGCGGCGATCGCTTTCCGCGCCATTGAGATCTGTCCGCGGGTCGAACGTACTCATAAGAGATGACAGGTTGGCACATTCGGCTTTTCGACATTGCCTACTACAAGCCGACGCTTGACGACCTTGCCGAAGATAGACATCGAAGGTGAACGCGACAGGAAGCTGTAGGAGGTCTTCTGATGAAACCGAGGGGAACTGAACTTTTGATGGTGTAAATAAATCTCACGAGTAACCCTGTAAATCAACAGAGAAACAGAAACTTGATGATCATGTGAAGAAGAAGAAATTTATGTACATGGACTGATTCTGAGAGGGAACTGCGAACATTCCAGGCATCATCTGACTCACGTTTACCTACTTTAGATGTTTCAGATTTCACATGATTGTATTGCCTTGGTGTTCATCAAGGATCCATAACTGGAGCTAGTACCAGGTACCCGATCCTCTTCGACGCATCCCCCTTTCTCCCCAATTTGCACTCGCCTCATTTCCAAAACCAACTTCGCGCCGCAGTCCGAACCGTTTCCCAGCACTCAATCCCCTCTCTTCTCTTTTCTTCGTCAGCTTTTTGCTGCGCTTTGTTACGTAGATATGTTCCTCTGAGACGTCTTCCCGACTGTATCACTTTGACGCAACACTCTCAAGCAGTATTTGTTCCGTCTCCAAGTGTTTTGCCATGCTGTTCTTGATTCCAGAACACCGCCCCAGCACCTTCTCTACAAACTGTCGCCTATACCGATAATTTGTTAATGAAACGAAACTGTGTGCGTCGAAATCCCAATCCGGTCCTTTTTATGCAATCATGATTGCGTACACGCAGATAAGCGCAATTTTTGCGACGCTTTCCCCACATCACCGTATCAATATTATTCATCCGCGCGTCTATCTCTCGCCACCAAAATAGACAGAATCACCTGAATTCTGAAGTGAAATTCCGAATTCCACGAACATCTCATGACTCTTCGAGAATTGATCCACATCTACAGTAACCCCCACAGTCAGTCTTGTCTCGTCTCGAACCAAAATAAGCTGATCTAGAAAGTAAAAGAAAGACTGCTGCTTCTGCTGACTGCAGTCGGTTCCACTTTATCATCATTCCAATCACTTATCATCTCGATTCTGCGTGTTCCTGTGCCCCACTCATTCCGTATTGAGTCCTCGTCGCCTTGACCATTACCTCATTCGCCTCCGTTAACTACCTGCCATCTCCTTCATCGTCTCCACGCCAAAAATGGGGGCGGAGTCAGGAGGCCGCTCCGACCAACTTCAATCGGTGTCACGACGGCTTGCCACAAGTTAGTTACCACTACAACTACCAAGGCCGACACGACGGTCGGCTCCTTTGGGGGAACGTCTTCAGAGGTGTCTTCTCCTTTTCTCCCACACCGCCGCCTCATCAACTAATATTAGTATTGCACTGTCTGAACTGGTTCGAACAGATACCACAACCTCCTCGCAAGCGTTTTGTTCTCCATTTCACAGTGGCCCCACTTGACGATGTTTATTCATCATTTCTGATGACATCGTTCCTTGGCTGTCACTTCTCTTACCAAAGAAGCCTCACTATCTGGGACCTTTTCCAGAGTCTCATGGCTTTCAGACCGTCTCTGGTTCTCTTTGTTACTCGTTCCATGACGTTCCATAAATTGAGTCACTTTCAGGTCAATAAAACCATTTCAGGAGGTCACTATTCGGCAGACGTGTTAATTTCGTAATGTTCAATGATTTCACTGAGATCATCCCACATCGGTTCGGTTCTTATACTTTCCCACCTAGTCTTCGCTAGTCGACTAACTAACTTTCGTTTCTCCATTTGCAGTAGATCTGAGATCTGTGCACGTGTCGCAACATTCCAGTAAAGTCGAACTAAATGAAAACAGTGAGATGCGACCACTGAGATAGTAGTAACATCATTTACATGTTTTGTGAATGAACCGAACCGTCCACCCATTTCACTAGTTCACCCCCTGTTCTTCTGCTAATTTCCCCCCAGACACTCAACCTCTCGTCATTTCGCTGCCGCACTCCTTCTTCTGCGTCATTCAGTTTTTTTCGCGAAATTTCACCCTCGGCACTTGAAAAGTTGAAATGAAACCGAATGGCACGGCCGACATCAACTTCGAGATGGCGGCGGCGGATTAACACTCGAAACTTGACGCTTCTCTGAGCGACCTTGTTGCTGAAAGCGGGGCTTACACGAGTTTCTTAGCAGAAGAGAACGATGACGCAAACCTAAGCTTATTCGGAATTTCGACACTGTTGAGCGAACATCGGATCAGTTCCGATCAACGCTGATCTGACCAGCTTGCGAGCCGGCCTTCTTCTCATTTCCTTCCGTCTCCCTATTTGTTCACTTCCTCCGTTTGATCGGACAAATCGCGGGGTGGCATTCTGTCGACACTGATACGTTGTATTCTTCCCCTTCGAACCTTCTTTTTCCATCCAACGCTCTTCCCCCATATTCTCTTTTTCTTGTTCCTAATCGAGTTTTTTCTGCTGTTCGGCTTTGCCACCCGGCGATCTCGCACGCACCTCCGCCGCCAGGTACGACGCCGCTCCCGAAGCGTAATCACGTCTCTATCTGATCTGCCGTTGCAGCAGCGGCACGGCGACACCGTTCAGGCCCCGCCGCCGCGATAGCGTTTTTGTTCCTTTTTTTGATACAATGACTTCAAGTTTTTCTGTGAGATGGGTACTTCGTTCAAGACCGAAAGTGTGTAAAACAAGAAGTGGGTTTATCAAAAACTGTTTCGTTTCGAGAAAGTTATTGTAATAAAGGGGGAAGCCACAAGGGCAGTACTTGTATTGTCTCCATGCCCCTTACCCGGTCGGTCACTGGTTCTTCCTCTTCTGGACACCTCTGCCACGTCATTCCAATCCAATACAGTCGCTCCCTTTCTCTTTTCCTTAACCAGTAGTCAATTTCCGTTTTGGTTCAAAAAACGAAAATCGAAACCTTCGAAACTCGCCACTTTCGTCGTCTTTCACTCATTCTGACACCGTGTTCATCCGTCCGTCATCTTCTTCTTCTGCCGTCCGCCGCTTCTGCTTCTGTAACTTCTGTAACACACTGTCTGTCCCTTCTTTTTCAAAAAACCCAACGAATCCGTCGTCTACAGTAATCGCTTTCCTTTCCGCCACCGCCCGCACCCTGCCACCGATTCACACCATTTAGCGTGTCCTCGCTCCCGGTCCGATTAGTAGAATTAGGTTCGATGTGGCTCGTGTCGAGTGACCCCACTCAATCCATCTCGCGAACTATTTCTTCTTAGTTGGCTGCCAAATGAGATAGGGAAAGAAACGGATAAGCTGCCATTCTCTGCTTTCTTTCGAACCGGTTTTATCACCGCACACCTCATATTCTTGACCTTCTTGACTGCTGCCGCGCAACATTTTGTTTTCGACCACTTCCTTCTCGAGTTTTCATAGTTTTCGTTTCGAATGACCCTCGTCTGAAAATCTTATCTCTGCCAGTAATCAAGTTCTATTTCCATCCCCGCATCACCCTGAAAATGCCTTTCTTTCTCGTCTTTTGTTATTTTTTACATCATCAATCTTGTTTGTTCCTTGACCAAAAGTTTGAAATAAAACAACAATGATCCGAGTGATTGTTGCAGTTTGCACTCAACAAAGGGAGTTCGCGCGCTCCTCCACGATTCAAAGTGTTGCGACGACGGTCGGCGGAATACAAAGTTTTGCGCATCACATAATTCGGAAACTAAGAGTATAAGAAGGTTGGTTTCGACCGCCAAGGGCAGCAAGATGACCGAGTTGATATTGAAGATTGGAGCGACCAGCGAGCAGATCCCTCGAAATGAAGCCGAGGTGGCCGTCCTCGAGCACAACTTCGCAATTTCTCATAGTAGCCAGCACACTTCTGCTGCTCACGTCATCCGATGCGAAGCCTCTGAATCTACCGCAGACGATCAGTAAGTTCTTCTTTCCAATTACATAATTCACCTATCAATCACCATTTTCGTTCACTCGGAAAGAGAGAATAGTTGGCAGAAGGGGGCCCGTTTTCCGTGTTGTGAAAAATTCCGATGTCGTGCCACGTCTCTCTGTTCTGTACACTGTTTTATGGCCAAATGACAAGTATGTCGGGGTGGTCGAAGAAGATGAAGAAGGCAAGGAGAAGGCGCAGTTATTGACAAACAACTCGACTTCGAGTTGTGAAATTTGAAAGGGAGAGGGGCGCAGAAACCGAGGACAAATGAGTCAAGACCCTCGAACAGACTGGAATATTTCCGAGGGGGGAACAACGAGACACGCATTAATTTAGAACGAAAACAAAAAACACGTGCGAACATTGTTATCTGATCTAGATCGAACTTTTGAAACTTTCGAAGTGTCTGAAAGATCTGATCCTCTGAACTCTTCGACCACCCAGCTTTGTCCCTGTTGTCTCTGACTCATTCCTATCCGTTTTCAGTTCTCCTTATCATAAAAAGCGAGTAAACCGAGTAAAAACTGTCGACACGAAACTTTCATCTTCGGCAAAAAACGACAATTTATTAGGTGTCTCAAGGTTTCGTGCTACTGTGGTCACAATGGCATTTGCCACCTCGGCAAGGTCGAACCCTCATTTCCGGGATACCGGATGCAAATATTTACTGATTTGGCTCTACGAATTCGTCGAATTTCACCGAATTCCTCAACATATCTGAAAGCGAAACAAGATGAAATCATTCGACCAAGTCCTTATAATTAGTGACTCACCCGACCTTGTTCTCGGAAGAAAAACTGAACCCTGGTCGGCGGCCATTGACTCTCGAAACCATCGAAGTTCGATTACGGAAGTGGGAACCCTCGGATCGAACCGCACCCTACTTTTGATTTCTGTGTCAGTGACCATGTTCGTTTTCCATTCAAATCTCCAAAAATTGTGCCCCAGATAGGATGTCTTTCACCGACTCAATGTGTGTGTTCTTTTTCTCCCCAGGCATCTCCTTTGTCGCCTACTGTACACGCCTCATTTATCCAAAACGCCTTCTTCCATAGCCGGTGAAGGTCGTGTCGAATCTTCTGAAATACGCAACACACACACGTCAGTCGGATGAGATTACCATTTGTGTTTCGGAAAGACTCAAAGAAGCCAGGGACCGCCCATCTTCGGCAGATCGTTATCAGTCTGCTACAGCCTTTCTTTCCTTTCCGTCGCTCACCCTGCCACCTTGAAACGGATTTTTTTCGTTCGCGCGCGCGCGAGTATCGTCGGAGGCGCCACGGAAAATGATAAATGGCCGCTGGTTTGGTTTGACGAGAGACGAGGAAAGTGAGAATTGATAAATGTTTTTGTAAATACACACACACACAACAAACAGATCAGATAAGCGGGCAGCTATCTCACGGGTTATTCGTGTCGAGGTTGTTTGGCACCGGAGACGGTACCGAGTAGTAGTAGTTTAGCATAATCCCTAAATTGGTTCGGCATTGGAAGGAGGGTGCTAGTGAGCGACGACAAAAACGACACGATCTTTGGAAGGGGACACATCGCGACGACAATATCAAAACAGTTTGATTCGTTCCTCTAATAAGCTCTCTTGGTCAGGAATTTGGCCCTGGCCTCTATTGGGTGTTCGAGAATCAGAAGAGGAACAAAGTTTTTCAGCATGCGCCGACAACGTCTACGTGTACGTGAATGAGACCCAGGCAGACAGATCTCCGTACATCTTCGTGGAGATTAAGACGGATACCATCCACGACTGCATCGATGCTTGCTTCGGAAACCAATTCTGCTACTCGCTGAGATACGATCAGTCCAGGACAGACTCATGCTCTCTGTACTACTTCGCTGCATACAACTGCACTGGTCGGCGCCTGAGTTCTGAACCTTCTCTGACTTTTCTTTTCAGGTCAAGCTTTGAGGCCAGCCAAGAGTGTGGTCTACAATGGAGGAGCCATGACTATTGACTGTTTGAGATGTCCATCGAACGGAGATTTTGGTATGTTCATACATACAGTATGTTGCAATGACTCATTTGATTTCTGCTGTCTTGTCATCAAGTGGTGACAGACACTTTCGAAACTGTCACTCTTTCTTTCGTGTTCGCATGCCATTCTTTATGAAGCGACCATAAAAAGTGATACGATGCAGAAGAGCGTGACGAACGAAATTAACGAATCGGGGGATGCGAACTGTAACTCTTTCAGTGACAGCACCGCCATTCAGCTCTTTCACCGAACAGACGATCACGGCCATCGGACACGGAGGCGAGAAGCTCAGCGAGAGGCCGCTCGTCGAGGAGATCACACACAACATTGACTCGAAACTTGGTAGCGAAGACACACGGAACAAGGAATTCCTCAAATTCTTCCTAATTCAGAATCTACAACGCCAAGTGGACACTCGACGGCAATTGTTGACCTTCACGTTCAAGACACCACCACGGCGGCATCGAGTGAGTGATTTTTGAGACGACGAGAGCTTTGTCCGAGAGACCCTCGCACAATTTAGCTGTCAATCAGAGTACAATTAGGTGTGACATGCCCATGTACTTGTCAAAGGACACTTTTTTCTAAAAGGACATGGACTCCTTTGCATAGACTGTCTTTTGTGTGTTTTGCATGGCTTCTTTTCTTTTCCCACAGGCGCGCCGTCCTCCACAGAATCATCACCGGAATGGTCGGGATCAGTGGAACAACGCACGTGTAACTCGCATCTTCGGTTCCTGGTGACAAGCACGATTGACTGGGAAACAGTAGATCTGCTCATCAACCAGACGACGGTTGAATCGGCGGAGGAATGCGCCAAAGTGTGCTACTCTTATCAGTGCGGAGTACGTACCAACGTACAGAAACACGCATCCGAATATGTTTTTAGTTTGCACTGTACAAACCAGAAGCGGAATCCTGTCAGTTTACTGTAGCCACAGACGATTTAGTGGACAAGGATCACTGTGAAGAGGAGAAGAACGGCGAGAAGATGGTGGACACGATCGAGAAGACGAGTGTTCCGGTGCAGATAACCTGCCCGTACTGTGTGGATCAAGGTGTGCACACTAACCAGAGCCACTGCACTTCACGCATAGATTCCTGTCACGTATTCACAACTCACCCCGGCACTGATAGGAAATTACATGATGGAGGTGTTCAGGTCCGGCGGAAACCACAACTGCAGCCGTTGAACCTGTTGCTTCCACTCAAACAGCTCCAGTCCAGACTGCTCAAGAAGACCGCAAAGGTAACTACTATCCAGGTGAATCCGCTTCTCGCTTTATAGTTTTATTTCAGTTTCATTCCGACATTTAGTCGCTAGAGGATAGGGCTGGTGGTCACTTTTAGGGATAGGAATGTTGTTTGATGCATGCTCTGTGTTTTCTCATTTTGCATAAGTTTTATGTTTGGTTGCAGCATGCTATATTAATTTCCAAGTGGAGGATATCTCGACGCAACCCAATTTCGATCATTATACCGTAAAGCCCGCCAAGAGGTAAGGCTATCTTGTTTCGAAGCTTCGGTTCTCACTCAGTTTGCTCGATTCCACTTTTCAGTGCGAATGCTTGTTCGCGTTTCTGTTTCGTCGGGCTGTGTACAGTTGCCGTTTACTCACCGAGTAGAGGCGAATGTCTGCTCGGCAGAGAAAGGGCTGAGAAATGCACGGAGTCGGATAACAAGTTCTCCTACTCGGGCACGCAGGATGTGGTGCTGCAGTGCTTCCGTTGCAGTTAGTTACTTGGTTCAAGTTTCAGTTGATTGAACTTTCTGTTCTTGATTCTGGAGAGTGATTAGTGGCACCTCGCACTGTTTGCATTCAGGTTCGAGGAAGCTCCCACCGATTACCAAGACGACTGTAGCATTCCAAGAAGAACAGCAAGTGACGACTCAAGCCACTGTCGATGAGACAACTACTTCTGGAGCACCATCTGAGGCAACTTCGGTTGCTTCTGAGTCAACAACGGCTTCGGAAAGCACGACTCAGGAAGAGCAATCATCGAGCCAGTCAACAACTGCAGCAGTTGAATCTGCCACGTTGGCAGAGTCCACTGACATGGAACCAGCAATCGCAACGAAAGTGGAATTGGCCAAGGACAAAGAAGGAGTCAAGACGACTCAGAGGAAGCGTGAGTGCATGGAAAGAGTGCGAAGAATGCATTTTGTTCTGGATGCTCCAACAATACCATTTTGAGTGTATCATCTCTCTTTTTCAGACTGTGTCATAAAGTTCCAAGCTCGACCACTCACCGAAAGACCTGAGAACTTGCAAGCCAAGTTTGAGTTGAACGTCCCAGTTGACTCGATTGAGCTTTGTGCTACAAGATGCTACCAGGTGAGAAGACATAGATTACAAGAATTCCATAAATATCTGCAGGATGGTTGCTCTGGGGCTCGGTTCGACCCTGCTGACAAGTCCTGCACCCTCTCCTACGATGATCCTCAGTTCTGTGCTCGTGGAAACGTGTTCATTCACTACGAAGCTAAGGAGGCGACTTGGTTGCATTGCGTGAACTGCTGTAAGTCAACAAAACATCTAGATAAATCAAACCAAGATTTCAGATACCGTCAAGCCCAGCGACATTGACGAAGTTCGTACTGGAACGACTTCCGCTCCTTCTGCAGTCGGTGAATTGACAACAACTACAGTCAGCAGTCATTCTGAAGAAGTCACAACTACAGAAACTGTGGTCACTACTACATCGCCAGAAGCTTCATCTGAATCGACAGTTCAGTCCGATGTCACTACCACATCATCCGAGTCTTTGCCTGAAACAACGACGGAAGGATCTTCGAAAAACGATGTGAAGGCTGACGATTTCCAAAGAGGATGTCTCATCAAATTCCAAGCTAGGCCACTTTCGGAGAGACCGAGAGAGTTCTCTGCCAAGTTCGAGACGGAGATCAAAGTGGATTCTGTCGAGATGTGTGCAACTCGTTGCTACCAAGACGGATGCTCTGGAGCTCGATTCGATCCCGTTTGGAGCACTTGCAGTCTTTCGTACGATGAGAAGCACTTCTGTGCCAGAGGCGACGTCTTCCTGCAGTACATGGCAAAGGAAGTCACTTGGATTCACTGTGTCAACTGCTGTGAGCGTTGGGGAACCTCATTAGAGATGGGAAAATAAAATTTCAGATGCAATCAAAGCAACATCGGCAATGGATGTACCGAAAGTTCCGAGCAGAGTGAATGAGAACGCGGAAACTACTACGACATTGGCACCTGTGACGAATCCATGGGGAGAGACTGAAGCACCGGTGACTGAGAAGACTGAACTGACCAGCACGACAACTGCACCAGAAGTTGCCTCGACAGTGAAGACAATCGGACAAGAAACCGACGATGATAGTCTTTTGAAAGGATGCATTGTCCACTTCCAAGCACAGCCCATCGGAGAGAGAAGTCCTGAATTCACGGCACCTTTCGAGCTCAATCTGAAGGTTCCAACGTCAGAGATCTGCGCGCACCGCTGTTATCAGGTATGGATATGATGACAGCACAATGTTAAAGTTTCATTCAGGATGGATGCACTGCAGCAAGATACGACCCAGAAACTCAGCAGTGTTCGCTTGCATACGAAGACAAGCCATTCTGTGGAAACGGAAAGTTGGTGAATGTTGACAGATCTGGAAATATTGTGTGGATCCACTGTTTGTCGTGCGGTAAGACAATTCAATGCTTCATAATGGGAATAATTCGAATCACATTTAGTCCCACTGAAACACGCGAAAATAGAAGAGAACAAGGATGAAGAAGCAGCAACAGCCATCGAAGGGTCAGGAGAAGAGGCTACCACTGCCACTGTCACTGAAGGATCGGGAGAGGAGGCTACTACTGCTGCTGTGACTGAGGGATCAGGTGAAGAGGCCACCACCACCGAAGCTGTCACTGAAGCTTCTGGCGAGGAGGCTACTACTGCTGCTGTGACTGAAGGATCAGGTGAAGAGGCCACCACCACCGAAGCTGTCACTGAAGCTTCTGGCGAGGAGGCCGCAGTCTCGTCGACTTCTGCCCCAGTTGAACAATCCCAAGACGACAAGGTAACTGAGGCATCTGGAGAAGAGGCCACCACCACTGCCGCTGTCACTGAAGCTTCTGGCGAGAAGGCTACTACTGCTGCTGTCACTGAAGGATCAGGTGAAGAGGCCACCACCACCGCCGCTGTCACTGAAGGATCGGGAGAGGAGGCCGCAGTCTCGTCGACTTCTGCCCCAGTTGAACAATCCCAAGACGACAAGGTAACTGAGGCATCTGGAGAAGAGGCCACCACCACTGCCGCTGTCACTGAAGGATCAGGTGAAGAGGCCACCCCCACCGAAGCTGTCACTGAAGCTTCTGGCGAGGAGGCTACTACTGCTGCTGTGACTGAAGGATCAGGTGAAGAGGCCACCACCACCGAAGCTGTCACTGAAGCATCGGGAGAGGAGGCCGCAGTCTCGTCGACTTCTGCCCCAGTTG
>LR539866.1:610459-635219 GCA_900536315.3 Caenorhabditis becei | reverse complement strand
ACTTTGTATCACCCGAAACATAGACGGGTAATACGTTTTTGAGACTGAGACGATGACAGTGCCTATTTTTAGCTCTTTTTGAAATTAGTTCTTGCCATAATAATCGACTTTCATACTTTACTGTGTTTTTTTTCTGGTGCTGTGGCATTATTTTTGCCGACTTGTAGCTAAAAACAAAGTCGAGCTTCGGTTGAGCTTCTAGAGTGGCATCAATGGGGTGATGACGCCTTTTCAAAGTAAACTTCGATTGTTTTGGGCATCTTTTTGGAGCTTCTGGGCATACAGTAGCGACCAGACATTTATATACCATCACAAGAACTTCAAAGTGAAGAATAAATCCGGTCAAAATGATCCGTTTGAGCTCAGCTTGGGTAATGTGGTACCTGAAATAACTAGAAGACTGTCCAAATTTTGAGGTGAGAATTCAAGAAGATTCAGTTGAGAGACGTCATCTGGAATTCTAAAGCCCAAAAAATGGAACTGAACGATATTTTTCAGAATTTTTTGGAGATGTTGCGACGCCAATTCTGCAAATTCCGTTGAAGACTACCCAAGGTGATAAAAAGAGGATTTCTTGCCCGTTTTGTCGTAATAACCCATACAGCCCATGCATAATTTTCCAAAGTTTTCTAATATTCGTATTTTCAAAAGGCACATTTGATTTCGCATCTTTTCGAAACTTTTCGAAACGTTTCAAAACTTTTACGCTGCTGTCCCCAAATTTTTTCGCGCGTCGCAACTGTTAGAATGATAGACGCAGACGGCTATACTCAAAGGCGCAGGCCTTTTTCGCTTCCACTGGTCCCGATAGGAACGTTGACATATGGTGGGAAGGGGAACATTTCGAAATTGTTTTTGGCTAGAAGTGTTTCTGATTCCTATTTTTTGTATTTTTTCTCCGATTTACTCGGTTTTTTTTGGTTTGCCTGTTGAATTCATCAAAATCAAAAATTATGCTCTGTACTTCTGATTTGCTTCCAGTACTCGAAGCAATGTAGCGCTATTTCAACAATCACCGCTTCCGCCAACACTCCTGCCACTGAAACGAAAAAAAACTGAATTTATTTGCTCAGAACAATAAAAAACAAGATTACATGAATTCAGAGAAAAATAAATATGAATTGATAACATGAAGTGTTTAGATTGAGACAAGTTGATGTGACGGCAAGAAGCAGAACGGGAGTAATGACCAGGAAAAAAAGACAATATAGTTGCGGAACTAGAATAATTCGAAAATTGATAAAAAAGCACAAGTAAAAATCAAAAAACGGTTGAGATGAGCAGGAAGCAACAGCAACGGCGGCAAAAGACGGAACCAGAGGAGAGACGAAGACGAAGTTGTGGAACTGGAAAATGGGATCTTATTATTTGTCTCTATGCTTCCTATCAAACTGCTGCTCATGCACTTACCAAGTTCAGACGGGAAGTGTCCGAGTGAAATCCGTTGGAGTAACTTCAGGAAAGCGGATATTGACGACGAGACGAGGGAGCAGAGGGAGAGCAATGGGGCTAAAACGGAAGGTGTAGGAGGTTTGTTTTCAGTTCCGTTTTCGAAATGTCTTTCGCATCTACTCACCGAAATTTCGCAGGCAGACTGGTGAAACGGCAATGGAAGACTGATGTTGAACAACAAGAACGAAGGCTAGATATTGAAACATCTGAAAAAGAAAACTATGTTTGAGCAATCACCAATTGAAGTGTTACCTTGGCAGCGATTCACCACTTGTCACAAACTTTCCGATTGCGGCAAGCAGGAGTTCCACAAAGACATGGAAAGTTCTTCCATCGGTAGTCGATGGTTATCTCGGTGCCTGCGGGAATCGCTTTCGTAGCAATGATGATCAATCTATTTAAGCGAACGTTGCCCATAACTATGGGACCCATTTCTTCGAATGTGTCACAATTCGGGTCGCAGCTCGAGTTGACAAATCTGAAAAGTTATAAATTTGTGGATAAATTTTGCAAATTGAGTGTCTTACCCCCCAATGTTATGATGAACTGAGCTCTCGACTGCCACGGGAATCTCGATCCACGTTTCCCCCTCTTTCACATAAATTGAGCTTCCAAACGTGTATTCGAGTTCCTGATGATCTTTCGATCGGTTTCCCAATTGTGCTCTCTTTGCGTGTTCCTCATCCGAAATGATCTCTCCGACGTACTCGACAATTCTGGTTCCGGCACGGATGTTCTGCGTCGCGATGACGCCTCTTCCCTTGCCCGGAGTGTCAACGATCTTGATCGCCGGATGCACTGGATCTATTCTGCTGATCCGAGCAAGTTCGGGGATTGCGTGGCCATAAACCGGGTTCCTCAGCAATGACGAATGGAACTTGTATCGAGAAACGAACTTTGCCGGTGGGTTAGCATCCTTGATTTCCTCGACTCGTGTTTGCAGTGCATTCCTCAGCGCATCCGTCTCAGCTTCCCTCTTTTCCGCATCCATGGGCTGGTATGTCTCCGAGATTGTATGGAACGTCGCATTGGCAAGATCCGGCCGCACTCGTTGAACTTCCTCGAGATCCTTGATGACGATCTTGCCTCCATTCTCCATACGAACAGCAACAAAGCCATCTTTCTGGAAGTTGGTGTCTTTCTTGATCTTCGGATCTTTCTTCGCCTCCGACCACGGCACACATTTTCCTACACGGAAGTACTTGTCTTCCTCCACAAGTACTGGTTGCTCGTATTCAATTCTCTCGTCGTTGACACATCCGAAACATTTTTTCTGTCCTCTTCCAGTTCCACATCTAGGGTGGGTTGTTTGAACACAGGTTTCGCACTTGTTGCCGCCTCTGCCAGCGTTCTTTCCGCACACCGAACACGCGGTACAGTGGACTCCAGTGAATGCTGGTTTGTTCTTGGTGTTGGGCAGCTTCAGCATTCCGTCCTCGAGAACAACTGCTCCGACGGGGCGACACTCCTTGTGGAATGAGCGAAGCCGCGTTTTGACTTTCTCGAGCTCTCCCTGTTGTGCGGACTGCATGTAGCCATCGGTATGGCATCTCTCGCAAATGTGGTCGGAACATACGATGGCTCCGAAGTTGACGGGGAGCCCGTAGTACTGTGCGTCGAATTCCGGCATTGGTTGGGCGACCTGAAATAACAGAAGTTTGAAAGACAGTTCTGAACAAAATGAACTGACCGAAATGCAGGACGGATGAAAAACGATTCTGCACTGTTTCTTGTTTCCATCGACGTGTCCGCAGCGCATGGGAGTGTCTGGCATGGTTTCATGATTCCACGGATGCGGGCTTTTGTCTTGTTGACAAAAGACGCAGCATCCGTTGTATCTTCGCTTTGGGGGACGCGTTCTCTCTGCAAAATTAATGAGTCAGATGTGAATGAGTACTACAAAACAAACCTTCTGGACGTGGCAAAAGGGGCAGTTCTTGATATCGATCTTGAGCCTCTTGATCTTTGATTTTGGGCTTCTCTCCTGAATGATCCACTTCCTCTTCTTCGTCGTCTTCCATTTCATCATTTCCATCACTATCTTCATAATCATCAACTTGAACAATTTCTTCATCGTCTAGAGACAAGTCTGCTATTCCCACTGACAAATTATCGTCATTTGATGCTCGAATCTCCTCCACTTCCATCTCTTCTTCAATCAGTTCCTCCTGAAAAAGATGCAATAACTCACTACAGTTATGGATGTTCAAAAACTCACTTTTACCTCCACCCGTAATCTGGGTTTCAATTGTGATAGTCTTTCTGGTGTTGATCTCCGTTTCCGACCATCACACTGGAAAAGTCAGGGAATCAATAAATTCCAGAAACTACCTGAAACTTACTTTCTTGGTTTTCTTCTTTCTCTCCGGTTCCCTTTCTGCCATCTGGCGTGGTTGTCTTGGCGGAAACACCGCGATGATCTCAATATCATCGTCCAAATCACACTGAACAGAAACACATTGAGTAGATTGTTAGATATTCCCTGACTCACTTCTTTTGGCTGTTCTTTCCTCGGCGTTTTCCTCGGTGCTCTCGAACTTGATCGGTCTCTGCTCCGGCTTCTCTTCTGCGAGGAACGACGTGCACGGCGCTGCTGTGCTCTCAAGTCAGCAATCTCCTCCTGAAAATCAAAATTTTTTTCAATTAAACAAACAAATTTCTCACCTCTGTCATCAGAATCAGTTCTTGATCGTGGTCGTTGATCCTGATGTCGCGAAGTTCATTCGCCAGACGCTGTCTGTGGTCATCACTTCCTCCTCGTGGCTGAAGAGCTTGAAGATCAGATCCTGATTGAAGCAGCGTCTCCGCGTTCAACACCGTCTCGATCCCACAGCCGTTTGAGTCCTGAAGGGGGATGTTGTCTGGTGTGGCACGTTGGATCAAGATCCCGTTCCTCGTTCGCATGAATTCACTGGGGAGGAGGTGGTCTGTGATGACTCTTGCTTGATCATCCGAGAAGATCGGGTTGTTGGAGAAGAGCGAGTCCATAATGGTCACAGTGGGAACTTGCTGTTGATTGTATCCCACGTGAGCCACAACGAAGTGCCGATCTCGGAGAACCGGAATCAGATATCTTGTCGTCTCGACATTCCCGAAAGCGATGTTGTTGAAGAGGGAGTTCTCGATGACTACTGGGCTGATCTGGTGTTGTTCGTGCTGCTCGAAAATCTCTCTGACGAATCTCGGATGAAGCAGGGCCACTCTGTCGGCGTCATCAGCAACATTTGCGTTGAATTGCTGGACCTGGAAACAAGAAAATATATGAACAAGAAACATTACTAGATATACTCTGTCGTATATGAGTCTGTAGACGGCGGCTTCGGACATCTCCTCGCCAACTGTTCCGGTTTGCTCAATGTCCGTGGCATCGAGCAGGAACACTTGGGAGTGCAATAGTTCCGCTTCCTCTTCTGCATTAGTCATCCGAGGCCCATTCTGAAAAACAACAAAAGTGTGACATTAGAATGAAGACGTACCAGAATAAACGGATGCACTTCGGTGTCGTCCTCTTCTTTTTCATTGCTTTCCTCGTTTTTCTCTTCTTCTTCTTCTTGTTGTACTTCGATAATCCGGGAGAGATTCTGAAATAAATCAACGTTTCAGGCCTATTCTTTGTTGTTCCGAATTCAAACACTGCAACTGACCTTTTTCTTGCGGGGTTGCTGCTCTCTTTCATCTTCATCGTTATCTTCTCTCTTTCTCGGCGTCCGGGGACGAAGGGTGACAGGATAGACGATCACGTCCTCAGATTCGGGCACCGGCATCTGGAAAGGTTATAGTGTGACGGGAAGGCAAGCAGACACTTCGATTCCTTATTTTTCAAGTATAAACTAGTGATAACTTACTTTCCCTTTCTCCATCCACTCTTCAGTGGTATTTCCAGTCACATCATCCAAAATTCTCTCGGCAACTTTTGAAGCCTCCTCGTTTGACATCGGCTCCAGCGGCACCGGTACTGTCTTCTCCTTCTGAAACAAAACCATGAGGCGAATTCTTAATGTTGTCTTTTGTACATTTTTCGGTCCGAAGAAGGATTTGAAGCGATTAGCGGTGCTTTTGAGAGCATCTCTGACTTTGGACTTCTTTGGCGGGCGCTGTCGCTGTTGCTCTCGGAATTCTTCGGCCTGTTTCCGGGCAGCACAGATTCTCTCCCACCGTTGCCTCTCAAACTCCTGAACCTGTTCAGAAGTTTTTGGGACAAACTCGGAAACATCCTGAAAATGTTAAAATTGGTTGTTCGAATAAGATGCAAGTTGTGGAAAAAATCACAGAAAGTTTGGGAAAGAGAATGTCGCAGCTTTTATCTAACAATCTTTGTCCGGCTGTTGCCCCCAATCTCTAATATGACCTTGCCCCACGATTTTTTTGCTTCGCACTCTAGTTCTCACTGCATGCGAAGCTATCTTCTCTGAAGTAAAGCTTTGGTTCTTGCAACTCGCCAACTTCAACTATGTCAACTCTTCTTTGAATAGAAGTTATCAGAATTACAGAAAATTGAGTTACACTGTCAGCTTACCGGTTTCTTCTCTTCTTCCGTTTTCTCCGACTCCCTCGTGTCCATTTTTTGCTCGGGTTTCTCCGATGAGAATAACAACGTTAATGGATCAAATAATTTCGCGGCTTCCATCGCTTCTTTTTTCTAAAGAACTTTGGTAATTGAGGAAGGTATTGGTATAAACTCACGTGGCTCTCGTCTACCGGTTTTCGAGGTGCAATGGGTCGCAATGTGTTATGAGGCTCTTGATTGCTCCAAGAGGGGACTTGGTGGGACCACAGCCTTGGTCCGAACACAAACCGTGTCTTGGGTTCGGGCACATGCTAAAACAAGCTGAATTTAGTGACAAATAGTTCGAACATGCATCACCTCTTCGAAGCGCTCTTCCGGCAGGGGTTCCGTGGAATAATCATTATCATTCGACGGCAGATTCTCCTCAAAGTCAAATGTTCTACTCGACGGCGACACAGAACGATATGACGGCGGTGCAGAACGATATGACGGCGGTGCAGAACGATATGACGGTGGTCCCGAACGATATGATGGTGGTCCTGAACGATATGACGGCGGCGCCGAAAAAACAGACAACGTCCCCGAACGAACAGACGACGTATCCGACCAATGTGACAACGTCCCCGAACGAACAGAAGGTTCTCTCGACCGAACTGACGGCCGCTCCGAACGGACAGAAGGCCGTCCCGACCGAACTGACGACGCCTCCGAACGAATTGTCGACGCCTCCGAACGTACAGACGGCTGTCGGGAACGAGTAGACGGCGTCTCCGAACGAACAGTCGACGCCGTCGAAAAAGTAGACGGCAGCCTCGAACGAACAGACGACATCTCCGAACGAACAGACGAAGCCGTCGAACATGTAGACGGCAGCCTCGAACGAACAGACGACATCTCCGAACGAACAGACGAAGCCGTCGAACATGCAGACGGCAGCCGCGAACGAACAGACGACAGCTCCGAACGAACAGACGACGCGACCGAACATGTAGACGGCAGCCGCGAACGAACAGACGACAGCTCCGAACAAACAGACGACGACTCCGACCGAACTGACAACGGCGCAGAACGATTTGACGGCGCCAAAGATCGAAGCGACGGTGGCGGGCGAGAATATGACGGCGGCGCCGATCGAACGGACGACGGCGGCGGAGGACGAATTGACGGCGTCGCAGATCGAACGGACGGCGGAGGACGAACTCCTGAACGGCCCGAGGCAACCGACCTAGTCTCATCGGTCAGCGATCCCCGTCCAGAGGTAGCGCTCGATGCGTACGACGTCATTGATTGGCGATCCCACTGAAAATCAAAATGTTCCGACTTAAAATTGAGATATCCGCAGAGTTACCTGAGTCGAACCGGTGCTTCCGTAATCGCTAGTTTCGTCGTTGTCGCGGCGACGGCGGAAATGTTCAATGAAAGTATCCATTTCAACTTCTGGAAACAAAGATTTCAGAAAGAAGTAGAGAGAAAATCAAATTCATGTGGTTCAGAATATGCTGTAATTGTCAAAATTGAGATTCCATAGTGCAAATGAAAAAGGTACTGTAGTTACAGATTCACAAGAATGTGAATGTTATGAAATCATTTCTCTGAAAAACAGTTTCTCTAGCCTTTCCTTGCTCGCTGGAATCAACAAAGCGGATGTCTGATAAGCTGATAACAAATCCGCCAAGAAGCATTGTAAAAATGTGTGTGGGTGTTGCTGAGACGATACCAAAGCACACATGTCCAATGGAAGCTGTTTTTATCAGCAATTTTGGCAAGGGACTCAATCTTTCCAATGGATCGGAAACTATCCACATAACTTGACAAGTCCATTAGCATGGGAACCATATTCAACATTTTTTGATTGTCATGAAGACAAATTTATCAGTTTGAAAAACACAGACGGGATGAAACTGCAAAACTTTGGAAATCAGATATCTAAATATGGGAACTTGAAAAAAAACCTCAAAAAGTTGGGTATTTCCAGTTATTTGAAAGTCCCTTTTTTCATCTTTTCAATTCCCAACTATTTCTTATCTTTCAGTTGTTTCAGGAATTTCTATCTTCTTTTATCTTCCAGAGTCTTATCCGGATAACAATTGATTATCCGGTTGTTCTGTCTCTATCCAGCAGTTTCATCACTTCTATGAACTTTTATTGCACCCTCCATTCTCCTTTGAAAATTTATTTCGCAAGACTTATTGGCTTCGTGACGATCCATTGCTTTCAAACATTCCTCATACTACCCTTTTACAGTTATCGCTCATTCTAACCTTCCCATGCACTTATCTTGGTTCATTTTCAGCTGTGTCTTCGCCATGCTTCAAATTGTGACTTTGCTTGGAAATGTGCTGAGCGACACGCTCCTCGTCGACGGGTTCGACTTGTTCGCCGCCATCTGGACCCCCGTCGTCTACACCTGCCTGGCCACCTTTATCCAGTAAGTTTCCGGAGGCTAGAAAAGCTAAAACTTCTTCTAAAAACATGTGAATAATTGTGTGATTTCAGTTTCAGAGGCACACAAATGTTTTGTTGGCCCCCTCTGCATTGGACCAGAGAAGAAGTGGAGTATGCGGAGGCCTTTTGCTACGTTTCCCCCGTCTTTCACTTCCCCGACCACATCCCGATGGCTTATGAGGAAGACCTGGAGGAATATCGGTTGAAGGAAAGAAACTGGCACGCATATGTGTTCATTGGTTTTTTCGCCGGGACTTTCTTCACCGTCACTCCATTCGTTTTGTGGCGCGCAACCCAGGCTCTAATGAGTCTCGGTCTGAAGACGTTTTTGGAAAAGACGGAGGCGATCAGAACGGTGACGATTGAGGAGCAGAAGGAGGAAGAGATTGCGAAGCTGGCCGAGGAACTGATGGTTACTCTCTACAAGAGAGAGATCTCGAAGCCCTTCATTTCCCCAATCTACATGATGTTCCTCATCAAGCTCGTCTATTTGATGATGGCCTGTGCTCAATTCCTCTTCATCCCACACTTTCTGCAGATGGGAAACGACTACTTATGGAGCTGGAAGATGATGATGAGCCGATTCCAGGGAGTTGACAGAGATGAGCTTGGAGTCTTTCCAGACAAAGTTCTCTGTCAATTTGAAGCTCGAACGATTTCTGGTATGAATGCAGAATATGTAATGCAGTGTTTGATGGCCAACAATCATTTTTACGAGAAGATCTTTATCTCGATCTCGTAAGTTATAAACTTTTTATTCAAAATTCCTATTTCTTTTCTCTTTCAGAAACATGCATCTGATCTCCGCTTTCCTGATAATTGGAGGGATCTTCGTTGCCATAAGATCAATCTTCACCAGGAACCTCGTGGAGTCTATGCTCCTCGGATCGGAACAGCACCAAGAGAGCAGAGCGGAAATCAAAGAATTCTCTTCGGAATTTGTTGGCCTTGAGGGCAGATTTGTTCTCTACTTTATTAATCAAAGAGATAGCAAAGTGGCAAAACAGCTGGTTACCAGAATGTTCGACGACTTCAAAGTAACTGAAACGAGATTATTCTTTGCTAGATTTGTTTTGTTTTCAGAAGTCCAAGAATCTACCCATCGCCAGCACCTCTTCCACACCAGCTACTAATGACACCGCCACCTCCTCCAGCCCAATCGCCTCCGAGGTAACTGGAACAATACTCTCCTCTGTAACTTTGTTTTTTTGTCAGACGGTCATTATCGAAGTCGAAGCAGATTCCTGCTCCCGCCAACGTCGGCCGATTGCGGCGAACGTTTCAGAATTACCTGTATAAGTGCTGTTTCCGAGAATTCGAGTCGGCCTTCTGTCTGAAATGCTGTGAGTTGTAGTTCTGAATCATCTGCTTTTCCAACAGTTTATTGTTTCAGGTTCTAAAGATGCTTCCGCTTCGATCCAATGCTGCTTCTCTCTACTCCGCTCTTTCTTCTTCGTGGTTTGTTGTAATATTCGATATTGAATTCCTCGTCCCGTCGCTGATTTTCCATTTTTTTGTTTTTCTAAGCCGAAACAGTTTTTTCTTTGCGTTATCAAATGTTTTTTTTTTCAATTGCATACAACTTTTTTGGTCTTTATTCCACATTTTTCATTCTTGAAAAACGACATTGTTTTCACGACCGATTTACCATTTTTCACTCGACTGTTCTTTTTTCAAATGTTCCCGCAAAATCGACTTCATTATATTCTTTCCGATTGAATAAATTCTAATTGTTTCTTCTACTAAAAAACATTCGTTTGCGTTTTTAGGTGTATCCGGGAATGGGCCAGCAATTGTCGCCTGGCGCATTATTGATTCTCCGTCGGCAAAATATTTTTTTCATTTTTCTTTTATCTCTGCAGTCTTGGAATGCAATTTCCGAATCAGCCCAATGCGCAAGGAAGGAAAAAAAGGTCAGTTTCTTGGAAAAACCTTTTTTTAAAATTTCTTCCCATCTTTCAGAGCTCCGCCAAGTACGAAGTCCTCAGTCAAATGGACGGGACACAAAGAAGAAGCTGGTGCAACTGTGAAACGCATCTGCCCTGGAATATCATTGCAGTTAGGATGAACCGAAGAGTAAAATTCAAGATACAATACGAGGATGGAAAAGAATGGAGGCAACAACGCCGTCAATGGAGGAAGTGAGCAATGCCGAGCACTCCGACAACTTCGGCCAGTACGAGGAGAAACGTTCTGGCTTGGAATGCTGTCATAAATTGTTAGTTTTCTTTACCAGCCGCGAAATTGAGCGTTTGAAGAAACAACTGAGTTTTGAAATTCAACGTTCTCTTTTCAGCGGTCCCCGGACATTGTGCAACTCATGGCGTCAGACGTGGAGTCATGAAGGAGGCCGAGCACAAAAAGAGGAGGAGATCAAGAACTGCGAGATGATACGGATGACGAGAAGACAAAAGTTGTGAGGACGTTTTGGTCCGCAAAAGGAGGAAGACGTCATCGTCGAAGAGCCACCTGTCAAGAAGCCGGTCTTTGTTGTACTGCTTGAAGAGTGTATGGTAAGTTTTTACAGGAAGCATTCTAAACTTCTATATTTTCCTTTCCAGACATGGAAGCACTCACTGCGAGGCGGGAGACCTGGAGGAGGACATTTTTGGAAGAGCGAGGATTATGTGAAATCGACGACAACGTGGAATTGTCATCGTTAATGAAGAAAACGAGAGGCTTGGGACCGATTGGATATGACAATCTCAAGGATCGTTGAACCCCCCCCCCCCATACGTAACTCACCCGTATGCCCCCTTATCACTGATTCGTACCGATTGCCTACAAATCAATCAAGGATCGTTGAAACCCCCTCCCCCCGTACATTATTCACCCTCATGCCCCCCCCCTATCACTGTTTTATTTGTTATGCCCTCCATTGTTTTGTTAACTATTTTCTTTATGTAAATTTATCGCAAATCGTGTGCTCTTCACACCATTTTTCTAATTTTTTTTTGTTTTTTTTGGCTAGCCCGTATGACTCAAAATAAAAAAAAGTTGAGACTGTGTTGTGTCCTTTTAGCTGTTGTCTTGGGAGGAACACTTGATCGGGTGGTAACCGAGTTTATTGAATTAAGCCAGAGGAATACAGAAAGTAGTGATTCGGGAGAATCAAGCGGGTAGAATAATAGAAGACAGAATAAATAAGTTCAGAGTTCGGTACTGATGGTTGACATAGGTCACGGGGTTCGTGTCTCGTATGTGTTTTATGTGATTCTTAGTGAATCCACAACACCTTCCTTTGTCCATGAAAAGCTAAAGAGATGGGGGTGAATAGACGAAAGGTGGGACAACTATTTCCTGTAGGTCTTTCGAGTCGGATCCACGTCGAGACGTTGAGTCGGACGAGAGACTCGGGTAGACTGACGAGTCGGAGCAGCGGTAGGGGAAGCTCGACGGCGTCGACGAGGCCGGGGAGGTCCAGAGGATGGTCTCGGCGGTGATCCAAGGTCGGGAGACACGTGTCGACGAGACGGTGTGACCGAGCGGTCCCGTGGCTGCGACGGAGATGTCGATCGTCTTGGCAGTGTCGGTGTCGTGGGCAGTGGGCTGAGGTCGAAGGCATCGAACAGCGTGTCCAATCCATGACGAATGACTTCAGTGGTACGAGGCTTCAGCTGGTTGGCGTGTCGTTTCCAGAGGCGGCCCAGGCTGCTGACTTCGTAAAGACACTTTCCGATAGTGCGTCGAATGAGACCAGGAGTCCAGGTTGGTGATGCTGGATTCCTGAAATTCTTCACGTAAACTGGTTGGTTTCGAGTGAATGATCGGAGGCGGGCTCCGTGATGACGATTGAACTGATTTGCCATCGGTCTCTCTTGATGCTGGCTGGAACTGGAGTCCTTGTCAGAGTTGTCGTTGGTGTGCGGGAGTAGGAGGTCGAGGTCGGTACGTAGTGGTCTACCAAGGAAGTTTTCCGCTGGAGAGAGTCCGTTTGGGCTGGAAGCACACGGCGTTGAGCGGTAGTGCTGTAGGAACAATATTAATGACTCTTCAGTGGATCCCTCCCCTGATAATTTTCGAATTCCTCTTTTGAACGTATCGACGAAACGTTCTGCTTGACCATTGGACTGCGGATGGAACGGAGGCGATCGCACATGATGGATCCCTCGTTGCTTGCAGAAGGCGGCGAACTGCGATCCGTTGTCGGTGACAACCGTTTCCGGGTTGCCAAATTGAGCACACACACGATTGAAGATGCTGATCGTCGCGGCTGACGTGATGGATCGTGTCGGGTAGATCTCCGGCCACTTCGAATAGGCGGCCACGATGACGAGGTAGTAGACTCCTTCGATTGGTCCGGCGTAGTCGGCGTGTACCCGTTTCCAGGGTGCAGTCGGCGGCTTCCATGGTGACAGCGTATGCTTGATGGGGTCCTTGGAGGCTGCGGCGCAGGCGTCACATCCTTGGACGAGGTCTTCGATGTCCTTGTCGATCGCGGGCCAGTAGACGTAGCTGCGAGCGATCGATTTCATCCGTACCATTCCCGGATAAGCTTTGTGTAGTTGTCGGAGCACTTTTGAGCAAAGTGCTGACGGGATGACAACTCGGTCGGCTGATATCAGACAATCGGAGACGATGGACAGAGCGTCCCGGCGATTGTAGTAGTACCACAGCGGTGTGTGTTTCTCGATGTACTTCGGCCACTGTCCTGACTTGACATGGTCGATGACGTGAACGATGAGCGGGTCACCATCGGTGGCTCTTCTGATAGCCTTGGTGGTGACTGGTAGTTGGTCCAGTTGATGATCGAGCGAGGCCACGACTTCAGCTTCCGTGTGAGCGATGACCTTATCCTCACATTCCTTGGACTGCTGCTGATCAGCAATCAGTCAAGACAACGCGTCGGCTTGTCCAAAAGCGGCGGTGTTGACGTACTGCATTCTGAAGTCGTAGTTGAGCAAGATGGTGGCCCACCGTTGCAAACGGTTGGCACTGTAGACTGGGACACCTTTCTTGTCTCCGAAGATGGCGAGAAAAATGGCTTGTGGTCGGTCTTGAGCAAGAAGTGTCGACCGTGTACGAAGGGGTGGAACTTGGTGACTCCGGTGACCAGAGCGAGGCCTTCCTTTTCGATTTGGCTGTAATTACGTTGAGCTGGGTTCAGGGACTTGCTCGTGATAGACAGCTTTCTCGGATCCGTCGGGGTATCGATGCGAAAGGACTGCACCGATTCCATACTGAGATGCGTCGGCTGCGATGATGATCGGCAGTGTTGGATTAAAGTGGGTGAGCAGGAGGTCGGACTGGAGGATCTCCTTGATCTTCTTGAAGGCGGTCTTGCACTCCTGGGACCAGACGAAGGTGGTGTCCTTCTTCGTGAGCTGGTCGAGTGGCGCTCTGAAGTTGTGCATGTCCTTGACGAATGTTCCGTAGAACTGCACGAGGCCGAGGAACGATCGAAGTTGGCTGACGTTCTCGGGCGGTGGCATCTTGGTGATGTCACTGATCTTGGCTGGATCCGGTCGACGTCCTTGTGAGTCGACGATGAATCCCAAGAAGCAAATTTGTCCCATCATAAAGTTGCATTTCTCGATGCGGACAAGAAATCCAAAGTCGTTGATACGGCGGAACACTGCTCTGACTCGTGGGTTGTGTTCTTCGATGGTGGCTCCACAGACGATGATGTCGTCCATGTAGGCGGCGGTCCCATCGAGGCCATTTGTCAGCTGGTCCATGATGTTCTGGAAGATCCCTGGTGCTGACTTCACTCCAAAAGGTAGACGATTGAAGCGGTAGATGCCTTTATGAGTGTTGATCGCGAGGAGTTGTTTGGCTGAGTCATCGACTTCAACCTGCAAATAAGCTTCAGCCAGATCGATTTGACTGAAGAACTTCCCTCCGTTAAGCGACGTGAAGATCAACTCCGGTGTCGGAAGCGGGTGCTTGTTCAACTCGAGGCCATCGTTGAGTCCGGTCGAGTAGTCGGCGCACAGACGAATGGTCCCGTTCTTCTTCTTGACGATGACAACAGGAGCGGCCCAATCCGAGTGGTCTATTGGTGTGATGACTCCTTGAGCGGCGAGTCTGTCCAGTTCCAGTGTGACGCTGGGCAGGGCGGCGTACGGCACGGGGCGTGCCTTCCGGAAGACTGGTTGGGCATCGGGCTTCAGCTGGAGTGATGCAGTCGTCCGGGTGCAGTGTCCGAGACCATCCTTGAACACGTCTGGATACTCTTGACGAAGGGTATCCTTGAAATGGTTACGCGAGGAAGCCAAGAGTGTCGGTGACTTGTCTTCCTGTACAGCGAGCACGTGCGGGCCAGCGATGTCGAGCAGCTTGTCACGTAGGTCAGGGTTCATGTGGATCCAATCGAGGCCAAGTAGTGATTCAGTGGCTGCGACGTGGATATGACCTTGCCGAACGATCCCATTTAGTGTGAAGGTGCATTGGAGGCGTCCGTGTACTGAAATAGGGGTTTTAGTGACTGACCGTACTTTGATGGTGGCTGGAAGCAGCTTCGGTGAGTTGAGTGCTTTCCAGTTCTTGAAGCTGAGCAATGAGACATCGGCTCCGGTGTCGAGTTGCATGATGATGTCTTTTCCGTTGATGTTGACGACACTGTGGATGCGATGGACCGATGAAGTAGAAGCGGAAGCGATAGTGACACACTGTGCGCTCTTCTGACGGTGTGACGGCTTCTGTGACTTCTGACTGTGGGTCGCTGTCTTTGGTTGACGGCAGGCTGCTGCAAGGTGGCCTTGCTTACCACAGTTGTAGCATGAGGCCTTCGCTGTGGACTTGCAGTCGCGGTTCCAGTGCTTTCCTCCACATGTGTGGCATGGTGACGGCGGCGGCTTGCTAGTGCCGCTTCTTCTGTTTTGCTTGTCCTGCTTGGCGTTGACGACGTTAATTTCCTCCTTGCGGAAGTTGACGGATTCACTAAGAATCACATAAATGTTCGAGAGTGCACGTGACACGAACCCCGTGACCTATGTCAACCATCAGTACCGAACCCTGAACTCATTTATGTGATTCTTAGTGAATCCACAACAGACTGCATTTGTTGATTACTTTATTGTTATGCCGATGATTTCTGGGAATGAATACAGAGGAAGACTGAGAAAATGAGATTTCAGTTTCACTGGCATTGATTATTTGAATGATTATAATACATTTGTTGTCACATTCTTACAATTATTATTTCGGATCAAGCTTGATCTCGCGGAAGGCCATCGGCATAGTCGTGTCCATCATTTCGTCTTCCTCGCCCGGACGGATCGCAGGAATGCACTGGATGGTGTCGGAAGTGGTCATGCGGAAGTTGTGATGAGTGAAGTTTTCCGGTCCGAGCAGTTCCACTCTGATTCCTCCGGGTTGGTGGAATTCCGGGTCTGACATGCGATCGCTCTTCACGTGGAAAAACGACTCCAGATCGTGAACGTCAGGGATATCTGTAAAAAAGTGAGATTGGAGAAAATTCGTGCACATTTTGGCTCCACTCTAGCCATCTTGCCACTTTTGCAATTTTTGCAGCGTACTGTTCGACTACTACGCCATTTCGCCTCAGGCAGTATGCTCACTGCTGTTTAGCAACTTTCCCATGTCGAAACGTGTGGGAAAAGAAAAACGTCGCTGAATGGCAAGAAATTTGCTTTAGTTAGCTTGTCTACCGCCCAATTATGTTTCAAATCCAAAAAACATACCTCCTGCGGCAGTGATTGCAATGAATTTGGGGTCAACCTCCATTATTTTCGAGATGAAGTCCGCTCGCCCCTCAGCATTTCTGATGTAACGCATTTTGGAGCAGGACTTGTTGTAGAGTTTTGCTTCACATTGTCTTGCGAACCACATCAGTTCATTCTTTCTCGGATGGTTCTTAGACAGATCAAAGATGAGACCAGCCAGCCTCTCCGTGATATCCTGTCTATCGGCGTCCGACGTATAGGGATGCCATTCCGCTTGGCCCCTGATGAAGTTTCCCGGATCCTTTGGAAGCCAGGGTCTTGGATCTTTTTCTTCATCTGAGTGGATGGAATCCTCCTCCCACGCGTCGGTGTCAGTATTCTCAGATGAGAACGAGTCCTCGCTGGCCATTATTACCTAGAAATCGATAGAATTTACTTGAAAACCTTCGGAGAATATTTGAAGACACAATTTATGATAAATGCGAATGAAAAACAAAGTGGAATCGCTTCGAAAATTGATTTTTCGTGGAACACGAAAACAAAAAGCTGACAAATAAAAAGCTTGGCCGAAGGAAAGCTAGTACACGGCCGTTAGGCCATGGAGAGAAATAGTGTGTACTTGCGAGAAGCCGAGAGAGCGGAGAAGGCGGCAGCGCGTGGTCGCTCTCCGTCGTCTTCCCAACGCTGCAGCCTCTCTCATCAATTCATCTCCTTTTTCTGTTACCTAACTTTGACAAGATTTCTAGCTTGAATTAGAGAGAGTTTTGCAAATTTCAAAAAAAATATTTATTAATTTTGTCAGTAATATGCCAGAGGATTTTTTCGAGACATGTTTTTTGAACGCCAGTAGGGGTCACACATTTGGTTTTAGGAGTATCATACATGAGCAATTTGAGATGAGAGGAGAGAGGAATTTGCCAAAAAAAAAAAGAAAGTCAAGAGCAATATTGATTCACAAAACGTCGAGAAGTTTCGAGTTAGAACTTTTTTGTAGAGCACACTCCTTCCTCGTCCGGAAATCCGACGGCAAAAGCTCTGATAGTGAGCCAGTCCCAGAACTGAAAAACAGAACAATTTCTCAAATCGGTCGCTTGTGACACAAACTTCTTCCGAGTTGTAGAGATGATGATCATAGACGCTATCTCCGATCTCTCTTTCAAATAGGAAAACTCTATTCTCCCGGTTACGTGGCAATTTGCTGATAAGGTCGAGACGTCCGGGAAGTGCCTTTTCCATTTTGAAAATTGCCGCGTCTTTTGTTTCCTCCCAAACTGATTCCATTCCTGCAAATGATTTTTAAAAAATTTTGGATGCGACACCGTTCTTACTGAAATCATTTCCCAGGAACTTTGTTGGATCAAGGTATGCGCGGGTCAACGCGACGCTCAGGCGACAAGCCAGAATTGGGAAGTATGAAGTCAGCCCCTAAAAAAAATACTCTAAACACACCGACCGGAAGTTTTGAAAATATACCTTGACACATGGCGCAGCGCTGCGGATGAATTCAGTTGTCTTGATGATTTCGCGATCGGTGACGGTCAGTGATAGCTCGACTAAAGTGACAATCTGAGCCAACAGATCCTCGAAGACCGTATCCCGACTGGTCTGAAAGAAAATCCAGTAGTTCCCCAAACATTCCATGTAAAAACTCACCAGCGCTCTCTCGGCAGCATAGCTCATTTCCTCCCTGACCTCCTCCTCGATCCCAGCAACAATCGGCTTCAGTCTTTTGTCCATGTCCGGGTTGTCCATATCCCATACCAGAATGTCAACGGGGAACAGCTTGCTACCTTGGCACAAGAACCCCGGACTCATGATCTGTCTGAGCAACCTGAAACATTCAGTTCACTACTTCCAAAGCGCTCGCTATCCTACGTAATCCCCAACTTTGTGCAGAATTCTCCATGATCCCACTTCTCTTTCGCTAACTTCCCGGCAGCCACTTCTAAAATACATTTTTCAGGTGCAATGGACTTGTACCATCCAACCCTCACCTCTCGTCAGCATCGCCAGGAGACGAAGAACTTGCTGAAGTGTGCCCAAATTCCATTCGGCTCTGCTCAGGTAAACTTGCGGTGTGCGGAGGATGGGGAATTTGTACAGAAGAAGCAAAACTTGGTTCTAAATATTTGAAGTGTATACGATGTGCGAAATGTCCAGTGAAATACTCACGCTCAAGAGAGGCTCTTCGATCGAAACATCCTGGAGGATATTTTTGTACTGCTGACAATCGACGTTTTCTTGAAGAACTATCTTTGCCATGAGACAGGCTTTTTCAATATTTTTTCCTCTGGCTCCAGCAAACTTCAGGTTGCCTAGAAAAAAACATCATCTTCTAATAAGTTATAAGAAGTGACTCACTCCATTGTGGCTCTAGCATACATCTGATTGTTGTGTCATGAACCGACGCGCACAGATTCAGAAGCGATTTGTTTACTGCGCTACGACGAATTTCTTGCTCCACAACGTGTGTAACAATGTGCAACACGAAATCTTGGATATCACTAGTTGAGTCTTTCGAAAACTCTGCCAAATTCGATAACAACTTGTACGTGGCTTCTCGGAGTGCCCTGTCATTTTGTCGGAGGCACTGGCTCAAGGCTACCGCCATCTTTTCTTTTGAGTCAGCTGGAATCAAAACGAATTTCTCTAGCAAAGCCTCTAAACGAACCGATTGCAGCCGGCAGCACTTTTCTGGCATCGAGAATAGATAAGAAATCCAGTGCTTCCGTTCTCGAGGGAGTCCAAGTACATTGACTTCTCTCAAATTTGAGGAAATCGTAGTTGAAGAACAGTTTGACAATAGTGGATGGATTCGCAGTAGACTAAAAACAGTTTTAACTTGACATAATCAATGGTAAACATACGCCAACACAGGGGTTCGCCAGAGGGCGGAGTAGTTTACATGGGATGTCTTCTCCACGAACAAACATTGTTTTCAGCATTCGGATGGCCCGTTCAGTTGATCCGTTCCATTGGTGGGTGGTGGCCGTGCGAACGACGTGAGCGACAAACTGAAAACAATTGGATCCATGATGAGTGCAAACATCTAGCAACTGGGATCAACATGGACAAATATCAGTTGAATTTGGTGAGTTTTATTTCAAATATCCAAAAAACACCGCCCTTTCCCTTCCCTACCCCTTTCGCAACCCAAAAATATTTACCGAGTTCACCACGGACATGCTCGTCATGTGTTTGTGGAAACCAATGGCCAGATCGAAGAGAATGACGTGTTCCTCCAGAATCAGTCCGTCTATAGCACCCATATCCTTCTCCAGTGCTCTTGCGGCAGCTTTTCTGCAGTATTCGCTGGTCTCCGCGTAGAAGCCAAGAAACTGGCCGACCACTTTTTTGAAGCTGCCGTGAATTATGACGAAGAGCAGTTGTCGAACAGTTCCAGTTGGGATGCCCTAAAAAAACGAAATTCGGTAGTAAAAAGTTGAAAATGGCTCACTATTTCCTGCACATGCTGTTTGATCCGCTGATCCGTAGTCAGGAACTCGACAGCTTTGTAAAGTTCCTGTGGCATCTGGTACTTACTGTCAAGCAGAACGGAGATGAGCTTTATGACAACTCTGGTCAAAGAGCCAGAAGAGAACCCGTCTTTTATTCTGTTACTGAACATTCGAATAATTTATCATCTAGATTTCCCGAAGAACTTACTCATGATCGGGATCGTCTTGTCGGAAACAGGCAGGATAACGACGCAGCTCTTGGGCTGCCGAGATGATAATTTGCTCGTTTTCCGCTCTCTCCGGGTTGTCGTACTCCAGAATCTTTTCCTCCATAATAACTGTGATTTTCTGAAACGTTATCCGAACGCTATCTGCTGAAAAACAAATACCATAAATCGTGCATACTTGAAAAACACGAAAAAGAGGGTTATGAAACGTTTTCTTTCATAAATTAAATGAAAACCTCGGATATGTTAGAAAAGTAAACATACTACCAAGTGCAGTAAGGATAAGGACAAAAACACAAAGAATCGTGTAAAAAATGGCAAAAATCTGATGAAATTCTTTCTTTCAAGTTGCTAAATTCCCTACAAGAACGTCTTTCGGATTAGGTTTCGTGCAGAAATGAAAAAATCAAGAGACAACTCGTTAAAAAAGTCAAACTTGCGGGAAGTTTCCGAGAGGAGACATTCTCTAGCCACGACAATGATTGCATATGAAATGTGCGGCGATCAAGCCTGTGGGTTTCACAACGCGGGTTTCGCCACGACTTTAAAGGCGCATGTGGCATCTGCCGAGTTCCGGAATCTCTGTCCTACTAGGCATGCGGAACTTCTCTGGTAAGGTGGTGTGTGGTGGCGGCGGGAAATATGCCAGCGGGTCTCGCCGCGACGTTAAAGGCGCATGCGGCGTCTGGCGAGTTCTGGAATCTCTGTCCTACTAGGCACCTTCTCTGGTAAGCTGGTGTGTGGTGGCGGGGGGACACATGCCTCCACTAGGCGAGGTGAACAGAGAAGAGAGAAGTAAAAAGACTGTATGCTTTATGCTGAGCGTGTTGAAACTGAAAAGCAAGTGATGGTTGTACATCTCCAACATTTTATTTCAAAACGAATTTCAACTACAAAACTCAGAAGAGTTGCTAGTAGGTAAAAGAACCATAGAACATTGAAAACACATTGCTAGACAAAAAGATATCCCAAAATAATCGAATTTGATGAAACGCATAGAAAATCAGAAAAACACGCTTTCAAAAGTTATCGAAAAAAAAACCAAGAAGAATATGATCTAATCCTCCGTAGAATAAACATTATCTTCGTTGATATATCCGACGGCAAACGCTCTGATCGTGAGCCAGTCCCAGAACTGTAAAACTTGAAGTTTTGTCGAGTTCATTCACATAACAAACTTCTACGTGATTGTAAAGATGGTGATCATAAATACTATCTCCGATCCCTTTTTCAAAAAGGAACGCTCGATTTACCCAGACACGTGGCCTGCTGTTGGTGAGGTTGAGACGTTCTGGAAGAGCGGCATTCATTTTTTCAAAGTCTACATCAGAAGTTTTCTTCCAATTGGAGTGGATTGCTGAAAATAATAGGGTTCCAGTTCTGAATAAGAAACAGTTATTACTGAAATCATGTTCCCCGAATTCTGCTGGGTTGAGGTAGGCGCGAGTCAACGCAGTGCTCAAACGGCAGGCCAAAAGCGGGAAGTAAGGAATAAGACCCTGAAACATTAGAATACTCATAAAACACCACGGACAGTCTTGAAAACATACCTTGACGCATGGTTTTGCTCTAATGATGAATTCATCTGTCTTGATGATCTCTCGATCGGTGACAGTCAGGGATAGCTCGAGGAAACTGACTATTTGCTCCAACAGATTTTCGAAATCCTCATCCCGGCTGACCTGTGAAAAATACAATGATGCATTTGATCAAATAGTCCATGAGAAAACTCACCAAAGCTTTCTTGGCGATAACAATCAGCTGTTGTCTCATCCCCTCTCCCATCCCGGCCATAACCATTCCAAACCTCGGGTCTACGTGCTTGTAATCAAATTCCGGATTTTTGCCCGGGAAGAGGTCGCTACCTTCGCCCAAAACATTTGGCTTTATGATCAGTCTGAGCAGCCTGAAAAATTTGATGTTTTGCTTCCAGAGCATCCGATTACTCACGTGATTCCCATGTTTGTGCAGAATTCTCCATGATCCCATTTTTCTCTTGCTAGCTTCCCGAATGACACTTCTGAATTATTTCGAGTTTGAACAATATCTTTCCAGATGACACTCACCTCTCAACAACATCGAAAAAAGATGAAGAACTTGCTGAAGAGATTCGAGGTCCCACCCGTCCTGTCCCAGGTAAACATCCGGTCGGTGCAAGATAGGGAACTTGTTCAGAAGCAGCAGAATTTGATTCTAAATTTGCTAATTAGGTTTGATTCTCATCACTTAGTGCTCACGCTCGTGAGATGTTCTTCAATTGGAATGGGCTGGTTGAAATAACAATCATCGTAATATCCCACTTTGCCCTAAAAGTAGAATTTTAGAATAAATACCACAAAAATTGATTCTCTTACTAGAACATAGAAATCACTTTTTTCAAAGTTTTCTCGAACTTTGATTTTTGCCAAGAGACAAGCGTTCCGAATGCTCACCCCGTGTACTTTAGAAAAATCCAGATGATCTGGAATGAAAAAAAGTTTTCACATGTTTTAAGGATATGCTCACTCCATTCGTTGTCGACGTAACGATCAGCAAGCGGGATATTCAGCGCCAAACACAGTTCCAGCAGTTCTGGCTCCCCTGGGCTGTGCCGATGATGTCTGATCATGTGCAAAATACGATATTGGGTTAGACTTAGTGTCGTGCGACGATTTTCATCGTCAACCGTCTTATACTTAGAGTTATCCACCAGATCAAGCATTTTCAAATACATTTTGTACGTGGCCTTCCGCAGTGCTACGTTGCCCTCTAGAAGACACGTTTCCAGTAAAGCAAAAATCTCATTTCTTCGATTATCTAGAACAAAAATAATTTAGTAGCAACATTATGAAACGAACCGTTCATTTCTAGTTGCATCTCTTTTGAATTGAGGCTAGTCAAAAACTGTAGTGCTTCCGCTTTTGGAACAGAGTGAAAACACCGGATATGTTCAGATAAGAGAAAATTAGAATTGAGGAAAAGCTTGACAATGGTCGAACATTTGCCAGTGGACTGAAAATCATTTTGATCTAGATGTTACTTTCGCGAAACTTACACCAGCAACGGTCCTATTCGCAGGAAATTCCAACATAAATGAAATATCTTCCCCACGTTTAAACATCGTTTTCAGAATTTGAATTGCCCGTGCCGTCGATTCGTCACAATGGTTCGTCTCATATTGGGTGGTTATGGCCTTGGAAACAACAAGAGCAACGACCTGGTAATGAAGTGGATGAATTCTGGTTAGTTTCTTTCGTTTGATGAATTTTCATTGAAAAATATTGGGATCTGTTCGGGAAAAGAGGACCCAGGAGGACCCATAAAAAATTAAGAAGATCCATTCCAAAAAATAGAAAGGACCCAAAAGACATTTTCGAAATGGTCCAAAAAAAAAAAGAGGACCCTTAAAAAATTCAAAGGACCCAAGAAAAATTAAATGGACCTAAATCCAAAAACTCATTATTAGTGCTCCTGAAATAAGAGAAATTTGGGGTTTGGGTCGTTTAAATTTTTTGTGGGTCCATTAACTTTTTTTTTGGTCTTCTTTTTTTGGACAATTTTAAATATGTCTTTAAGGTCCTCTTAATTTTTTGGATCCTTATTTTGTTATTACGGGTCCTCTTTATTTTTCATGGGTCCTCCTGGGTCCTCTTTTTGCCTAAGAGTCCTCTTTTCCGGAACAGAGTCAAACATTGTTCTCCAATGAAATAAAAACCCCTGTCTCTTCTTACCGAGTGCACACCATTGTTGCTTGTCATGTAGTTCTGGAAGCCAATAGCTAGATCGAAGAGAATGACGTGCTGCTCTAGAATCAGTCCGTTCGTTTGACTCAAATCATTCTCCAACGCTTCCGCGGCAGCTTTCCGGCAAAACTCGCTGGTCTCCGCGTAGAACCGAAGAAACTGTCCGACCACTTTTTTATAGCTCCCACGGATGATAATTGAGATTAATTGTTGAACCGTTGCGGTGGAAAGGCCCTAAAAACTGAATTCTGTAGTAGGAAACTCATTATCACCCACTATTTCCTGAACATGCTCTCCAATCTGATAGTTTGTAGTCAAGAACTCGACGGCTTCCAAAAGTTGCTCTGGCATGAAATCCTGATAGTCGAGAAGTACGGATGTGAGTATTGTAACCACTCGTGTCAGCCAGTCAGAAGGCCACCCTGCCTCCAGCCCATTCCTAAATACTAGAATTATTTCAACTCCCAAAATTCTACTTACTCCGGGTGTAAATTGGCCGCTCTGTGACGGGAGGGATAACGACGCAGACACCAAACAGCAAAACTGATCGTTCTTTCGTTCTCAGCTCTCTCCGGATCAGCAAACTCCAGAGCTCCTAACTCCATGACAGTTTTGGATTGCTCGGATCAAGTAGTACTCTTTTCTGGAATCAGGCAGATAACATGAATTGTGTCTACTTGGAGAGCAAGCAAAAAAGGCGGCTGTTAAATGTGTTCTTTCATAAATCAAATGAAAGCGTCAAATGAGGTAGAATAGTAAACGTACAGTCATATGTAATAAGGATAAGGACGAGAACCCGAAGCACATGGTAAGCTGGTGTGTGGTGGCGGCAGGAAACATGCCAGCGGTTCTCGTTACGACGTTAAAGGCGCATGCGGCTTCTGCCGAGTACCGGAATCTCTTTCCTACTAGGCATGCGGACCTTCTCTGGTAAGCTGGTGTGTGGTGATTGCGGAAAACATGCCTCCACTAGGTGAGACTAACAGAGAAGGGAGAACTAAGAAGACGGTTCTCATTGTATTATATTTTTGCGTGTTGGAACTAAAAAGCAAGTTATGGTCGTACAGTCTCCTATCTACTCAGAAAACACGGCAAGAGTTATGAACCGTTATCATTACAAAATTTCATGACAAAGGCAGAAAGATAAGGGCAAAAAAGCGGAGACGAACTGTGAGGTGAAAGAGAAAGTGGAGAACGAAAATACGGAGAATCGAATGAAAACGGTGATAAAACGAATGGAAATGTTAATATTTCCTTGTTTTATGACTAGTACGGTGTTCGTGACAACACACGTCTACAGAAGAGGAGATCTATGTTGGGG
>LR539866.1:590759-610433 GCA_900536315.3 Caenorhabditis becei | reverse complement strand
GATATATTGTCAAGTACAAACGCGTTAGCTGTTCCTTGGAGATAGTATTAAGTAACTTTTGAAGCGCTAGACACTTACACTTGCCGCAACTGCTTTTGTTCTCTTTTTCGTGCTCGGTCAGGGTGTAGAGTGAGAGGTTTCCCAACGAATGCATTGGAAACATTTGCGGAAAAGTTCAGAGGGTTCCGAGTTCTTTGCTAGTCTCCAGACGCATTTTTTGAGAGAAGAATCACTGGCTTTATGAACTTTTTTCATCAATCTGCCGTTTTTCCGATTACCCCTGAGGAGTCCCCACAAGGTTCTCCAAAAAAGAAGTAACGAGCAGCGCCCTCTTTGTGGAGGTTTGTTTTGATTCGGTGGCGGCTTCGAGAAAGACAGATTTTCGAGTGGACCGGCGAGCCGAGATAACGGTGTTTTGATTCCAGGATAGGCGCGAGAACATGAAAGAAAAGACCGCCGTGTTGGAAGGAATTAGGCCTACGGTAGCTCTCGTGAGGCTCTAAATGTTTTTAAAACTTGTTAAAATTAAGGACTCCCAGTTTTGTAAAGTGGACCAGACGCATTTGTGTTAGAAAAAGATGTGTGAAAGGAAAGGAAACTCCTCACCGTTACGATCGCACACAGAAATATTCCAAGTCGCTTGCGGTTCTCAGACTCACCTTGGGAAGATTCTATTGAATAGCACAAGATTCCCAGCCCACGCTATTCGAGAGATATCCTATGCCTCAAAAAAAACAATTGTAAAGTGTACAAACGTTTCAAGGGTTCAAGCCGATTCATTAATCAAAAACAACTGCGCCGCATATAATAGAGAGCAGTTGTTCTTTCCTCACACACACTGGAACGAGGAGCCATTATCAATGAAGCGGAGGTTTATTGGAGGAAGGGAGGAGAGATTGTATACTTTTCTAGTGCGTGTGTAGAAAGGAAAAAATAAAAAAGTACAGATTCCCATGCACAATTCATACAGAAAATGAATTCAAGGAATACAAGCGGAGGGGAAGGAGAAGGAAAAGATTGACAGTTGGGATAGACGGGAGTATAGGAACATAGAAAACTTGCAACGTACAATTTTGGTATACCAGATCAATCAAATTTCGATGAAGAATGTTTTTAACAATTGAACTATAAAAACCTAAATTCTAACAATCCTCCCTTCAGTGTTATGATGCAGATTTCGGACTACAAAGTGTATATCCCATCAAAATCAGGAGTTCCGACACAGAAAGCGCGCATGGTCAGCCAATTTTTGAACTGCAAAACTCAACATGATTTCATCAAATTTTGACTCTTCAACTGACCTCGTGCGATTCGAATAGATGGTGATCGTACACGGAATTGCCGATTTCGTTCTCAAACATGAACCTCAAGTTTTTGGGATGTGTCGGCCATTCCGTGACAAGTTTCAGACGATAGGGCAGGTGATGGGAGATTTCTTTGGTGACTGCCTCATAATTCATCTCCCAGAGCTCCTGATTCTCTGAAAGTTCTTCCAGTGAGATCATGAATGAATCATGATTTGTTACTGTAGTCAAAGTCCTCGAACTGTGTGGGATCCAAGAAAACACGAGTCACAGCCACACTGAGCCGGCAGGCGAGAAGCGGGAACCAGCGAATAAGGCTCTGCAAAACCCAACGCAGATGCTAATCAAAAACCCTACTGAGTACATGAATACACTGCCCATAATTCTCATCTTGGATTATCAAATCCCGATCAGTTGTGAGAAGAGAGATCTCAAGAAGGTTGATGACTTGTTCAAGAATATTCTCGAACTCCATGTCTCTGCTCTCCTGAAGCAAGATGTTATTCTTTTAACTAAACTGGAACCTCTCTTACCATAGCTTTTTTCGCAGCGTTATTCAGTTCTCTTCTGACAACATTGAATTCAATTCCATCATACATCTCCTGGATAAAAGGGTTTTCGTATTTTAACATATTTCTGCTGTAATCTCCTCGGAACATCTCGGCACCTTTTGTTAGATACCCTGGGTTCAGAATGGTGTTCAGCAGCCTGGAACCCTTGGTAGACTATTTATAATATGCACATGATGCCTCACATTTCACCAATCCGGTAAGAAAATTCAGAAAGATCCCAGGAATCAGCAGACCATTTTTTAGCTGCTTTCTCTGAATTCTCTCATGAAAATTTTGAGTCAGAAGAACCCTTACCTCTCTGCATCATTGTCAGATAATGGAGAATAGTCCGAAGTGTGTCTAAGTCCCAGTCCACACCCTTCAGGTATATTTCGGGTTTTGTAAGCATTCCTTCGTTGTCCAAAAATGTAGAAACTTGAGTCTGAATATGATTTCACCCTATGCTGACATTAAGGTTTTCTTACTGTTCCTAGTTGCTGTTCTATTGGAGTTGACCAAGTTGCACTCAATCCATAGTTCTGAAAACAAGCTGTCGGAAAACTTTACAAAAGCAAATTACATACAAGTTCTTTATAATCTTCCTCCTTGAACTCATTCCAAATGTCGTTATCCATACCGTGATATGCTTTTGACATCATGTAAATAGTTCTATGTTTAATTCCAACAGCATTTGAAAAACGCAATGGACCTGAAACTATACGTCTATTGCGAAATCAAAACACAAATTCACCCACCAAGCCACCAAGCGAGCGGTTTTTCCTTACCGATCAGTTTGCGGTGGAATGAAAAATTCAACGTGTAAAATCCTTCCTGAAACAAAAAGTATTGGGAAGTTCTGTTTTCTAATTTTCAAGTGTTTACCAAATAATTCAGTGATTCTGATGCACCTTCTTCCACGAATTCTCTAACCAACGTTGTCACTTTCTCTCGAAGATACGGTAAATTACAATCCGGTATCTCATGTTCCTCAATCCCATAGAACCTATCACCAATTCCTCCAAGAAAATTAAATGCCGCTCTGCTGAGATTTAAGTTATCGCTCTGCAAAAAACCACTGAACACTGCGAGAACACCTCTTTGTTTCATGAAGTCTAGAATAAAAGAACATGAATTTCGAAGATTCGTTTTCAGAACCGTGTGTGTAAGTGTGCTCTTGCTTATCAATGCAAGAAGTTAAGAACTCTATCGCTACAATTTTAGCATTGTCACAACTGTCCTTAGCAAGGAAGAAAGTATTACAAAACGCTCGAAAAACTGAGTCCACGCAAGTTGTCATCTGAAAGAAAAGTATATCGAACTAGGACTCATCTCCAACAATTTACACCAAATTTCGGTAATCCATAGTTGTTAGCTCTGTGAAATACGACACTTTGCTGGTTTTCAAACATTGTCCGCCACATCAGAATAGCCTCGAGATTGTGATCTCTTGCTTTTGTAACAATTTTACAAACCAGCTGAAAAAAACAGGAGATTTCGCAACAACGACCTCTCACTCTAATCAAGGGTACAACAATTTTCTGAATTCCCTCTATTTCTTACCATGTGCAAAACATCGTCATTGAAAACCCGCTTAACATCAGTCACCATTTCCATGAAAACAACGTGTTTCATACAAAACTCGGGTTCTATCTCCTCGAACTTTTCCAACATCTTGGCAGCACTTGCTTGAACGTACAAATCGGTACGTGCATATTCTTTCAGCAAGTTGGAAAACAACTTTGGATAAAGAGTGCGATCAAGAGCTTTGAACAAATGGTGTACTTCAAACATCGATAGTGTCTGAAGAGGAAAGTCTGAACATCGAGCCTCATATTACTAACCGTTTTCTCGAGGATTTTTTGGATTCTTTTATCGATGGTCAAGAACTCCATAGCTAGAAAAAGTTCATCCGGCATTTCACACCAACGGTCCACAAGAATGGCAAAAATTGCCTTCAGCACGTCAGTAAGCCCTTGTGCGCTCCACCCGTGGTTGACCAGTTTGTTTCTGAAAACTGAAACCTATCACGCATCAAAACATGCCAATTTACTGAGGATCCTGCTTAGTGAAGCAATGTGGGTGTTGGCGAAGTAATTTCGCATGCAAAATGATCAAGTACTCGTTTCTAGCTCTCATCGGGTGTGGAGACTCCGGGTCCTCGTTTTCCAAAAGGAACATGATGCTTTCTCACTTCTCAAATTGAATTGTGTTCTCTTCTAAAAATAGGAAGCATAAAACGTGTCTAATCAACAAACACGCCACAATAGAGTGGTTATCAAACGTTATCTCTAGAAAAGTGAGAGGGACACTTGAAATGATAAGCGTAAGACAATGGAAAAAAGCCTGTCGAGTGAAACAGAAACGCGAAGAAAAAACCGTATGGTGAATTCAAATAATTTTACGACTAGTACGGTTTCTCGTGACAAAACACGTCATTAGAATAAGAGAGTGAACATTACAAGAACAAAAGTGAGTAAGTGTAATGGAAGGGGTCTACAGAGCTAAATTGAATATGAGATGATAATAGTGATCACAGTAAGTGTGTAATAAAAGTGCCAGTACAGATAAGTCAGTTGTTCCTCTATAGCCGTTCTAAGTAACTTTTGAAACGGTATACTCTTGCACTTGTCACTCTTTCTCTCGTTCTCTTCTCTTATTTTTTTTTACAAAAACGGGGCGCTTAGAGCACGACATCTCCCAACGAATGCATAGAAAACATTGCGGAGAAGTGCAAAGGGTTCAGAGTTCTTTGCTAGTACCCAGACGCATTCTTTCGAGAGAAGAATCATTGGCTTTTCTCGGAACAGCCGTTTTTTTATGAAACCCCTTACGGGTTCCACAAGGTTCTCCGAAGAAAGGGAGCGAGCAGCGACCTCTTTGTGGAGGTATGCTTTGATTCGCCGGCGGCTTTGAGAAAGACGAATTTTCGAGTGGACCGTCTGCCCGAGATAGCGCTGTTTTGACTCTAGAATAGGCGCGAGGACATGAAAGAAAAGACCGCCGTGTTGGAAGGAATTAGGGTTATGGTAGCTTTTGTGAGTTCTCGAATTATGTCTGCTTGGAAGATACGACATAAAAAGGTTAATCCCTAAAAACAGTTGAAACGAAAAGAGCGAAAGAGTGGAGAAGAACGTTCTAGTGACACAAAACAACGGGGAACGAAAATACGGGAAATAAAACGGAGAGGGTGATAAAAATGCGACGAAAATGTGAAAAGGCATTCTTTTCACGGCTAGTTCTGTTGCTCGTGGCATAACACCTTACGTTAGAGAGATCAGATGTGTGTGACCATTTAAAAATGAATGTGAAAACCACAACATGAAAAAAGTTAACGGAGCCAAATTGTTTGAACCTAGTATGTGATGACACTTATTACACTATTCAGTCAAGTTTTGCCAAGTTCGGAGGAGTCAGCTGTTCTTTTGAATCAGTGTTGAGTAACTTCGATGCGTTATACATTGTTATACATGTACGCTTGAACTTGTCGCAGTTTCACTCGTTTCATTTTTTCGGTTTCCGCCAGAAGCGGAGGGTTTAGAGAGATACGTTTCCCAACGAATGCATGGGGAAAAATTGCGGACAAGTGCAGAGGGTTCCGAGTTTTTTGCAATTCCCCAGACGCATTTCTGTTAGTCTAGATGTGCTCTTAGTTTGAAAAGGGACTAACGGACAGAAGGGGACCAAGAGGAACATGACTCAGAAATGAAGCTGATGTATCTATCACCAATTTCCTTGAGACGGGTGCTAGCCCACGCTCTTCGAGAGATATCCAGCCCCAAAAAACCAATTGTAAAGTGTAAAAACGTTTCAAGGGTTCAGGCTAACCCATTTATCAAAAACAACTGCCTCGCATATATAATAGAGAGCAGTTGTTCTTTCTCTCACACATATTGGAATGAGCCACCATTATCACTGAAGCGGAGGTTTATTGGGGGGAAGTGATAAGGAAAATGAGATTTCATGCATTTCTAGTTAACACGTAGAGATCAGGTCAAAGCAGACAAGTTCATTGTTGCGTCACTGAGATAGGTGGAACAGGAAAAAACGCAAGATGCACACCTTACTGACTAGAAGAGCTAAGAGTATCCCCAGGAGCCAATAATATCAGACATTGTGAACAGTACCATATCGAAAATAAGAAGCTTTTTCTCCTCTCTGAAAGTTTCAAAAACAGGGTCCCGCTGCTGAGCCCTTACGCAAAAATGATGACAATTGACCCAAAAGGTGAAGATCCTCGCCCCAATTTGTAATCATTTCCATTGTACCTCGCCTAACCTTATCGATATCATCTATCTTCACCTATCCCTGTTATCAGGTGAAGATAGAGGGAGGAGCACTGGAAACGGTATAAAGGGTCCGGTTTCCAGGGAGATGATCATTCTCGTTCTGACATTCTCTCAACGACGTCTTCTACTCCCGCTATGGATCCTTCCTATTCCTACTATTCTGCTGATGGTACCACTTCTGATGTGTACTCTTCGTACCTAGACTGGACATCCTACTACTCTCAGAACCAACTAGCACCGTACTACCCCACTGCTGCTACCATTCCGGTTCTCCCTGAACGCCAAGCTGCTTCAGTTCCAACCCATAACTATTCCGATGGCTACTGGAACACTTACCCAACCGAGTACTACCCACTCCCTTCTCCGTCATTTTCCTCGACTCCACTCGCTTCGCCCATGTACCCGATGACTCCTGCTCCAACAACGACTTCATCTGGAACACCTTCCCCCATCTACCCAATCACTCCTACTCCACCAGCAACGACTTCAACACCTGGAACTCCATCTCTCATCTACCCACCTCCGCAACCGTCGTCAGTCACTCCAGCTCCTCGAATGCTCACCAAACGCGAGGCTCAACGAGAAAAGAAGAAGTCACTTGTCTGCACAAACTGTGCTACCACGGAAACCTGCCGATGGAGGAACATTTCCAAACCCAATGTTCTTTGCAAGTAAGTTAACCATTTCCGCTCTCTTCATTCTAATTTTATATGTTTCAGTTCCTGCTTCGTCTACAAGAATAAATACAAGAAGACTCGACCATTCCAGACACTCCGCAACACCAAGAAAGCCGACACTCCGCCATGCTAATTGTATGTTTCCGTTTTCACTTAAGTATGATAATTTCTAATTCTATATTTTTATTGATTATTACTGGCAATTAAAATAAAGAAAACAAGGATAATTTGAATTCAAAGCTTCAAAACAAAACATTACTTCGCTTATTGAAAATTTGAAAACATCATTGATGAACGAATCGTTCGACTGGATAGACTGGATAAATTAAAACCAGAGAATCTTCGTTCCTCTCGTAAAGACAATTGCGGACAATGAGCCAGTCGATGAACTGAATTTTTCACTTTTTATGAGAACTTTACACCAAGACGAACCTCATTTGCTCCAAACAAGTTATCCCGGTGAGCCGCTTGGAAGAACTCTGCTTCCAACAGGTATTCTTCACCGCATCCACTTTCTGTCTTCCCGCACTTTTCCTTTTCCTTTGTCGTCATCCTTTTTTTCTTTTCATTCAGTTCCAATCTATTTCTCTTCCTTCCTTCAGCTTCTTTGATGCATGTGTCGATGTTTGGAATGTACCAATCCAGACTGCGGATCTCATTGTTTCTGTCACAATCCCATTGGTTTTGAATCTGTTCGATTTGCTCAGGGGAGCTATTGACAAATGTCAATGACAAGCTATTTCGGTTGATGATGGTGCTCAGACGGAGCCCTGCTATTGGGTATATGTCGGCAAGGATCTGAAAATAATAATAGATAAGAGCAAAACCAGCAATTTTACCTTCAAACTTAGGTAGGCACGCCTCGAAATCCGTGGTGTGGTGAGGTATACATTCGAGACATAAGGTAGAGTATAGAAGATATTCTCAACCAAAAGATTGACGATTTCGAAGAATTTTGGGGTTTTCTCATTCTGCAGGACTTTTTTTGAAGATTGCTAAAAGAAATATCTCACTATCAATTTCTTGACCAGTAGGACAGGGCATTTTAATTTCCACAGTTCCAAAAATTCCATTTCGGAAGGGTGTACTAGCAGTCTACTCTCCGGGTCCAAGACTTTATGGAGCATCCTGAAAACATGCAGTTTAGTAAATAATAAGAGAAAAAAGTTCTTCTAGGGGTGGAAAAAAAACTCACATCAGCGCAATGGGTAGGAAATTTTGGGCTGAATAGTTGTGGTTACAGTCCATTATCATCACACCGTTTATGACAATGTCACAATTCAAGCGCCCTTCTCCGACTTCTAAATTGACAAGATTTATGGAAAACATGGAATCCACTTCTCATACCTCTGTAGAAAGCGTTTGTCCAGTTCAGAACATCTGGGAGTGTGTCGAAAGTCCAGTCGATTTTTTTGAATAGTTCGAGAGGTCTATACATGAAATGGTTTTCATCTCTGTCTAGTAACGATCTCATTTGCGACTGAAAGACGTAATTACCGTTGATTGACTCAATTTTTAAAATTTCTTACTGTGGTGATCATCTGCTCTTCCGGAACAGAGAATCCTCGGTACTTCAAGCCATATGCCTGTAAATAGGATAGTTGGTGCTTCAAGTTCAAGCTACACTCACTGTCTGGCGATACTCCCCAATGTTGAAAGAATCCGCATTATAAGCGTTCCTGGCTATCATCAGAAGTTTTCCGAATGTGGGTGCTCCGTGGAAATCTGAAACGCTGGACTTTTCGAGAAACACTTTATCTAACTGACCGGTCCAAAGCTCTTCAATTTCATTATTCGAGAACGTCATCAATCTCCTCCCTTTTGCAACGTTCAACTTCAGTGCGTACATCTAAAATTCTAGCCTTAAACTTGCAGCTGGGAGTGACTTGAACTAACGATTGTGTTTTCATTTTTCAGCAACTCATTGACAACTCCTGACAAGTAGTCTCGAAGAAAGTGGTTGTTGTTGCGGAACGCTTCCATTTTCAAATGGATCAGGTAATCCAGAGCAATGAGATGATTGGCGGGTCGGAAGTGTGTGAGCTGACTGTATATTGCTTTGAAAATGTTTTTGCGATCGATTTCATTTCCTGCAATTACTTTCATGCTCCCTGCTGCTTTGTTTCTCACTCACTCTCATTGTTATTCAAAAACGGAGATCGTTCTAGATACAGAAGTTTCAGGAACATGAAAACTCGCTCGCAGATGGGGCTATACGAGGAGTGTATAAGTGGTGTAGAGCGGCGAAAGCGGAAGTTGGTGAGGTAACAAACGATAAAGTCTGCCGACGTATACTGAAAATTACCATGAGAATTCAGTTGGAAGCATAGCAAACTCACTTTTCCCAACTTCACCGCTCCGTATTGGAATTTTTTATAGACTTTCATCCAGAGGTCGAGTGCTAAAACGAGCTCGTCATCCTGAAACCTTCCTTTTGTCTTCTCATAAATGACCTTGCACAGCTGAAAATACAACACAACTATTACAGTAATGACACTGAACTCACCTTCGAATATAATTCTTCATATATTGGAGGTACAATGTCGAGAAGGACAAGGTGGACATCCAAGATTTTGCCATTTCTTAAGTCAGTCTCAATACTGTCCACGATCTCAAAGTCGAACAGGTGTTTTTCCTTTCCAGCTTGGAGGAGCTGTGCAGCGAGTTCCGTCTTTCCATGTTTCAAGTAGTACAAAAGGTCGTCAATGACCTGGTCTTTCTAAGACAAACGAATTTGATCTAGAATGCTCAGATTTTCTTACGATCTTCTCGATTTCGGCGTATATCTCATCAGCACTGACGAGGTATAACATCGCATCGCGAACGCCTGGGGTACGCTCGAAAACCTCATTTTTGACGATGTTCAGCATCGCGATCACGGACAGCACTAGACGTCGCATCCAACCAGGTTGTTGCATTGTGGCTCTGGCCAGTTTGCTGAATGAAGGCTGTAATTGCAGGAAGGGATTCATGTACTCACCTGTTTGGAGATTCGACGTGGGGAACATCATGGCGTCTCTGTAGACTCCGCAGAACCTTGGCACCGTTCAGAACGCGAGCCGCATCCGGATCCATCACGAGTTAAATGAGTTGATAGCTTTTTGAACGCAGAAGACTGTTCTGCAACAAAAATTTCGTCAGTTATGAGGTTGTCCACTGTACGAAAAGGTTCGAGAGAGAAAGGCAAACGAAGTGGTTTTTTTTGTTATCAATGTCTTTGGAAGGTTCGAGACAGGATTAAAATGGTTTCGAAATAGATAAGAGAGAATGGTAGAACATGATGAAAAAGTAAATGAGAGAGAATGAGAGAGACGTAAATGAGAGAAGAGAGAAGTACAAAAGCAATGAAATGAAAATTTTCTAGAGAGGTACCTTTCAGAAACACGTGACTTTTCATCTTGACGCGGATGCCGGAAGAGACTTATCACGGAAAAGTGGGGTCCACTAGTGTCAGGAGAGGCATGAGTGACTTCACTCGTTTCGCGGGGAACTGTGCTGAGACCCACTGGCCCCGCCTCCGCGCCATGCCTCTCGCTCCTTGCCCGTCCTTTGCATTTTGCTTCACGCCTTGAGGGACATATGCCTGGTCACGGAAAAAATAATGGGGATTTGGAAAAAGACGGAAAGATGGAGTTTTGAGTTTGGAGTAAAAAACTCAAACCATGTGAAATAGAAAGATGATGAAATAACGACGATATACAGTGCAGTTGATTAGTCAGGGACTCGAGCAGTGCGTGATTCATATACAAGTCAACGGCAGATAGAACGGAGAGAACGGAGAGAATACGGAAACATTTGAGTGACAGAATTGATGCGTTAGCGAGAATGAAGAGAGTTCAGAATAGGGAGAAGAGCCCTTTTGAGAAAAAAAAGAAGAGAGCTATTCCGCAGTGACAGCGAATAGGATAGGGACCGACGGAATGTTCCGCTGCGCGGAAAAAAGTGTAGCTGGTCGGAGAGATCTAGTGCAAGCGGTCATTTGAAAACGAAGAACTGCTCCGAAAACACTGCTCCGCTTTGAAATGCACTTTTTGAAATGTCACCCTTCATCGTTGTTCGCAGAAAGAGAACGAGTGAAATCGGGACACCCAAGACTGAGTTCAAAAGGTGTCGCTTTCAGTGAGCAACTGCTAGAGAGAGTGTTTCTTGCAATCTTCTAGACAAAACACACTTTGAACATAAAAAAAGGAATCTGGACGGGTCTCACTACAAACATTGGTGCAGGCACATGCAGTTTTCAGACCATGGCTACTCGGGTATGCTTCCAAACATCTGCAAGCGGGTCTTGCCACAAAAATGGTTTAAAAGGGCATGCGACTTCGGGACTAAGCCTGAGTCTTTGAAAAAATGAAGGCTTTGGACCAAAAAAGGGAGGGTTTAGAGTGAGACGTTTCCCAACGAATGCATGGGGAAACATTGCGGAAAAGTGCAGAGGGTTCCGAGTTCTTTTTCAATTCCCCAGACACCCTTGTCCGAGAACCCATCTGCTCTATTTTTGAGAGAGAGAGAGGAAAAAAATTCGAGGCGAATGAGTTACTGTGAAAAAAGGCTTACTAATTTATGAGAGAAGACTTACGGATTCTTCCGGTGAGTCAAGTTTTGCCACAAAAAGATTTTGGCAAAATATACGTGTGTGTGTGTGCACATTATTCCTGTATCAAGTGAATCAGCAAAGACTGCAGTGACAAACGGCTAACTATGACAGAACAAAAGGATCTTTTCGTTGGATAATCGGTAAAGTTTACATTTTCCAACGTTTTGACTCATTATAGTCATCATCAGGGGAACAGTAGAGTAGTTACTCTAAAAAACGGAAAGCTAAACCACAAGAGACCGAGAAGGGAAAAAACTGGGACATTGAAAGGCGAGAAAGGAAAAGGTGAAGGGCACAAACCGAAAAAATCCACATAGTCTAGAAGGATAGTGTGAGAAAGATAGGGGATGGAAACAGAACGAGGTAATGGTCTTCACACAAAAAAACAGGTAAATCTGATAAATGTGTAAATATCAATGTGTATCAATGTGTAAATGTGACGATGAAGAAGGTTTAGCTTTCCGTTTTTTAGAGGAATTACCCTACTGTTCCCCTGATTATAAGTATGATGAGTCGAAACGTTGGAAGATGTAAACTTCACCGGTGAGAGAAGAGATCCTCTTGAAACTCTACCACCATATTTTTACACGAGTGCCATCCCTCGCTTTTCAAGAGATATCCAGCTAAAAAAACCAATTGTAAAGTGTACAAACGTTTCACGAGTTCATGCTAACCCATTTATCAAAAACAACTGCTCCGCATATATAATAGAGCAGTTGTTCTTTCTCACACACATATTGGAATGAGCCACCATTATCACTGAAGCAGAGGTATATTGGGGGGAAATGATGAGGAAAATGAGATATCATGCTTTTTTAGTTAACGTGTAAAGAGATCAGGTCACAGCAGACAAATTCATTGTTGCGTCACTGAGATAGGTGGTATAGGAAGTGACGCAAGATGCACACCCTACTGACCAACAGAGCGAAGAGTATCCGCAGGAGCCAATGATATCATACATTGTGAACAGTACCATATCAAGCAAATTGAAGTTGTGTGAATTGTTAGTACACAAGACAATGCAAAAAGCGTTAGCTCTTACTAAAGTTCGTCCAGGCCAGTTGAGCTGAAAAGAAGGCAACCAGCATATTTGGGAAGTTGGCATCAAAACAATGCCACAAAAAGGCTCGGTGGCCTACGCAAAGAGCTGTCACACCAGAAATAACAGAAATCGATTCACAAGGTGCTGTCCTACCTTGTTCTCCTGTCACACATCTGCTGTAATTAGCCTACCATATCTTCTTTACCTATCCCTACTGGTTTCTCAATTTGATGACTCAAATAATCCAATTAATTCTTTCTCAAGTCAAATTCATTACTACCAAAATAAGAAAAGAATCTTGAAAGCACGAAAAAAAACCATTCGTTCATTGTTTACATGCGTGGAAATTTCAGTTTCTTCTCTTCCGTGACGAGATATATGATGAAGAGCCAATCGAGGAACTGAAACAAATTCCAGTTTGCAACTTCGATAAACTTGTCTTACTTCAGAACGGCCAAACAAGTTTTGTTCATTGACAGCAGACAGTATTTCTGCTAGAAACAAGAATCGTTCATTTGGGAAATGCCGGCGCTTCCGAACTCTCTCGATATTAGAGACAATTTTCGGAATCATGTTTTCTCTGACGTCACCGACAGCTAATTCTCGGTTCGTGTCCCAGGTTCTTTTAATTTTTTCATAGTCCTCTCCGCAATTCGAAGTCAAATTGAATAGCGCTCTATAGATGGCTGTACTGATTCGCATGACGGCAAGCGGTTGAAAGAACTTCTCGCTGTGGACAAGCTTCTGAAAGACCCAAAACTCTAACTGCGAGTAACACTTGACTCACTGTGAGAACTGGGAGAGTTTTCTTCGTGAAAGCAGGAAAACTAATGATGGTCGCAACCGTGTTTGAAATTGTGAAACACAGTAACTGTGCCAGCATTTCGATTAGTTTTTTGATTCTTACACTCTCCGTTTTCTGCAATTTCTTGTAATTTTTGAGGTTCGTTAGAGTAAGAATCACCTTGTGCTCCTCGATAACGGCGTCTTTACATTTGTCTCTTAACGCCTTCTTGAAGTTGTATTCTCTGACAGATAGGGTGGATGGCAAGTCGTCGAAGCAATAAGGATCCAAAATGATATTGAGAATGCTAAAAAGATGTGTTATGCCATCAATCTAAAGTTGTTTGTTTCAACCTGATCAGGTATCAATGTAACTCGATGTAAACCCTAACTAGACGAACGCTTTGCTAGAAAATCAAACAAACAAACTCACTGGAAAGCCACATATGAGGCTGCTACTGATGAACCGTTTTCGTTTGTGAAGGTATCCAAAATACCGCGTTTGTGCAAGCGTTGGTCCGCAACGTCTGGAACAATATAACTTTCTGAGTTCTAAACTGTTTTCCACACCTCTCCATACCGCACACATCCAATTCAATCCGTCCGGTAAAGTTTCCCAGTCCCAGTTCACAAATTTCCACATGTCATATCCTCCGAAGAGATCCTCCATTTCCGCCCTGTCCTTGATGCCTCTCAATTGTTTCTGAAAAATAGTTTTTTTCGATTTCCAACCAAGAACTGTATTATTCAAGTGTTTACATTGGTAATTCGCTGCTCGATTGGGACACTGTAACCTTTATTTTTGATCCCATAAGACTGAAAGAAAATGATCTAGAGTATTAGAGCTTGTTTATGCATACCATTTTTTCGTAATCGTTGATATTGAATGTATCCGGATTCTTATTCTGAGCAATCAGAATTATTTCCTTGAATGTCAGTTTTGTGCTCAGCAAGTCTTTAACGCACAAATGTCAACCAGAATTAATTTTCCTAACTTACGATCTAACATAGATAAAAATTCATTTTCACCGAGCAATCTTCTTCCTCCGTCACTATTTAGCTCAAGACCGTAAATCTGGAAAAACTTTTTTTAAAACTAGCTGAGAATCATTTGGACTGACCCGAGTTTCATCAGTTTTCACAAGTCTTTGAATTATTTCTACGAGCGCACTTCTAAGCAAAAGATTATTTGAACCTTTTTCTTTGATTTTTAAATCAAGCAACAAGTCCAGGGCAGCCCTTCGAACGTTCTCGCCCGGGAATTGGAATTGCATAAAAACGCATTCAATAAAGGCGTCCCGCGTTTCTAGATTGTCTAAATATAAATGGTATGTTCATGTTACATTCGTTCCAGCTCACTGAAGATATCCGTATTGTTCAAGATGAGTGACTTGAGGTGTTGGAGAGCTCGTATTCTGACTGATCCACGAACATTTTCCAAGGCTAGCGTTTGACCGGGAAAGTCTTTGGATGTAAGGAGCCGGATAACGAAATCAACCTTTGGAAGCTGGAAAATTGGAAAATTGACACTCAGTTAAGGCAATTAACAAACATATTCCACGCTCAGACACTTTATTTGTGGTCTATGTTCTATGGCGCAATAGATATCTATTGCCAAGAACCTTTCCAAAGGCAAAATACCGAACAGAAGTATTTTGTTCACATCCGAGCAGATCTGCAACTTGGGACGGATGATTTTAGGGGCCTGATCAAGAACGTTACATTTCTTAATAGAGCTTTTTCTTCTTCTGTTCCCGGTACGAAAAACTTCATGAAAAAAACAATAACTTCTGTGATACTGCGCGTTGTAAACTCCTCTTCCATGTGTTGACTGATTTGAGTGTGATACTCTCTAACAGTTTTGAAATCCATGCATTTCAGAAGGAGTTCTGCAGCAAACTCTCTTTTCCAGTCGTTTGTGGAAAGTTCTTCTCTTTCCATTCTCACATAATTCAGAAGATCTGGAATTACCCGATCTTTCTGAAACACAAAAGTTTGGAAGGATCGCTAGAGAGTTGCTTGCCATCCTCCGCATCTTCGTGGTGACCACATTGTGGGTAAGAAGGGATTCAATCGCAGCTCGCATTCCAGAAGTCTGGTCAGTGATCTTGTCTTTGGTGACGTGGAGCAAATTGAGCATGGCCAACACTAGCCGTTCAAGCCAACCATTAGCGTACATCGCATGTCTGATTCTTTGACTGAACGAACGTTTGAGTCAATGTCAAGAAAGTAGCCGAACTAACCGATCCGGGGTGTCGCCATGCTCGATTCCAGGCGGTCTAGCCAACTTTCTCAGAATTGCAACACCATCGAGTACGATGGTCGCATCCGGATCGGGCTCCATGATTGACAGCTTTCCCAGTTCTGAAAATTGTTTCGTAACGGAAAATTTGGTGTACTTGAGGTTGATACGAATGAGTTCATGAGAGAAGGCAAATAAAGCAGTTTTTCCTGTTATCGTATTCTTTGGTTAGGTTTGTTCGCGGTGAAACATTATCAATTTGACTTCAACAACGATAAGAAGGAATGGAAAGAGGAGGAATGAACTGATCATACTGATCGATTGAATGATGGAAGAATAACTGCGGAAAATGGAAGAAGAAGGAAAAATATGCAGTTGAGAGAAGGGTCATAAAATGTATTCTAGTGTACCGCGGCGGAAATTTCTGCACACAACGGAAGAAATATGTGGGGTTGAGGAACGGCAGAAAAAAGTGAATGGCAGTTTGGAGAGGTTAAGTGGAAATGAGTGGTATGTGTTCGGAGAGATTCATTGGTGGCAGAGGACATATGGCAATAGATAGCTGAACCGAAAACGTTGGGCCGCTTTGTAATGCACGCTTTCTTTCGATTTTCGAGGAGACAAGTGCAGACGGGGGAAGCCAGGGTTCGAGGTTAGATGTGTCTGTTGAGGTCACAAACAGCTGCTTCAAAGAATTGGATATATGCGAACAGATAACAACTATACTGATGAGAGATAGCTAAAGCTGAGAGACGGAGTGGTGTGCAAGTTTTGAAGGGCGCAAGCTTGTTGGTGTGGTTGCCCTAATAACAGGGGTTGTTGAGTATGTGGGTGATAGAGAGAAGTTGTGGGCAGCACATGTATTGATCGAAATCCGAGTGGACATAGAGTATGGGAAACAAACACAAAGTTAGAAAACTGACTACTGAAACTGGGAGCTAACACTAGTCCCTCTATCCTTCGAATGAAAATGGAAAATGAACCTCTGTGGCCGTTCTAGGGATCTCTTATACTTTGGAAACTGTGCTCATAAACTATAAAAATGAACATTTGTAACGACATACTTATCAGAAGGTAAATGCCTCACTATTCAAAGAACAGAACAGATTGTTTCGTCTTCATCGTCGCGCGTCCCTACAAGGAGGTATACTGATGAATGAAACGATGAAGCAAGTTGCTATGACACCCGTATTTTCTGGCAATTCTTCCTCAACCAAATCGAAAACAGAGAAACAGGAGTGAAATATGCTTATCTTGACTCTGCTGCTCCATTTCGTCCTCTCCGTTTTGTTCTTCAATATCATCAAGTTTCCGCATGTCGGTGTCTGAGGGTGCCATGTTTTTTCATTGAACATGCAAATTCAACCGGCAAACCAAAAAAATCCGAGGAAAATCGGAGAAAAACGACAAAAAATGACTAATTAAAAACACTTCTGCCCCGAAACAATTTCGAAATGTTCCCCTTCCCACCCTATGTCAACGTTCCTATCGGGACCAGTGGAAGCCGAAAAGACCTGCGCCTTTGAGTATAGCCGACTGCGTCTATCATTCTAACAGCTGCGACGCGCGAAAAAATTTGGGGACAAGTGTTCGCAGCAGAGTAGAAGTTTCGAAAAGATGCAAGAACAACTGTGCCTTTAAAAATACGCATCTGCGTCAAAAGTCTCACTAATGACCGACGGGAAAAATACTATGGTAGATACGGTCGCGATAAAGTAAAAATTAGGATAATGGTTTTATAGGATTAGAGATGTGGTAAACAACGTCTCCGCTCTACTCTGTCAATCAAAAAATCTTCAAAAATTATGCACCGTATGGATTATTGGGCATTGCCATCGTCTCAGTCTCAAACTCCCATAACCCGTTTTTGTTTTGGGTGATACGAAGATTGAGACTGAAGCGAGGACGGTCCCGAGTGTGAAGTGAAAAATGAAAAAGATGGACCCACAACCGTCTCAACCCCAGCAGCATGAAACCCGTTGATGCTGGGAGGCACGATATTTGAGATTGAAACGGAGGCGGTCCCGAGAGTAAAATGTGGACTCACCTTGATGGAACTGGTATTGCTGTACCATCACTGCAACCTACTTTTACTACCATGAGAAAGATAGGTGAATAAGTTTAGAATTACAGTAATGGTACTGCGAATGTCTTCAGGAATAATGCAGCCAGGTATCACATCATCACTTTACTCGAGCTCTTTAGTTCTCTCTTTTACTTTTGAAAAATTATCAAAGACCCTTCGTTGTTCATCAGACTTCCTCAAAAATCACTCTTTTCTGTCTGCGCCCTCTCAATCTCTCGCCTCGGACCATCTCTGACGGCAGGGCCACCGCATGCGCGCCCCACCGCACACCCTGCCCCGCCCCTTCTCGTGGTCCCTCCGGACTCTCATTCTTATCATTTCCTTTTCTTTTGACCGGCCGTGTTCTGTTCTCTTGCTCGTTTTGCAAGATAAACGAGATTCGAAGCACATACTTTAATATAACGTGTTCTTTTTCTTAGTTCTTCATTTCACTCTGTAAAATGTCTAATAGTTGCTCCTTCCAACTAAACCACTTGTATTCCAGGTAATCTCTCCAAGTTCAATCGACAAACGGAGTACACGAATGGGATCAAGCTTACAACCAAAACTGGAAGGAATCGATGCGTTCTGTGGAGAGCGATGCCGAAATCCGGCGATTTCGAATGCGACGACGGTTTCAATCACGACGCAGTGCTTCCAACACACAATACTCATGCGGTCCCGCTCCAATGATCCCAACTTCAATTGTCTTCCTGCTCGTACCCACCTTCACTGCCCTCATCTTCTACCAAACTCAGTAAAGTCTTGATTACTGATGCATTACTTGGTTAGTTTCTCATTCCTATTTGTGACCCGCATTCAATGTGCTGTTTTATTCGCAAACTCTGACTATCAGTTGAACATTGATACTTTCCAGAACCAGCAAACCAGCTCCAATTGCGATCGTCTTCCTGCTCGCTCCCATCCTCACCGTTCGGATCGTTCGCCGCCGTCCGAATCCAATCCCATGGACCAAGCGTATCCAGATGAGAATCGCCTTCACCACTGCATCCTGATCACAAGCTCGTTGCCGCTGTTCATCACTTCCACCTACAAAACGTTCTTCCAAGGATTTCCATCCGTGAACCATGGAGATGTGTCTTCCAATAATCTTTCCGGTGAGTTATCCGTCTCCATTTTTGGCCGTAGACAGTGTTCACTAATGTGATGTAATCGGCTGTCTTTGAAAGTCATTCGAACATAGTTTTCTTTCAGAACTCGTCGTCTACACCGTCGGAACGGCACGAATCACACCAGAAACACAAATTTCGCTGAACCGTCGAGGGATATGAATTGGGACAACTGCTTCACGACTGCTCGTTTAAATCCATCCCATGGACTACTGAGAGCCGGCAATTGGTGATGTGCACCTTTTTGGTTTGTTTTCATATCTTCTCTAACTTTAGACATCATACACTTCTGCTGTTCTATTAGCAGACGTGATCTAACATTCAAACATCGATTTTCTTCCAGAACACGCTAGCTACACTATCAAAGGATCTCAATGCAGCATGGAGAATATAAGAAATCGATTTATGCTCTGGATAGCAAAACTGGAATCCGGAAATTTGGAATGCGTCGACGGCTTCGATGATCCAAAGCATGACGCAGTATTTTCTCTGGTTCCCGTCTGCAATCGTCTTCTGCTTCCTCCTATCCTAAGATTTTTTACCGCCCCTCGAATCCGACTCCACGGACCAAAAGTTTCAAGCTGAAAACCACCTGGTTGCCGACATTCTGTCTTTGGCTGCCATCCACAAGACGCTCTTGCAAGGATAACTGAAAGGTAGGTAACACAAATAATCTTCAACTGATTTCTTATTTGTTGTTTTCAGGTTTTCCCGTTCCTCGAGCCGAACACTTCTTCACCAAGTGGTCCATCGTCTCGTCAACATCATCTCCCACCACCCGTCAACTCTCGTCTGCCGTCTCAACTGAAGCTCCATCACTTCCACCAGGACCATCACAACTTCGAGTTAGTTGTAATATGTGTGTGCTTTCCATACCCACCTTGACCTTTCCCTTTTTTCTAGCACTTTTCTTGACTTTTTTTTCTTACATGCCCCCCATAATCTCTAGTTTTTTTTTTTGTCAAATTAAACTTCCCCTCTGTGTGTGTGTGTGTGTGTG
>LR539866.1:580248-590739 GCA_900536315.3 Caenorhabditis becei | reverse complement strand
GTGTGTGTGTGTGTGTGTGTGTGTGTGTGTTGGCGCCATGGTAAAAACACTGATCATGGCGCCATGCCTTGTACAGTCTGTTCCAAAACTATAAGACCCCCCTATATTTTGTAAGTCTGGAACTTTTCGGAAGAGATAGAAAAAATGTGTGAGTGCAGTTATTCATCACTTGTCCTGAAACTAACACATCCGAGTTTTCTCGGTGATCGGTCCTCTCTCGGCTCCAGGGCACACATGACCCGTTTCTGCAGCTGTTCCAAAACTATAAGACCCCCCCTATTTTTGAAAATTTTTTATTTTTTTTCGAGACCAAAAGTGGTTTAACTTGTTGCCCGGGTTGGTTTTATAACGTTTATGTTAGAATTAGCTCCAGAAAATATTTCTAACCACCATTTCTAGCCCTCCAAAGTTGGAAAAAACGGCGTTTTTCGAGATTTTTTCGATTTTCTCAGAATTTTGAGCGGGAGAAGTTCTGAATTCAGTGTGACTGCAACTGGGCAGTGTTTTCACACCCGTGTACATTGAACTTGATTGAGAAAACACACTGAAACACCGTTTATTCGACAAATCTGAAAAGTTTCTAAAACTTCAAAAATTTTTGATTTTTTTTCGACACCGCAACAAAATAAAATGATTGTTCCGGTGTGTTTCATGACGTATCTGTAAAAGTTAGAATCATATAATTTCCCGATAACTGATTATAACAGGAAAAAGAGCGAAAAAGTCAACGATTTTCGGATTTGTGAAGATTTTCTCGAATAAACGGTGTTTCAGTGTGTTTTCTCAATTAAGTTTAATGCACACGGGTGTGAAAACACTGCCCAGTTGCAGTCACGCTGAATTCAAAACCTATCTCGCTCAAAATTTCGAGAAAATCGAAAAAATATCGAAAAACGCAGTTTTTTCCAACTTTGGAGGGCTAGAAATGGTGGTTAGAAATATTTTCTGGAGCCGATTTTAATATAAACGTTATAAAACCAACCCGGGCAACAAATTAAATCACTTTTGGTCTCGAAAAAAAATAAAAAAATTTCAAAAATAGGGGGGGTCTTATAGTTTTGGAACAGCTGCAGGAACGGGTCTTGTGTGCCCTGGAGCCGGGAGTGGACCAATCACCGAGAAAACTCGGGTGTGTTAGTTTCAGGACAAGTGATGAATAACTGCACTCACACATTTTTTCTATCTCTTCCGAAAAGTTCCAGACTTACAAAATATAGGGGGGTCTTATAGTTTTGGAACAGACTGTATATGTTGGTTTACAGAATAATGGTGGGGTTGGGGCCTTCCGAGACCGTTGATGGCGGTCCAAGTGGTCCCCTTCCACGGAAGTGGGACCGTCGGAAGGCTCCGATCGCTCGCTCACGAGTGTGTGTGTGTGCATGTGTGTGTGTGTGCATGTGTGTGTGTGCATGTGTGTGTGTGTGCATGTGTGTGTGTGCATTTGTGTGTGTGTATGTGTATGTGTGTGTGTGATTTCCCTCACACTTGGGTGTGAGTACGCGATCTAGGACCCCAGGTCCACTACGCGTACTCGCATCCAAGTTTGAGGGAAATGTCGTTTGTTTGTTTATGGAGTCGTGTTTGTCCATGGCGACATGAACAAAAGGGTCGTCATGGACACATTTAAAAAAAAGAAAAATGTGGTTGGAAGGTTGTGCCCCCCCCCCCGATGTTCGTTTGTACAATTGTGTCCCCTTGCCACATCCCCTGATTCCCATTCCTTGTTATCATTTTTTGTGTGTCACTGTTCATCACAACTCCCGTTGTCAGATTTTTTTCAGACTCTCCCCCCCCCATCAATTATTTTTATTATTCTCATTAAAATAAACAAAAATATAAGAATCTTTTTGACTTTTTCCTTGTTTCGCAACCAACTATTCTCCTTTTCACCACTTACAAGTACCATAAGTATCACCTCTCAACTTCTACAGTTTATCAGAACAGAACTCAACAGCTTATTGACTCCTTTTGCTTCCGATTACTGGGAATCGAACCGCACCACTACACACTTAGGATCGTCATCGCTGCTTTTTTGGATACATACATTTCAAGATCACTTGTGCAACTGTATTCGCTTCTGACTCACAACTCGAATGAATCCACAAAAATGATAGTCATGCTTACTGAAAGTATATACAGTATCTAAAATTTTCGTTTTTTTTTTCTCGGTTCAACTCGAAAAGTCTCGAACAAAATCAGTTCAACTCGGATTCCCGTCTTGCAAAAGTCTCGAGTTCTTCGAAATTCGCATGGGACTTTACGCGAAAATCTCTTCTGTTGAACTTTGTTATTTGCCACGTTTTTACTGCTCTTGTTTGTGAATTGATCATAAAACCAGGTGGTTTTACTATGGAACCCGTCTCTCTCTGTGTTAAAAACGTGGAAACACAAAGCTACACAGAGAATGGGTTTTGAATGAAGTTTCACGAGAGTTTCGAAAAGTTAAAGATTCTCAAGATTTTTTTGGAACGTGTACCCGAGATAAAAGAATACCGTTCGAAACTTTCCAAATCGGGACGCAAACTTTCTGATGCCGAGACGAATTTTACTGTTTCTCTACCCGAGACGACACATTTCTTCCTGTTTCATGATGTTTTTTACTCGAGTTGTTTATTCCCCCTCATTTCCTTGTAAAACATTGAAAATTTTTCAATTTTCTGTCAATCCCGCTCAAAAAACCCTCCTCTGCCTGCGCCCTCTCAATCTCTCGCCTTGGACCATCTCTGGCAAAGGACCGCCGCATGCGCGCCCCACCGCACACCTTGTCCCCGCATCTTCTCGTGATCCCTCCGGACCCTCATTCTTATCTTTTCTTTTTATTCTTTTGACCTTCCGCATTCTGTTCTCTCTTGAAGATTAACGAGAATTGAAGTACATTCTTCAATATTACGTGTTTTCTTTTGTTGTTCTTCATCTCACTATGTCAAATGTCTAATAGTTGCTCTTTCCAATAAAACCACTTGTATTCCAGGTAATCGCTCCAAGTTCAATCGACAAACGGAGTGCACTAATGTGATCAAACTTACAACCAAAACTGGAAAGAATCGATGCGCTTTGTGGAGAGCAATACTGGAATTCGGCGATTCGGAATGCGACGACGGTTTCAATGGTCCGGATTCTGACCCGTGCTTCTCCTGATTCCCAACTTCAATCGTCTTCCTGCTTGTTTCAATCGACTTTGTTCACATCCTCTACCGCCTGAACCCGATCCGCTGGACAAAACGCATCCAGATGGGAACCGCATTTGCCTTCAGTTGCCGACTCGCTTTCGTTATCTACGACTGTCGCCAACAAGACGCTCTTCCAAGAAGTCGCGTTTGCTACAATAAAGTTTGTTCAATTGCTCCCAATTATGACAGGTTTGTTCGGAAACTTGGGAACCCAGTAGCTAACAACTGTTATTTTACAGTCCTTCTATCGTCGAGTCGATGCGTTCAGTGATACGCGGTATTGGGATCCGACGACTTAAAATGCAACAACGGACTCGATCCCCCGACTACCATCGTCCCGCTTGCTTCTATCCTCATCGCTCAAATCTACCACCGACGCCCGCATTCAATCCCGAAGACCTAACGTGTCCAGATGAAAATTGCACCTGCCTGCATCTTGATCGCCGCCTCGCTGTCGTTGTTTACCACCGTCATCTACAAAACGTTTATTCATGGATTTTCATTCAAGAGTCGTTAAGATGTGGTTTTCCATTCATCTGAATTTTTTGCGGTGAGTTATTTGTTTAGGTTTGTTACAGATTTTGCAATATGGATCGCACACTTCACTATTCATTCAAACACAGTTATTTTTCAGAACTCGCTATCTTCACCGTCAAAACATCATAGATGTTACAAATGGTCACGAGCCAAGCTGAAAGGAATTGATGCGTTCTGAGGAGAACGATAATGTGATCGGGCGACACGGAATGCGATCAATGTTCCAATCAAGGCGCAGTACTTTCGACACTCACCTGATTCCCGACTACAATCTTCTTTCTGCTCACTCTCATCCGCATAGCTCAAATGTTCTACTGTCGCCCAAATCGGCACTCCTGATGACTGTGCATCTTTTCGGTTAGTTTTTTGTTGTTTCTCTCGACTATTTATAATTGTATTCTAGTGATTTTGTTGCGCATATCATTTAAACAGAGTTTCTTTCCAGAACTCGCTGTCTACACCACGGAAAGAAATCAAATGAATCTTGAGAAGAATCTTTCAAGGACTCTCCCGCCCCGACAAATTTGGAAGAAAACTGCTTCCAGCATACAAACCTCAGCCCAAGTTCAACCGACAAATGGAGTATACTAATGGAGCCAGACTTACAAGCAAAACTAGAAAAAATCGATGAATCCCGTGAAAAGCAAGACTGCGATCCGGTGATTTGGAATGCGACTGACGGTTCCAATCACGACACAGTGCTTTCAACACACATTACTCCTATGGTTCTCAGCTGCAATCGACTTCCTGATTGTTCGCATCCTCACTGCCTACATCTTCTACCGGCACCTCGTAAACAGTTGATAACGGACTCCATCTACATTCTGATTGCCAACTTGTTGCCGATTTGCCACGAGATTTTCTATCGAACATGCTCCCGTGAAGATTGAACCTTGAACAGCAAAAGGTAAATAGTAAACATGATTGATTTCTAATTAATTATTCTTTCAGACTCCTGATTTGCTTGTTCGACATAAATCAACATCTTCGACCGGAAATTCACCACCCACACATCGTCTACTCGACAGCGTCTTCACTTTCGATTGCACGTGGATCAACGAAAAAACAGTTAGTTCCTGTGTGGCTTTGCTTACCCTGATTTTCCCTACACTTTTTTCGTTGTTTTTTCTTCTCCCTTCGACTGCCACCAATTCTTCTTATTCCTCGTTTTAATTAAGTTTTTCCCTCCTTGATTAGTTTATTATAAGGCATAGGGTCGGTCTGATAGCTTTGTGTGTGTGTGTGTGTGTGTGTGTGTGTGTGTGTTTTCCCTAAGTTATCAATTTAGTTCTTTTGTATAAAAAACTAGGATTTTTCCGATTGAATGTAACTGTGTGTGTGTGTGTGTGTGTGTGTGTGGGTGTTGGTGTTTGGAGTTCATGGGAGAAATCCTGGGAAACAGGTAAATTTGTGGGTTTCCCTGTTCCCCGGAGCCAAACCCCAGGGTCATAGCCTGGGTCACCCCACATAGAAAAGGTGGCCTGGGCTATGGCCCGCTCATCACACAAATTGGAGTATGTGTGGGTGCGCCTTGTTTCACAAAAAGTGGAACAAGTGGGTGCAGTAGCCAATCACAATGGCTCCTCACCCATCCAAAAGTCATTTTAATGAGTGTGTGTGGGTGTGTGTGTGTGGGTGTGTTTGAGGGATTCATTCCTTCATTTGCTCCATTTGTCGCATGTGTGTGTGTGTGGATGTGCTTATGTGTGTTCGTATGTGTGTGTGCTTGTTCTCAAACTTGGGTTTGAGTACGCAATTGGGACTCTCCCATTTGCGTACTCATGACCCAAGTTTGAGAACCATCTCGTAGTTGCATGTGTGTGTGTGAACCCGCTCTGTTACACAAAAAGTGGAACAGGAGGGTTCGAAGATCCCCTTGTATGTGTGTCAGAATGTGTGTGTAGGATCGTTCTCACATTTGGGTGTGAGTACGCGATGTGGGACCCCAGGTCCACTACGCGTACTCTCACCCAAGTTTGAGAAATCTTCATTTTTTGTGTGTCACTTTTTTTTTACAGTTTCAAGCAAATTTTTTTCAAATATGTAGGGCTCATGCCAGAGCTTTTGAAGCCGTTGAATGTGTAAGCCCGCCCCCTCCCCTCCCCTCACTTTTTTGTATTGTGTTTTTTTTAACACTGTTTTTATTGTAAATTTTTTTTTTTTTGAATAAAGTTTCAAAAATTAAAAAATTGTATGTTTTTGGTTGAGTGGAAGTGGATTGAGTGAAACTTCGGAGCCTCTGTTTGGAAAATATCTTTCTTTATCAAGACCTTATCAAAACAAACTTCAATAGTTTATCGACTTGCTGTATGTTTGACCACAAATTCGAACCGTCATCATTGCTAGTTACAAAGACATGCATTTCAAGATCACTTGCGCAACTGTAATCACTTATCTGTTTCAAAATATAGTGAACGTCATCTCACCAGACAATATCTAAAACGTTAAACTAGAAGCACTTTGGACACCATATGTTGCTACTCCTGATGTTGAAATAGATTTGATTAGTATGTGTGCAGTACTCATCCAAATATTCAGTGGTATCAAGTTCCTTTGTCAGAACCCCAATTGTTTGGAACTTGCTCGTAACAATTTTCAACCAGCCCAGTGCTAACTTCCCAAAAGATGGTACCGTTCGGTCGGCGCCCTGATTGACGTGTGTGTCCCCCAGGAGTCCCGCAAGTTGTATTACTCAACCTTCGAAGAAGGTCTGACTGGTTATTGTTTCCTTAACGGTACCTGCCTCCCGGGAATATACTCCAATACTGATGGAAAGTGCTTTGAAAAAGTCATCGGACAACATGGAAAACAACGCCACTTGATTGCTGGAAAAGTGTGTTTTTACAACCGTGAAGGAAGATTTTGCAAACGTAACAAACCCCAGTGAACAGAGAGGAACCTGTACTTCATGCAATAGTGTCAGCTGTTCTAAACTCAGTGGTCCCTTCCTTAATGTCTGAAGCTGCATGTTATAAGTAGGCACCGCAAAGTGGAGAGGACGTGGCCTGCGATTTTTTCTACCGTTTTTGATTTCGCGGCTTTCAGGGTCCGTACCAGGGCTGGAGGGTACCAGACCATTCTAGAAACCAGTTTACTATACGTAACTTTTGACGTAGAATCGACTGGTGATATCAGTTTTATTCGAAAACGCTCAGTTTTCACTTGCGGAGCGAAAAACCAAAATGACCGACAGTTTTTCGACCATTTTGGGCTATTCCAAGTCGCTGTCACCATTAAAAACATATGAATCTGGTAGTTTTGGGACCGTAGAATACGATTTTTCGGTCAAAACAGGCGATAGAAGCTGGGAATAGGCTGAAAAATGTGTTTGAACTTCGGTGAAAGATTGTGTTTTTTTTCAGCGATGACCTATCTTTTTTATTGTCGAAATCCATAGAAGTGTCCTTCAAGATACCCCATATGATTTTTTAGATCATTTGGAGCCCGTTCAGTATGTTTCTGTCTAACTCTCCGGAAGCCACACCTCCCGAATTCTCATTTTTTCGAAGTTTTGAGGCTGTTACAGGTCGCTGTCACTCGATTCTATTCTTGAATCGGCTTCTACTTGAAATTTGCAACAAACCTATAAAATAGTTCAATACTTTTCAAGCTGGGAAAATAGTAAAAAATTGACTTTTCAAAAATTGTTCAACTCTACACCATTGTGAAGTGAATGAGAAACAAGCGGGTGTGTGCCCGCGTTTGCCCGTCGACATCTAGGCACAGTGTGCGCGTTGGAACTGTTGTTGGCTTGGCGCAGCCGGTTGCGCGCTTGTTTTGGAACAGGCCGACGCGGGTTCGATATTTTTGCAGCTTGTTTTGAGCCGAAACTTTTTTTTCGAGCTACTGGAACATCTCAAGCATCCTAGTATTCAAAAAATAATGAATTTTTCAGTTTTGTGACAGACCATCTTGGTTTTCAGCGAAGCCCCGCCCCCTCGCCGCCCGGTAGAACTTTAGTGCTAATGCGGCGCGCACTAAAATGGCTCTAACTTGGGAACTAGTTGATATTTTTACATAAAAATTTTTGGGCGTACTACTATTGAGTATACGAACACATCCCAACAGAAATCTGGTTGAAATATTGAGTTTGACGGAACTCGTTGCGGTGCCTAGTTATAAGTAAGAAAACACTAACCAGGTTTTTGTTTCTAAGATTTCATCAAAATGGTTTGAAACACGATTTTACGGAGTTGGAAACTTCCCGTGTGTTCTGGCGGCTTTTCACACTTTCAACTCTTCTGTGACCTAATTTGAGTTCCTTGTACATCTGATGTCAGTACTGACTCAGTGGCGCTGTCAACTTCAACTGCTTCAAGTTCTTTGGGAAGAAAAAGGCTAGAAAAATTGAAACGATCTAAAACTAAACGAGGCGGGAACTTTCTGAAACGAACTCCAATTCAATCGTTTCTTGACACGAGAAGGCACACTACTTTCTGTTTCGTGATGTTTTTCACTCTAGTTGTTCATTCCCCTTCATTTCCTTGTAAAACTTTGAGAATTCTCCAATTTTCTGTCAATCCCGCTCAAAAATCACTCTTTTCTGTCTGCGCCCTCTCAATCTCTCGCCTCGGACCATCTCTGGCAACAGGGCCGCCACATGCGCGCCCCACCGCACACCTTGCCCCGCCCCTTCTCGTGGCCCCTCCGGACTCTCATTCTTATCACTTCCTACTCTTTTCACAGCACGTGTTCTGTTCTTTTCTTCGTTTTCCAAAATATCCCATATTTGAGTTAGATACTCCATTATCACGTGTTGTTCTTCATCTCACTCTGTGAAATGTCTAATAGTTGCCCTTTCCAACTAAATCGTTCGCATTCCAGGTAATCGCTCCAAGTTCAATCGACGAACGGAGTACACTAATGGGATCGAACTGACAACTAAAACTGGAAGCAAACGATGCGCTTTGTAGAGAGCGATACTGGGATCCGGCGATTTGGAATGCGACGACGGTTTCAATCACGACGCAGTGCTTTCAACACACAATACTCTTATGATTCCCAACTGTGATCGTCTTCGCGCTCGCTGCCATCGTCACTGTCCACATCTTCTACCAAGCTCAGTGATCATTGCTGATTGCCCATTTTTTGGTTAGTTTCCCGTTTTTATTTGCTACCGCATTCAACCGCACACTTTGATTATCAGTTGAACATAGTTATTTTACAGAAACAGCCGGCTACACACATAACACTCGACTGGTTTCCAATTGCACTTGTCTTCCTGCTCGCTCCTATTCTCACCGTTCGGATCGTTGGTCGCCGCCCGAATCCGTTCCCATGGACCAAGCGTATCCAGATGAAAATCGCTACACCACTCCATCCTTCGCCGCTTTGTGGAAAGCGCCACTCTGATCCGGCGATTTGAAATGCGACGAAGGATTCAATCACGACGCAGTGCTTCCAACACACAATACTCCTGTGGTCCCGCTCTAGTGATTCCCAAATGTAATCGTCTTCCTGCTTGCTCCCATTTTCACTGCTTCCATCTTCTACCAGACTCAGTGAAGTCTTGGTTACAGATGCATTGTTCGGTTAGTTTCTCGTTCCTATTTGTAATTGCATTCAAAGTGCTGTTCTTTGCACACTATGATTATCAGTCGAACATAGTTGTTTTACAGAACCAGCCGGCTACACACACAACTGGTTTCCAATTGCACTTGTCTTCCTGTTCGCTCCTATTCTCACGGTTCGGATCGCTCGCCGCCGTCCAAATCCGATCCCATGGACCAAGCGTATCCAGATGAGAATCGTTTTTACCACTGCATCCTGATCGAAAGCTCGTTGCTGTTGTTTATCATTCCCATCTACAAACACCGTCGGAACGGCACGAATCACACCAGAAACACAAATTCAGTTGAACGGTCGAGGGATATGAATCGCGACAACTGCTCCACGACTGCTCGTTTAAATCCATCCCATGAACGACTGAGAGCCGGCAATTGGTGAAGTGCACCTTTTTGGTTAGTTTTCATATCTTCTCTGACTTTAGTCATCATACACTTCTGCGGTTCCATTAGCAGACGTGATCTAACTTTCAAACATCGATTTTCTTTCAGAACACGCTGGCTACACTACCGAAAGAACTCAATTGAACCTGGAAAATGAAAAACCTGGAATTCAATTGAACCTGGAATACTGGAATCCGGCAATTTGGAATGCGGCGACTGCTTCGATGATCAGAAGCATAACGCAATTCTTTCTCTGGGGCCCGTCTGCAATCGTCTTCCTGCTTCTTCCTATCCTCGCCGAAACCTTTAACCGCCGCTCAAATACAATTCCACGGACAAAGTGTATCCAGCGGGAACCACTTCTGCTTGCAACCAAATCGCCGACTTGTTGTCCTTGGCTGCCATCCACAAAACAATCTTGCAAGGAAAACTGATAGGTAGGTATTACAAATAACCTTCAACTGATTTCTTATTTCTTGTTTTCAGGTTCTCCCGTTTCTCGAACCGAAAACTTTTTCACCAATTGGTTCATCTTCTCGTCGTCTTCTCATCAACATCATCTCCCACCATCCGTCAACTCTCGTCCACCATGTCAAATGAAGCTTCATCACTCCCACCAGGACTGTTACAACAACCAGTTAGTTGAAATTTCTATGTTTCCCCTACCTATCTCGGTTTTTCCCTTTTTTCTGGAATTTTTCTTGAGCATTTTTTCTTCTTCCATGTCCCTCCCATTTTCTTTAGTTTTCGTTCAAATTAAGACTAGGTATTTTTAGTTGTGGAAGTTAAGCTTCCGCCAGTGTGTGTGTGTGTGTGTGTGTGTGTGTGTGTGTGTG